>CM034147.1:864732981-865332981 GCA_019776745.2 Taxus chinensis | reverse complement strand
ATCGTCCTTAAGAGAAAATCCTAAGTAAGATCGCCATGCCAGAGGAGTGGTTAAGTAGGACCGCCAAGCCGTAGGAAGAAGATGAATGATGAAAAGAAGTGGATGTTTGATAGGGTTGATGGGAAGAATATATGACAAGATGGACTGAAGGGGAACCCTTGATTACATTTTCTATATCTGCGAAAGTGTGTAAGTAAGATGGTCAAGAAGGAGATAGATACTAGGAAGGATGAGAAAAGAGTGAGTGGTATATGCAAGAGTGGAACAAGAGGTGGGAGGGCATGATAATAAGGAAAGCAGGAAACAAGGGAGTGTAACATAAATGGATTGAGGAGTGTATGTGGTGTAGGATGGAGAGTGTGAGGGGAACCCTTTATCAGAATGCCCATGTTGTGAGAGCGATGTTGCCAAAGTGTTAAGTGGAAGATATTGAGTGGGAAGACATTTTTAGTGATGATTGTTGTTTGATGGAATGGAAGATGGTGGAGGAGTTTCTACAACAATAGGATCTTAGGAAAGGGATACATCTCGACCAATATTCAAATGGGTGAGAAGAGTAGTAGAGAATGAGATGGGGTGAATTTTAGGAGAAAATTTGGTTGGAAAAGGAGACTATGAGGAAGAAATGGTCAACGGATGTGATTTTTTCAAGAATGAAAAGTCTACTTTAAATAGGATTGTCGTGTTGCATTGATAGTTCAGTAGACACGCCAAGCTGGGGATGAAAAATTGGGAATGGTAAAGGAGATGATGTTGGCATTAAGAGATAGATAGGAATAATAATGGTGAGAAAGGTAGTGGGTGGGTAATAGACATTAAGATAAGGGTGATGTAAGAGGATGGATGGAAAGAGGTCAAGTTGGCCATGGTGGGGGATGAGGAGCTGCTATATAATGAATACTACTTGAGAGATATCCTCAAGTAGAATTCCCAAACTGCAACACAAATCAACTAGAATTCCCAAACTGAATAGTTTATTACAGAGATTTTTTAGAAATAGTAACAAATTTCATGGATTTATGGATGATGTTAATGGGGGACATCCTTAAGAGTAAACATATGGATGCATATTTTATGATTTGAAATTTGATCTCTAAGAATGTTATTATGATAAAAGGTGACCTTGATGAGATAAATGACACATGACCATAGCAAGGGGCATGTAATAAAGTCATGCTTCAAACTAGATAGGAAGTAAATAAGAAAATGTATTACTCAAGGCATTGCACTTGCAGCCAATAACATGGGTGTTAGTACATAACCAATGACAATTAATTATACCAAAAGACCCTAAAGGAGATATAAATGGAAATATTCTCATAAACCTAATGTCAACATGACAAGGGGGTTTGAGATGTAACTTATATGTGGGAAGAGGGTTATCCAAAGGTGGTGTTCATCATGTCTATCCCCTAGATCTGGGAAAGGGGAAGAACAATAATAGAATAAATTTGATCAATGCGGGAAGATTTCTGAGAATGTTGATAAAGGAAGGATGATCAATGCGGGAAACCTTCCAAATGCCATAATAAAAGAGTAGTCATCCTTCGAGGGTATGGTCTACTTTATACATAATATGGATGGAAAGAATAATATATATGATAGTCGTCCTTTGAGGGATCGATCTATATCTTATGATTCTTTTGACTTTTATTTGCATACTTTTATTTTTATTTTCCTTTTTTTCTTTATCTTTTATGCATGAACAACTGTCCTTCGAGGGATCAGTCTATTTTTGATAACTTTGATTTTTCTTTTGGCATATATTAATGTTATATTTACATGGGGGAGAGCTGGGGATAGCTAAATAGACCACTTAGGAGGGGATAATGAATGTACAAGAGACACCCCTGGACCCTTTGCATGACTTCAATAGGAGAATGAGAGGGTGATGGATGTAATGATTGTGGAGTTATCACCAAATGGGAGAACTTATCCATAATGAATATGTTATGAGTAGATCTTGGTACTAATATTCAAGGTCATATAAAAGTAGTGACGATAGAATACATAGTTCATATCATTACCATGATATATGGAAGGGGCTAGTGATGGAGGAGTGGTCTAAAGATATGACTATCTACTCATGGGTACATGTGCTAACAATAGAATGGCCGTAAGTGAAATGCATTAAGAGGTTCAGTTTTAGGTTTACCATCGAGGGAAGCCAAACGATAGTCCCTAGACCAACACTTATGTGTGATAATATATGGTCTGATCCAGTTGGGAGTGAATTTTCCCCATTGAATCCTTTCTAAGGTAGTGACGTTCTGATTTTCCTTTAAAACAAGGTTACCTATTTTAAAATCAAATTCTTTGATATGTTTTTTATAAGCACGCTAGATACTCTCTTGATAAACATGATGGTGTTCAAGAGAGAGAAGGAGGAAGCTCATCTAACAACTCAAGTTGCATTAGATGCTCCTGGTGATAATCTTCATCAGAAATGAAGTCATGAAGAAACACACGTAAGGATGGAATTTGAACTTTGAGAGGGAGAATGGCTTCAGAGCCATAAACAAGATAAAATGTAGTGGCCCCTATGGAAGTGTGAATGCTAGTGCAATAGGCCCACAGGGAAAAGGGAAGTTGGAGATGTCAATTATGACCTACTTGATCAATGGTCTTGGAAAGGATATTTCAGAGAGTTTTATTGGTAGCTTCAGTTTGGCCATTACCTTGAGGATAATATGGGGAAGAAAATCTAAGTTGAATGTTGAATTCATCACCAATTTTTTAAAGATCCTTATTTTTAAAGGACTTCCCATTATCCATAACAAGTTTATGTGGAACGCCGAAGTGGCAGATGATGTGTTGATAAATGAAATTAATGATTGGGATAGATTTAGTTGAGGTGAGTGGGATTACTTCCACCCATTTAGTAAAATATTTTGTAGCAGTGATGATAGAATGATGTTGTTGTGAGGAATGGGGATTTATTAGACCAATGAGATCAAGACACCATTGTGAAAAGGGCCATAGATCTGGTCAGGCTGTAAAGATTGGCTAGGAACACAGATGAGATTAGAGTGTTTTTGACATTTTGTGCACTTCTTGACATACTCACAACAATCATGATTAAGGGAAGGCTAATAATAGTTGAGGTGGAGAACACGCTTAGCAACATATAACCCACTAAAGTGTCCACCACGAATACCATTGTGGACTTCTTGGATATCTCAAGAGGCTTCATGGGTTTTAAGGAACCGAAGAAGGATACCATCAAATCCGCATTTATAAATAATACCGCCAAGGATCACATAACGAGTAGCATTTGATGAAAGACCTCTTAGCATTTTTAGAAAGGTCAGGAGGAGTGATATATTTGGATAAATAATCAAAGATCTGAGAATACTAGAGGTCTAATGAATTAGATTCAACAAGATAAATTTGAGGTACATGATGGAATGGTTTTTTACATGATGGTGTATAATGACCTAAATCTTGGGCTCTTGCGTTGTCCAAGGGATAAGGTTTGGAAGGGATGTAATTGTATCGGTGAAACGATTGGTCGATCAGGAACATATTGAATAGTATAAGAATAAAAGGTTTTAATAAAAAGATGAGAAAAGTCATGATATTTTTGTAGAATATCATTTTTACACTGATATTCACTTCTGACTTGCTTTATTACAAGTTCAGAATCATTGTAGATGTCAAGAATCTGGACACCTAGAAAAATAGTTGTTTCTAGTCCTAGTATAAGGGCTTTGTATTCTTCCATATTGTTTATACATTCAAAATCCAGTTTGAATGCTAAGAGGATGGGAGCATCTCCAGGAGGAATGAGAACAATGCCTAATGCTCCCCCTTGTTGGTATTTAGAACCATCGAAGAAGAGGGTCATTTTAAGGGGATCATGATGAAACTGATTGATGGATTCGTATGTGAAGTGATCATGAGGAGGTTACATATTGGAAAGAGGTCCTTGTGCTAGTTGGTCAGCAATAGCTTGGCCCTTAATAGATTTTTGAGGGATGAATTCAAGGTCAAACTCAGTCATGAGAAGAAGCCAATGGGTGATACAATCATTATGATATGGTTTAGAATGCATTATTTTGAGGGGTTGGAAGCTAGTAACAATATAGGTCTTTTGATTAAGAAGATAGTGTCTAAGTTTCAATGTAGCAAATAAAATAGCAAACATAATTTTTTAGCTTGAGTGTACCATGTTTCGTAGTCAAGAAGAGTTTGATTGATGTAATAGATGGCTTGTTCATGGACTTGGCCATCACAATGTTCTAACATGGCTCCTAGAGCATGATTATTTATGGAGATGTATAAATAAAATGGGTCTCCCTTGCGTGGAGGTGTGAGTACCATAGGAGATAAAAGACACCATTTAAGATCATCAAAAGCCTTTTGAAATTTGTGATCCAAATCAAAATTTATTTCTTTCAAAGAAGGTGATGAAAGGGTTGGCATCGATTGAGAAAGTTGCAATATGAAATGATGAATAGATTGGAGGTGGCCTTGAAGACTACGAAGCTGCTTGATATTGGAAGGAGGGGGAATTTTGAGGATTTCTTTAATTTTTACGGGGTTAACCTCAATGCCCCTGATAGACATGATGAAGCCAAGGAATTTTCTAGTAAGAACACTGAAAACACACTTTGTTGGATTGAGGTGAAGGAATAAACAAATGAGACGCTCGAAAATGATTTCAAGGACCAAGAGGTGATCACATCGATGTTTGGAATTTTCCAAGATGTCATCAACATAGTCTTCTACTGGTTTGATGTATGAGGTCATGAAAGATATATGTCATGGCTCGTTGATACGTAGTGTTGAAATTCTTCAAACTGAAGGCATGACACGATAACAAAAAATACCCCATGGGGTGATAAAGGATTTCTTGTGTTGATCTTCTAGTGTGATTAGAATCTGATTATAGCCATGAAAAACCATCCATCAGAGAAAGCATCTCATTTCCCTTGGTAAGATCTATAAGTTGATCAATATTTGGAAGATGAAAATCATCTTTAGGTAAAGCAAGGTTAAGATCTCAAAATTCAGTACATATACGAAGCTTTCCTAATGCTTTAGCAATGTGTACGATGTTATAAACCCATTAGAGATAGTCAATGGGGATGATGAAATTGGTAGAAAGAAGATGTTACAGATATTTTTTCACAAGAAGAGCAACTCAAGGATGCATGTGGTGAAGCTTCTTCCTAACCGGTTTAGTGTTGGGGATGGTAATGATGTTATGAACAACAATGGAGGGGTCAAGACCTGGCATATCAGAATATGACCATGCAAAATCTTGGTTATGTTTGGATAAGAATGAGGTGAAGGCTTTGAGTTCTTAAGATTCCAAAGACTGACCCACCTTAAGGATGCAGGGCCCTTGAGGAGTCCCTATATTAATGTCGATAGTGGATTCATTTAGGATACTAGAAGTGTCAAAGGGAAGGGATTTCTAGATATGAGAATATTCGGCCCCCATGTAAGAAAGAATGTAATTATCTTTATCACATTGAAGAATGCCAATGATAGGGGAATATTTCTCTACCATCTCTGGTTGTTTAAGGGGAAAATACCTAGGTTTCATTTTCAACTTGATAAGTGACTGGTCCAAGAGGAATGGTGGAAATTAAAAAAAAAGTTAGGGGGAATAGAGACGGTATCATCTAGAACTGGATCAAAGATAGTTGGATGGAGAGAAGGTATCATCTGAATTGGTAGGATAGTCAGATGGAGATGATATATTATCTTAATTAATAGGATAGTTTGATGGATAAGAAGTGTCATCTAAATTAGTAGGATAGTTGGAAATGGAGATGAGATATTATCTGAATTAGTAGGATAGTCGGATGGAGAAGAAGTATCATCCAATTAGTAGGATATTCGGATGGAGAAGAATTGTAATCTAAATTAGTAAGGTAGTTGGATGAAGAAGAAGTAGGAAAATCCAAGTGAATGGGAGAAGATGTGGATGTGCCTGAAGGAGGGATGGAGGGATATTTGTATCCCAAGCTAAATTTTTCACATGATTCATGGGCTTTGGTGAAGATATTTCATGAGGGATTTGTTCATAATCCCCATACCAAACCCCTTCCATGCACAATGATAGGTGTATGTGTGAGCGAAGGATGGTTTGCTGAGAAACCTAAAACCTCATGTATATCATTTGGTGTGAGGGAAATCTTCAGCATGAGAAGAAGGTTGATCAAGGCCCATAGATTAGGTTGGTTTTTAGAGAATAAGGGCCAAATGAGATGATTTCACCAACATTTGATTGATACATAGGGGCCTTATCAGGGTGACCAAGATGATTAGGAGAAGGAAGAGCATTAAGAGTGAGGATTTGATATTCTCCCAAGGCAAGGTGTTACATCACAGCATCAGAGGATCCATTATGGGGTAATTTGGATGGAGGCACAGAAGAACTGGTGGATACACTAGAAGAAACATTAGCTTTGGGGACAAAGACATCCTTAGGTCTATAGATCATGCAACATGTCTTGAAAGGAGGGGCATGAGAAGGAAGAGCATACATGGTCCCTTCATGTTCATATTTTATACAACGATGGAGGGTAGATGGGACACAATGCATGTCACGAATCCAAGGATGTCCAAGTAAAATATTGTACTGGAATTATCCTTCAATGATGTAGAAGAGCTCATGGAGGAGTTTATGGCCAATGCACAATAGGAAGGAAAATTGTTCCTAATGGGTGAGTTACAACATCATTAAACCCATGGAGGATGGTAGGAGATTTAGCAACAATGGTGTTAGGAAGTTTGAGATGATTGAAGGTATACGAGGAAATGATGTTGATATTAGCACCATTGTCAATCATGGTTCATCAGGATACATGTGTCATTGATGTGGACTGTGATGAATAGAGGTAGATCATGTTCTTCCTATGGTATCTTGGGGATTTATGAATCCTCAAAGGACATGGCGGTAGATGTTGTGAAGGCACCTGCTAAGGCTACGAAAGGTTGAGGCTCATCAGATGATACTGGGATGCATTTCATAACTTCCATAAGAGCCTATTTGTGGTGTGGAGAGCTTTGAATGGGATCATCAAGTGACATTTTTACTGGGTCCTAATAGAGTTGTTTAATAATGGTTTATTCGATGGAATCATGATTAGGAGAAGCCAAAACAAATACCTTGGCCTTAGAGGAAGATGGAGATGTTGATGTGGGATGAGTGGTAGGAGAAGCAATGACAACTTTTGGTTGTGATGGGGATGTGGAGGTAGCAAGTTCCTTAGGAGGAGGGATAGTGACAAAAGTATTTGGAGTGGGTTGTGAGGTGGGTTAGGATTATGTGGTCACGAATGGGTGGTTATCCAAACAAAGTTGATTAAAAGAGGGGGACCATCCTTGGAATCATCCTCTTTTGGCGGTAGGTTTGTGGTGTCTTTAGATGTATCTTCTTTTGGTGGTGGAGTAGTGGAAGGAGTCCTTGATTAAAGGGGTGGTCTAGATGTTCTGAGAGATGCATGTTGGGATGAGGGGGCTGGTTGGGTTGGTGGAAGGAGTTGGTTTTTTTTCATTAAGAAGTTGATTCTCATTGATAAAGTGGTGTACAATGGATTGGAGAGATTTGTCAGTGTTCAGTGTCATGTCCGGGGGCATGATGAAATGCATAAACAAGATTATATTTAAACCACGAACTGGCCTCGGTGTAGTTGGGTCAAAAGGTTTAATTGGTGGTAAGGTGATTGCTAAGTCTTGGAGTAACTGATAAAACAATGGTGGTGTAATACCCTGGAGCCATAGATGGAGGATTTTGGGGTGATTCCTAGACATGTAGTGGTGTAATGGTAGCCTTTGACGTTGTATTGGATTTGGGAAGGGGAGATGAATGTGTTTGATGTGGGATATTGGTGGAGGATGTGGATGCCTTTGAACTCAGTTTTGAGGTGTGGTTTGGAAAAGGGTCATTTTGTTGCCCTATTAGTAGTATAGGTTTTTTATGAATGGGATGCTCCCAAAATGTAATAAGAGGAGGAAGGGTGTGGTCCTAAAATAGAGGAAGATGGTGTGGCTTCAAGGGGATTGATATTGGGGACATTGAGGTCTAATTTTTTTCGAGGATGTGAAAGAGGATGTTGGGGAAATGGGGGTCTATATCTTGTCTATGAATAGGGATTCTTGGAAGGAATAACAGGAATTTATATAGGAGGATTTGAACATGGTACTGTTGTAGATATCAGTGGGGATTAATGAGATGTGTGGGTGTTTAATTATATAGAGGAGATGAGATGATATTTTGAAGTCAGCACAAGTTGGAATGCTTGCCAAAAATCTTCGAGTGATGGCATTGTCGTAGATGAAGAAGATGACATAGATGTGTTCACAATAGTGGATGTAGTAGGTGTGGGTAAAAGTGCAGAAAAATGGACTAGAAGTGATGTGAAAGATGGAATAATGGGTAAAGGTGGAATGATTGCAGATAAGGTAATCAAATTTGATGAAGTAGGTGTGATAAGTGACAACATAGTAGTAATATTTGTAAATGGGAAAAGTTTGATAGGTGTGAAAATGGGTGTGGGTATGGGAAGATATGTTGAGGTGGACGTAGATATGATTGATGTTTATACGGGGATGAGTGTTGACAAGTTTGTGGATATAGGGAGAGTGTTTAGGGGGGTGGATATGATGGTTAATGAAGAAGATAAATCTATGGATGAAACTAGATCTTTCTCAATAGTGTGGATAGTATTTATGGTGTGGGTATTGGGAATTTGCGATGTAGAAGTAGTGGTGGTCTGACTTGTTGATGTGGGTGTATGGTTTGGAAATGGTTGTCAAAAAATGTCTAATGGTTGATTAGGTGAAGCATTCGGATTATCTACCTGAAGATCTCCCTGGTCAATTAGTCTTTATACCAAATCCTTGAATGTATGACATCTCTCTATGTCATGTCCTCGTACTTGATGGTATTTACAGTAATGGTCCTTGTGATACCATGTAAGTTTTTCCCTAGACTCATCAATTGGTGCTGGATAGGAGACGGTTTGATCAAGTCTACGATCATCAATTTGTCGAAGATCATGCTATATGACTCCCCAAGCGGAGTGTAATTGGGATTTGGCCATGTGAATCATGGTTGGACTACTGTAGTAGATGTAGATGTAGGAGATGATTTCACGATGACAATGTTGGCCGATGTTTTTGACTTATTATTTGATGTAGATGGTTTGATGAATTCTTATTTGGGCTTATTAGATTTCAATTTTAAATGGCCCTATTTGAGGGCACATGTCTCAAGCTTGCGAGCCATGGTGAAGGCTTCCTCAAAATTTTAAAATTATTGAATTTGTAAAGTTAATGAAATATGCTTCGCACAAGAGTGCATGAAGAGATCAATTAAATTAGCTTGAGGAAGGAGAAAAGATAACTTACTTATAATATTGTGCCATCGTGCGATGAAATCCGTAATGGATTGATCTTCGAATTTTTGGATGGTGTACAAATCGTTGATGGTTACCTTGCACACAATATTAATTGAGAAACGTTCTAGAAATAATTGTGCAAGTTGAGGAAAAGAAAATATGGAATATTGGGGGATATTATTGTACCAATCTAGGGCATGTCCAACTATGGACATGGGGAATGTACAAAGAATCAAGTCTTGGACATGTGCGATAAGATAACATGCATGTTTGAATGCTCGGAGATGTTGCCATGTGTCCTCTTTACTGTTAAATTTGTTGCCATGTGTCCTCTTTACAGTTAAATTTTGTGAACTTGGGCAATTCCCAATATAGAGGATATGGTTTGGTTAGCACAAATGGATGGATGGGTTCGTTACATATTTGTTTGTAAGATAATGTGACTTTGGACCCCAAAGTAGCGGTGTCTAGGTTGGCTAATAAACTTACTAAGACTTGCATAGGATCATTAGGAATAGTTTGTTGAGGAATGAGAGGTGGTGGTTGAACTTGCGGATGTGTGGGTGTCTGAGGAACTTGATATGGGTGGGTGTAAATCAGGGGTTGTGATTGAGGTGGAGGTTGATAAAATATTTGTTGCTACAAAATAGGAGCATGATAAGATTGTTAGAACTGGCAAGTCGTTGTGGAAATTTTTGAGTGGGGATATCGGTATAGATAGGTTGATAGATTGGAGGAGACACTAAATACTGCAAAAGAATCGTCGAAGGGGGTTGAGAAGAAATGGCATAGACATGTGATTTTAGAGGTATTTTCTATTTGGATAAGGGATATGACACATGGGGAAGTTGGATGAGAGTACTAGTGATAGTTGTGGCTATGGTGGTGATAGAGATGGTATTTACAATGGTTGTGTTGATGTGGGGTAGATTAGGAGGAACAAGTGTGAATAACTAAGTAGTTTGGTGGAATGGTGGGTTGGTAGAGGATGAATAAAAATCATGTGGGGCTATGGATGGACCTATTTTAGAACTAGTATTGTAAGGATAAACTTGTTGAAGCAGTGGGCCATCTAGAGGAATTTGTATGTATCTTTTCAGAAGATAGTCTTGAAGAGTCACTAGATTGGCGTCAAGAAGTTGTTGGAATTCTGGATCGTCAAGAGGGACGATGACAATACCAATAGGCTCTGATCTGGAAGAGGGTAGGGTGGCTAGCATAGATGGGATGGAATGATGGTCTAAAATCGAAGTGTGACTGAAGGGTATTCGATGAGGTATATTGCCGAGAGAATGGGTGTCCATGAGGGAGGTAGCTAGAGGCATGGATGATGAAGTTGTTGAGGTGGTTGCTGGTTGGGATGAAGCACTATGTGAAGCGAGGTTATGTTCCATCTTCTTAGTGGTGTATCGAGTGATTACACGCATAAAACATAAGAACCCACTTTTAATATTAACCAAACAAGTCAGGCAAAAGTGTGAAAAGAAAATGGATGTAAGCAGACCTAGGAGGGTGTAAACTATGTCTAGTTTTAGGTAAGTTATTGCTTGGAAATGTCTAAAATGATTTTTTGTTGGGTGATCAAATCCAAATTAGTAAATCGGGTGAAAATTGTGTTTGATGTGTTTATTGTTACATGAGAGTTTTAGGTAGTGTGTGGAAAAACGTGCGATGCAAAATATTAAACATCTTAATTAAACTATATGGGCAAGCAGGATGAGAAATGATATATATATTTTTTAAATCCAAAACCAAATGTTGTCGTTCAATGAGGACAATCAAACAAGCAAAAAGAGTTGCGATGTAGAAGGAGAAAATAGATGAAATGGGGAATACCTATGTAGTGCTTTTCCTTTTTATCTGGCATCAAGTTGAAAAAAGTGCAAACTTTAAGCAATCTGGGAAGCACTTTTTGTCATATCCAGGTAAACAGTGTTTGACAACGACAATCGGTGATCAGGAATGTCCAAGGACTCTACGACTGCGGATGAGCTTGACGAAAGGTGATTGACGACATAGTTTGGGTTTGAGACTTAATCTTTGGCAGCATAATCCTCCAAAACAAATATGACGATTAGTAAATATGCCCCAAAAAGAGATAAAAAGGATAAATAAATTATAATAAATAAATTATCGGAACTAGTCGAATACAAGTTAAATTATAAACTAACGATGAAATAACTATGATTAGATAATAAAATAAATAATGAACTAATGATGACAATAATTCCTAAATAAATACTTAATGTAAATCGCAACACCAAACAACAAACACTACATTCAAAATAATAAATTACAACCTGTATTAGGCAAATAACGAACCAACCTAAGACATATACAAATAAATGATAAATTAATAAAATAACAATTAATCTCCTTATACGATAAACACGTGACTAGGTATGTTGTATTTATTTATCAAATCTAAACAAACTTCACAAGCAAATGTTTATTAATGATATAAAATATATTTGAACGTTAGATGTTGGACATCAATCTTATCACCCATCGTTATTAACACTTCCTTATCTGCTTTTTGATACTTTACAATTGATCCTACCGCACATGGATATGGATTTTTATATTGACGATGACATGATGAAAATTGTAAAAGAAAAATAAATATTTGATCATAAACCGACTGCTATAAGAAGACTACTCAGCTACCGAATTCAATTTCGATATTGAATGGCTATGTTTTACATTGAATGTAAGAGCTACCAATAGCTAGAAATAAGTTCTAATGAATTGTACATCCATTATCTACACAACATGCTGAAAAATGAAAAATTAATTGATAGAAATAATCTTTTTATAGCCGCTATGTGTAACAAATCTACATTTGAGTGTGCCAAAGAATGATTACAATTTAAACTCAATAAGCATATATGTCATTTAGGAGTAAGACCTGTTAAAAAAAATTCTAAACAACATTGGAAATCGACTTAGAATAACAACATTGAAATTATTATACAATCCAGACGTATTAGGAAACAACCTGCTAGAATTTTGTAATGTGGTTTTTGTTTTATATAAAAAATAAAGTGATGGGAATCACATGAAATCTTGACAAGAAATCTCATTGGCTTATGACACTAAAGGGGTTGTTTTGAAAGCCCAAACATTTATACAATAATAATGCATATGCGACCTATTTAGAAAGATTTGTTATTTCCAAATAGCATTGTTTCTTGGCGCCAATGATGACTGTATATGTATTAAATTTTAATGATTTGTTTGCTAAAGGCACTGTGCGGTGGAAAAAATTCCAGGTCGACTACTATATTTATAAACAATAAATATTTACTTGGATATGGTGACCTCAGACTTGTATCTTCATGGAGATCACCGAAAATTGGAATAAGAAATATGCTATGGTATATAACAAGAATTACAAACAATAAAAACTACAAAAATATAACCTTTCTAACAATTTATTCAGAAATTACAACAATAATGATAATCAAAACAAATTTAAACGAGAAATACATAACTGGTTACAACAATTGTTTGCCAATGATATTGGCCCGGTGCGTGGGATATGGATAAACAAGGAGGAGTGTATGGAGAAATTTCAGATGGATTGGTATGGATTGAGAGCTACATGGAGTTGGGAGGAAGCTCAATGGGTGTGGGAAAGAGATCAACTTTATATATATATATATATATAGTTTTATATTTTATGTTTTATTTTTATTTTTATTCAAAATAAGCTTGATCCCAACTATAAGAAAATCCACAGTCAATCTGGTTGAAAATAAGAAGATTATTTACCTCTACGACAATGCAGACCATGGATATTGATAGAGATAACACCAAACCTTGGACACGAGCATGTTCAAAAGACAGAATATTTTTCACAAAGATCTAGAAATGACGATATAAGGAAATCGGTATATCTACATTACCTGCACAAACTGATCAAAACAAAAAAGCAAACGAAATGGCGAGATCTTTGATACAGTCCCACTGGGCGTGCCAAATATGTTGATCAAATTCTCCTATTTAGATTAGTATTAAAATAAATCAACAAAACACCAAAAAACCTTGAACATGCAAGGGCTTAGTACCTTGAAGATGATGGTAGATGTGGGCACCAAATGGATGATAAGCTTTTCATCATGATCTTAACAAACCTGCAACTCACAAACACTCAAGAAAAATAGATTAGATACTTTCATGCCAGAGCTTCCCGATAGAGTGGATCCGGGAAGCATTCACTTCCTCGGTGGCTGTCAACCCCCGTATTCACCAGATAAGAATAAGTTTCAAACGATAAAATGAATTTTCCCAAACTAGAGAGATCTGTAATAGACCGAATGAATGAAATGAAGAAGACACCTAGCTGTTATTTTGACGTAGCAACAAACAGATAATCAAAGTGGAATTACGAGACTGATAGAGTTTTGAATCGAAACACTCCAAAATATGCTTCAAAACTTCAAAAATAATTTGGGAATTTTTTGTTATTTAAAGCTTGAGAATTTTTAGATTTTTTCATATGTGCAGAGGGGGGAGAAAGGGTCATATTTATAACTTGAATTTGGATTAAAATAAGGGGTTAATGAATAATCAAGATTTGTATAAGAAATCCTACTTAATGGGACATGATGAAGAGTTGATTTGACTATGGGGTTTATGACGTGAGAAAAAGAAAAGGTGTGGTGTGGAGTGGGGACATCATTAGGTGTAATAGTGAAGCCATGTGCATTACTTTACACTATTGATTTTTGGATTTATTGGATGTTAAGAATTTGAATTATTGAATTCATGGGTGGGGTTCATGAGTTAATAATTTAGGGGAATAGAATTTTTAGGTGGGGATTTATTTTTAGGTGAGAATTGGTTTTGATTTGAGTGGCAAACATGTGGGACCCTCTTGATTTGCATTTTTTTTAGATTATTTAATTATGAAGTAGGATGATATGACTTAATTGGAATAATGGATTATTTAGCACATAATGCAATTTTGGCATGTGACGGGACATTAATTAAATTATAAGATTAATTAATTGAATACACATTTTTGGTGGGAAATGAAATTTGCACGGGTAAGCCTACTAAAAGAGAGAAAATGCGGGGTGATACCAAAATTTGGTGTCTACAGAAAGTTACTGGATGTAAGTTTGGTTCTTGAAAAGTAAAAGGTTATTTCATAATGGTTTATACCCTATTTAGGGTTTTCCACTATAACCACTGTGTCACTTTGTTCTTACTTTTGGTATTTATTACTTAGTTAATATGTTATGTAATTTTATTTATTACATTGCATTATGTTTAACATTTAATGTTTTAATGTTTATGTTAATATTTAAATGCGTTGGTTGATTAAATTCGTAATACTTATAATACCATAATTTCTGACATATTATGATGATGACATGGAGTCTCAGGTGGTTTCATGATGGTATGAGTTGATTCAGCGAGACTAGCTTGGTCTAGCAAGCCTAGTCAGGTAACCTAGCTAGCCTAGGTGATGGAGCATGTTGGTTTGAGTTTCTTGGTGGCTTGAGGAGAATATTAGTGGCATGAAGATCCTATTGGTGGATTTTTTAGGCACTCAAATGATTTTTAGAGTCTAGGTAGAATTTGAAGACTTAATTACAGGTGTTCATCTAGACCTAGTCTAGGTCCTTGGAGACCAAATAAGGAGGTATAGAGTCATGTGAGCTTATGGATTCAAGTAGGTAAGTGATACATGATGTATTAAGGTTGTTTGGGCATTTTGGATAGGTTTCGTGATGATTTATAGTGTTGGTTAAGTTTACCCTAGTCTAAACCATGTAAAACCCCAAGGGCTAGTCATGAAAATGAGATGGGTTGAGAAGATGAAAATATATTTGAGCCATGTTGATGATTGGAGACAGTGTAACAAGGATTACTATAGGTTTGAGAAAAAATTTAAGTCATTCTGAAGAAGATTATATGAGTTATGATTTTTTATGTGAAATAAGGTCCAAGAAAGACAATTTTCCAGCTCGAATTGCTACTTCTGATGCTCACCATGAATTGTGTGCTTTATATGGGACCTTGTGGCTTTTAGGGATGATTTTACATTGAGTTAAGAAGGTTTAAAAAAATAATGAGTTAATTTCATTCTCACATTTTTATGAACAAATGTTAAGAAGATAAACTACTATTTATGAGTTTTCATCCCTAGGTTCAAAACAGGTGGAGAAGATTTACTTGGTAAGTGCCCAAAATCAGATATAGTGGATATAATTAGATAGTTGTGAAGGAGGAAGATTAGTACATAATAACATTTACTACAAAATGGAGAAATTATGCTTACAAAAAATGTCATTCGATTTGTCAAATGCTGGTGTGACTTTTCAACATGCTATAGACATGGATTTTCAAGGTATTATCAATAAATTTGTCTTAGTTTATCTAGATGATATCACTGTATTTTCAAAGTTTGTAAGTGATCATCTACCGCAGCTCAAAATAGTCTTTGAAAGGTGCAGAGAGTTTTGGTGTGTCACTTAATCCTAAAAAATGTGTATTTTTTAGTCCATGATGGTAAGCTTCTTGGTCACATTATTGATCTAGAAAGGGTAAATGTTATTATTACTTTAGGCTTGCCAAAAATATTAAAAAGAAAAATGCTTAATATTTTCCTTGAAAAAATTAGTTTTATAAGAAGATATATTGTTGATTTTGTTGCACTTGTAAAGCCTTTGACCAACATGCTCAAGAAAGATTAGAATTTTCACTTGGTCAAAAGAAGGAGTGAGCAGTTTTGATGCCATCAAAAAAATCCATAGTTGTTGCCCCAACACTTATAAATCATGACTTTTCAAATGATTTCACGTTGTATGCTTATGCTAACATGGATATTATTGCATCAATTTTAACACAATAAAAATTGAGAAGAATTGGAGCAGCCAATTACTTTTTTCATCCAAATTATAATGGAGTACGAGAAAAAGGTATTCATTCATTGAGAAGCATGTACTTTCAATTATTAGATCTCTTAAGAAGTTTAGGCATTTTCTCTCTAACAACAAAATTAATCTGATGGTTGCACATCCAAGCATTAAGGAATTTCTGTTGAATAAAGATATATCAGAAAAGAGAGCAGGATGGATCACTCAAGTTATGGAATATGACATTGTCATTAAAGTGAACAAACATATTATGTGAACACTTGGCTCAAGATTTGCATGACAACAAGGAAGTTGTTTATTTGTTGCAGAATCAACCTGAAAATGCAGAAAATCAGCAGCATACAGAGTGGATTTTCAACATGTCAAGGTATATTTAGTATGGTATATACCCACCAGGTTTAGACAACTCAAAAAGGAGGTATTTCTGACTTCAGTCCATCCCTTATTTGTTGGTTAATGAGGTGTTATTCAAGAAAGATAGCAATGGTGTTCTGTTAAGATGCATTGATTTCACTTCAACAAATATCAAGTTAAATGGCTCCTCAAGCAGTTTTATGATAGCCAAGAGGGAACTATTCAGCTAAAACTACAAAAACTTAAGATCATGAAAGGAGGTTATTATTGGCCTATGCTTTTGAAATACAACCATACTTGGGTAAGGAAATGTCATAAATGTGCATTCTTTATAGGAAAAGAAAGGCTTTGTAGCCTTACCATTGCAACTAATTACTATTTATAAACCATTTTGTCAATGGGGTTTGGATTTTATTGGTTTCATTAATCCACCTTCAAGCATGGGTCATAGATGGATACTCACTGTAATTGATTACTTCACGTGGTGGACAGAAGCTGTTGCTTTGAAGGAAGCTAATGAGATGAACATCTTGGATTTTTATGAAGGCATAATTACAAGGTTTGGTGTTCCTTTTACAATTATTTGAGATAATGCTAAAGCTTTCTTGGGTGCAAAAAAATTCTACATGGGTTGTTCAAAATGGGGTTTAGTTTAGTACTTTGTCCAATTATTACCTACAAGGCAATGGATTGGCTGAAAATACAAACCCAAAATTTAATGAGAATAAACTGGAGAACTATTGATGAAAATCAGTGTTCTTCGCACGATAAATTAAAGGCAGCCTTGTGGGCTAACATAATTACTCATAAAAGGTCAATTTCAAACTCACCTTTCAATATGGTTTATGGTTTAGAAGTAAAGTTACCCATTTCTCTTGAGATTCCAGTTTTAGAACTAACACATTAAGTTGAATTAATCGAAAATGAACCCATGGAAGTAAGATATGCACAACTTATGGAACTTAAAGAAATCCGAAATGAAGCTATGTTGTCCATGGAGAAGAATTAGGCTCAAATAAAAAGGACATTTGATAAGAAAGCTAAGGCAAGAGTTTTTAGTGAAAGTGACTTAGTTTTGAAATGGGATGAGGATAGAGCAAAGCCAGGTGCCCACACCAAGTTTGACTTGTTATGGAATCCAAGTTACACATGCATTTCAGCTTGCACGGAAAAATGGAGTAGAGTTTTCGATCCCAATCAATGGGATTTATTCGAAGTATTGTTTCTAAACGAGATAGGTTGACATTGTATTATAGTTTACATGCTTTCCTCTAAGTGTTTTCTAAACACATCTTTTCAGCATTTTCCTACTATCAATAATGGTTGTCATCTTTAATGGCATGCCTCGTAGAGGTTTTGTTTTCCCCTTGTTTAGTTTTTCACATGTTTCCATTGTTGTTTTGTCCATTTTATAGAGAAATTATTAGTTTTATCAGAAGCATGCAGCCTTTGGCATGCATGTTCAAGTTTGGTACAGGTTTTCATTTAGCATTAATGGTTGAAATAGCTGATTTCAAGGGTTCTTACAGGTAATAGGTAACCCAATTAGCA
The DNA here is from genome assembly GCA_019776745.2 of Taxus chinensis. Lineage (NCBI taxonomy): Eukaryota > Viridiplantae > Streptophyta > Pinopsida > Cupressales > Taxaceae > Taxus > Taxus chinensis. Next base: position 865,314,827 of record CM034147.1, on the reverse strand, counting down.
AAGTCACCGAGATGTTGATCATTTTGGGTCAATAATCACGTAGGGGTATAAAATTATCCCATTTGATACCCATTTTGATAGTTTTGGGGACAACATAATGTAAAATCTGTTACTTAAGTGTTGTCACATAAGGCCATGCCTTACATAGATGCTACCATTCCAAGTTTTTCACCTTCATCAGAGATGTGCAACAATCTTTGCGAAGACCATTACAAAGCCTGGAGGAAGGAAGGAAGGGTACCATGTATCAAGATCACGTTCTGGAACTACAATCAAGTGGTAGATCTAAAGGAAAAGTTCAATTAATTCTGGTTATTTCCTTATACTTAGGTGAAATTGGCATTATTTTTTGATTTGTTTAGGTCCACTCCACATCATGATTACAAAAATAAATGTAAAATAAAATTAAACAACTCATAATAAAAGGTAATTTGATATGTTCATAAGAGAAATAGTACAGTTATTCACACACAAGCTGTGGGATATGGCTATGATCAGAAAAGTTAGTGGTTTGTGGAAACTTTATTTCAATGGCTCGAAATACCAACATGGTTGAAAGGCTAGTTTAGTGTTGATTTCACCTTCAAAACAACAATCATTTCCTTGCTAGTGTGAGGGTTGCTCCAATTTGCTTATTCTAACAGATATTCCCAAGTATGCAGCTCCTTGTTCATGGTTTGGACCTGGGAAAGAGAAAAGAAAATCAGATATTTGTGGATTTTTGGGGACAATGAGCTTGTTATTCACTAGGTTAGAGGTGATAATACTTGCATGAACCCATTACCAAATTTTTACATACATAGTAGTATGGGATTTACTCAATCAGATTTCCTTTTTGTTAAGCATATCAAGCTATCCCTAGAGATAAGAACAAACATTTTGATAGACTTGTTGCGATTGGTTCACAATTTGAAATACCTGTTGACAATGGAAGTGACAAATTACAACCACATATTTTTTAAGGTATTTGTTGAGACATGTCAGTCCCAGATAATGATATGAATTGGTAGGTCTTCGATATTTATAGCACACATAATCAGATTTTTGCAAGTAGAAGTAGAATTTTTTGCTCACAATCAAGGAGGTCCACATAATCGTTATGTTAGATCAAGAGACTATAGCTGCAAAAAAATAAGATTCCATGAAAGCCCTTGTAACTTTGGAGATCTATTTTCGGTGAACATGATGACAATGAAGCATGAGATGGTTGTACTTTCTGGAGGTATAGATCATGATTAAAAATTGTCCTATTTTTGAAGGTAAGAGTCTTAATCTGGGTAAATTTTGTTCACAATCTAAAAACAAACTCAGGGCTCCATTTTAAGACCCCCCTCTAAAAAATTGTCATCGAATGGTTGACGAATGTCTGAAACATAATTTCCAAATGATGGTGAATCTATAAGAAATATACTTCGTAGCAATGGAACTTAGGTAGTGTATCTTTTCAAATGGTTTCATACAGTGGGAAGAAGGTATTTTCCAGACATTTGCTTGTTGTTAGGCCCAAATCATTGTTGGTAAGTGTATCTAATGTAAATTGGAAAATAATTTTTACCTGCAGCATTGGATGGAATCCATTGGTCATTAATCCAACCTCGTTAGTCTTGATGCGTGGAACATGGTGTTTGATGCATCCCTATTGGTCGCTCGAGTTAACCTGCATTAGACGGCCCTCATGACATATGCATCGGATGAGATTCATTAGACATGCATCCAACACAGATGAGATGGTAGACTGATAAGGTTGGCTGAGCATCGGAGCTTGCAGTCGATCAAGGATCTAACGTTCGACATTGAACGAGATCCATTTATCGTCAAACTCAACCTCAGTTGGTCTACTGTCTGACATGTGTTAGACGCATCGGTATTAGTACGAGGATCCATCCCAGGTATTGTCATGTTACCTTGGGATAAGCTTGTCCATCCCATGTTTGTTATGATGCTAATAAAATCATCCACTACTCAAAGGGTGTAGTTGGTGGACAACTCGACGCATGGTTACACGTTTCCGAGGAGAAACGGGAGTGACAATAGATTCATAAGTTGAGTTTTAACTCGGTCAATAGTAGGCAGAGATGAGTTCATATACATGAATTTTCGAGCTCGAAATTTTAAGCAAACTGGGTAGCAAACGAGTTCACTAGAATTTGCACGAGTAGTTTGAAATTTCCAAAGTGTCTTAATATACGCAAGTTGATAGAAATTCGTCACTAAATTGTGGGTGTCCTACGAGGATAATCCCATTCGAGCTCGGGTATTTATAATTATACAGAGGTGTTTTCTTGGCAATACAATGATTTAAGAGGTTTTTATCCCTCTTTGGCTCAACATACCATTAAGTTAGAAGTTGATTCTAAACCGGTTAGACAGAAACAAAGACCAATTAATCCCAAGTTGGAATCCCTTGATGTAGATAGATCTTGAAAAAACTCGTTGATTCTTCCATTATCTTCCCCATTAAGCACTCCACTCGGGTGGCTAATCTTGTACCGATTATTAGAAAGAAAAATGGTGAAATCAGGTTATGTGTTAATTTTCGTGATCTGAATAAGGCTTCTCTTAAGGATCATTATCCTTTTCCCTCTATGGAGTAGATTCTTTAGTTAGTTGTTGGTTTAGAGAGATATTCCTTGTTTGATGGATATAGTGGATACAATCATAGATACTTGTCAAGGAGGAAGATCAATACAAAACAACATTTACTACAAAATGGGGCACTTATGATTACAAAAATATGCCATTCAGTTTATCAAATGTTGGTTGTAACTTTTCAACATGTGCTATGGACATGGATTTTCAAGGTATTATCAATAATTTTTTCTTATGTTTATCTGGATGATGTCACTAGTTTTCTCAAAGCTTGCAAGTGATCATCGACCGCAGCTCAAAGTAGTTCTTTAAAAGGTGCAGAAGAGTTTGGTGTGTCACTTAATCCTAAAAAGTGTGTGTTTTCAAGTCCACGAAAGTAAGCTTCTTAGTCACATTTTTTCTAAACATGGTATGATGATTGATCCAGAAAGGATAAGTGTTATCCTTGACTTTAGGCTTACCAAAACATAAAAAAGCACTTCAAAGTTCTCCTTGGAAAAATCAATTTTATAAGAAGATATATTGTCTGATTTTTTTGCACTTACAAAGCCTTTGGCCAACATGTTCAAGAAAGACTCATAATTTCACATGGTCAAAAGGATGAGTGAGTAGTTTTGATGTCATCAAGAAATCCATAGTTGCTTCCCTAACAACATATTAAATCCTGATTTTTCAAAATATTTCACTTTGTATGCTTATGCTAACATGGATACTATTGCAGCAATTTTAACACAGCATAATAATCGAGAAGAATTAGAGTAGCCAATTTCTTTTTTCAGTCAAAGTCTAATGGAGTACGAAACCAAGGTACTCATTCATTAAGAATCATGTATTTTCAATTGTTAGATCTCTTAAGAAGTTAAAGAATTTTGCTCTCTAACAACAAAATTAATCTGATGGTTGCACATCCAAGCATTAAGGAATTTTTGTTGAAACAAAGATATATCAGAAAAGATAACAAGCTAGATCACTCAAGTTATAGAATATGACATCATCATTAAAGTGGACCAAACTGATTAGAGGCAAAGGATTAAGTGAACACTTGGCCCAAAATTTGCATGATAGCAAGGAAGTTATTTATTTGTTGCAGAATGAGACTTGAAAATGGAGAAAATTACGCAGTATACAGAGTGGATTTTGAACATGTCAGGGTATCTTCAGCAAGGTATATACATGCACCAGGTTTGGACAGCTCAAAAAGAAGGTATTTTAGACTTAATTCCATCCCTTATTTTCTTAGTTAATGATGTGTTATTCAAGGAAGATATCAATGGTGTATCCTATTAATATGTGTTGATTCTAAATCAAGTTGAAAGGTTGCTTGAGCAGTTTCATGACAGCCAAGGAGGAGGGCAATATTCAGCTAAAACTACATCCCTCAAAATCATGATAATGAGGCTATTATTGGCCTACACTTTTTAAAGATAGCCATACATGGTTAAGGAATATGTTAGAAATGTGCCTTTTTTATGGGAAAAGAAAGACTTGCATTGGCTTACCATTGCAACCAATTACAGCTAATAAACCCTTTTCTTAGTGGGTTTTAGATTTTATTGGTCTCATTAATCCACCTTCAAGCTTGGGCCACATATGGATACTTACCACAACCATGATTACTTCATGCAATGGACTGAAGTCATTGCTTTGAAGGAAGGTAATGAGACGAACATCTTGGATTTTTATAAAGGCATAATTGCAAGGTTTGATGTTCCTTTCACCATTATTTCAGATAATGCTAAAGCTTTTGTAGGTGTAAAAATTGTATGCATGGGTTGTTCAAAAATGGGAGTTTATTTGAGTACTACAGTCCAATTATTACTTGCAAGGTAATGGATTGGTTAAAAAGTACAAACAAGAATTTACTCAAAATAATTTGGAGAACAATAGATGAAAATCAACATACTTGGCACGATAGGTTTAAGGCAGCCTTGTAGTGATGATAGAATTATTCATAAAAGGTCAATTTCAAACTCACCTTTCAAGTTGGTTTATGGTTTAGAAGAAAATTTACCCATTTCTCTTGAGCTTCCAACTTTAGAAAAATATGCATCAAATGGAGTTACTAGAGAATGAGTTGATGGGTGTAAGATACTGCATAGCTTATGGAACTTGAATAAATTAGAAAGGATGTTATGTTGTCAATGGAGAAGAATCGGGTTCAAATCAAAAATACATTTGATAAGAAATCCAAGGAACATGAGTCTTCAATGAAGGTGACTTAGTTATTGACAATGGGATGAGGATCGAAAAAAATCCAGGGGAGCATACCGAAGTTTGATTCACTGTGGATTGGACCGTATATTATCACTGAATGTAAGTTACTACAAAACATTTTAGCTTGCACGGAAAAAATGGAAAAGAGCTGTCTGATTCCAGTCAATGGGATCCATTCGAAGCATTGTTTCTGAATGAGATAAGTTGACACTATATGCTATACTTTGCATGTCTTTCCTCTAAGTGTTTTTATAAACTCATCCTTTCAGACATTTTCCTACTTTTAATAATGGTTGTCATCTTTAATGGCATGCCCCGTAGAGGCTTTTTGTTTTTCCCCTTGGTGCAATCCTTCAACAAGTTTCTGTTGTTGTTTTGTCCAGTTTTTTAGAGGAATTATAAGTTTTATCAGCAAGCATGCATCCTTGGGAATGCATATTCAGGCTATGGTAAAGGTTTTTAGTTGGCATAAATGGCCAAAAAAGCCATTCTCAGGGGTTCTTACAGGTTAGCAGGCAAACCAATTAGAAAAATTGCATGAAGATGTTGACCAATTTTTGGTCAATCATTGGGTATAGGGGTATTAAAAAAAATTCCCATTTTTTACTCGTTTAGATGGTTTTGGGGACATGACATAACCTCAAATTTGTAACTCAATTTTTGTTATAGAAATTCATGCCTCATAGATGTTGTCATTCCAAGTTTTTCACCTTCATCAGAGTTGTGCAACAACCGTGGAAGACCATTGCAAATGGCCCAGAGGAAGACAGGAATGGTAGCATGTATCAGGATCATGTTCTATTACTACAATCAAGTTATAGATCTGAAGTGACAAGTTCCATTAATTTTGGTTATTTCCTTATGCTTAGGTGAAATTTCATTTTGTTTTGAGTTTCTTAAGTTCATTCCACATCACGATTACAAAACAGAAATGTAAAAGGAAATTATACAACTCATAACTAGAAGGTAATTTGATATATTCATAAATAAATAGTACAGTTATCCCACACAAGCCTATGGGATAAGGCTATGATCAAAAAATAAAATGCAGATAAATACAAAGTTGAAAGCATGAGGGAATGAGTAACCCGTCATTTCCTGAGTTTGGAGGGTTGCTCCAAGATTTCCAGATTTCCCAAACTGCACCTCCAAGTACCTAAAAGAGAAAAATAGAAGGGTTAGATCTCAAGATCATTGATATCGAATGCTACTAGTTCCATATGTATATGCATTAGCAATCAAATAAGTGTGCATGAGAAGGAATCAGTAACAAAATCATCAGATTACATGTCATTATCATTCAGGAGCATCTAAGTGCCACCTTTAGAGCATATTAAGAAAGAAAAATCTCAAAAGGATGAAAAAGAATGACTGTTTCCCCATACTTTCTAACTACTTCTTTTCAGTGTGCATGTACAGGGTTATAACAAGAAAAAGTACAATTTTATAGCTTCAAATACAGCCTTCCAAGACCCATGAAATACTACAAGAACAATTGTAGTCACTCGTAGTAGTGTTATTCAAATGGAGTAGAAAAGTACATAGTGGAAAGGAAGCAAATAGTGCATATGTTCATCATATTAATACAAAAATAAGGGTCAGAAATTCAACAAAGAAAAGATTTCAAAATGTACAAATTTTGAGAGCAAGCTCTTGTGATCAACCATATGGTATATTTGCAAAGAATAAATACTTCAAAGTTGATTAAAAGAAAAGAAAAAGATATAGTTTGTAATGTTCAGACAATGGAAGCTACAATCACCCCATAAGGAGAGAAATATGTGTCATCTTCAACAAAGAATCAGAGTCCCATAATTTTTTTGTTCATCAAATAATGAATCATCAAAAGTGACTATTACATTTGATCAAAAGCAAGGAAATAAAGTATAATCTACAGGATCAAATTTAAATCATATATTGTATAATCTATTTCAGAATGCTCCATTTTATTTTCATGAGAAACCAATGAACGAAACAGGTGCAAATTTATACAAATAAAAGAATTAAATCTTTTTCCTCATTATCCATTCAGGAACAAATTTCTTCAATGTAAAGGTTTCCATGTTTTCGTCGAGACCTCAAAGAAAATCTACTATAGACTTATGTAGTTTCAAGATACAACTCAGAAGAAGGAAACATAAATCTTGAAAGCATTTTCAGCTAAGGAGCAGCTTCAAATTGCATCAGGGTTAAAATTAAAGTATTAAAGTTTGGAATATTTTTTGAGAACTCAGTATTTCAGTGAAATACAAATTTTTTAGGTAAAATGCATAAGATTTCCAAATTATGTTTTAATTATCAACTATGTGATCAAAGCATAGTTTTGCTCCAAATATGCATGAAAATCTACAATAATGGAGGATTCAAACAAAATTCTCTAACATATTATCAAAGTACAACAAGAGACTTTCAAACTCTCATCCCTTAGATATTGCCAAGGATGTATTAAGAATTACAGGCTCACATATTGAAGGAAAGTTTCTGATTCTTGACTGCAAAAAAAATCCTTAGACTGCATTGTTTTTCCTGGTTTTGTTTTGAGAAGTATAAAGAAACAGATCTAACAGCTGTGACTTCTCAACATCCATCAAATTTTCAAGATTTACCTTCGAGCATTAAATCTTCAACTCATACTGTCACTATGAAGTAGATGAAAATATTGTAGAGTAAAACATAAAGATGTTGAGAAGTATATACGTCCTTGAAAGGAAGTCATGATAAAATCTCAAACATCTTATGGCATGGAGAAGAAAGTACTTCTCAGAGCATCCTAGAAAAGCACGGAGCCAAACAAAAATGAGAAAAGTAGCTATAAGTATGAAATGCAAACACCCAGGTCATAAAATTCTTCTAACTAGAGAATACATTGAACACAAAACTAGAGCTTTCTTCCATCAAAGGCTTGTCTATGGATGCAGATATGAAGAAAAAACACCCAGGTTTAGGAAAAAGGTAATGCGAATCTTACCTTTTAAAACATACAGAAACCACTGGATCTAGGAGCTCAAAACCCTAACCAAGTCGAGTGTAGATTAACAGAGTACAATGGAGGCAAAAAAATATAGGTAGAGTTTAGATCAAAAATCCAAAAACCCTTGTGTGAAAAACACAACAAGAGCAAAAACAGAGCTTCAAATCTTGAAAATTGTGACTCAGATCTGAGAGATAACACGTACCCACTAGCCATGGCATAGAAATGCCCAAATTGAGCAAATTAATGCAAAATCAAAGCCTCAGAGCTTCAATAGGAAAATAACAATGGCGATTCCAGGTACATAAGCAAAGCTAACTCGACCCATTTTAAAGGAAAGCCAACTCTTAAACTAAAGGAAAAAAATGCAGACGCAAAATAAAATAACATAAGAAAATTCGGGCCATGAGGAAAGTAAAAAGATGCATAAGAAAGAGTTAACACAAGCTAGCATGAGCTCTGAGCAAGGAGAAACAATGCTTACCTTACTGGTTTGCGAAAACCCTCAACAAAGTCATGGCTCGAAGGGAAAATATTGAAGCACGACGAGTTACATATTACAACCATTGAACTCCTTGAGCTATGATCTCCATGGAAAAGCAAGGGCCCTCATTAAAGCACAACGACCCTACCAGGTATATTTCGTATCATGCCAAAAAATGACTATATAGGAAACACTTGACTACCAAGCCAATGGAGACACAAAAAAACCAACTCGCTCGTATCATCTATGCTTAGATTGATGTTCGAGCTCTTACAAGAGGAGAAAATGCATATCACATGCTCATGGTAGAGTAGAAAATAACATCAACCCATCAAGATCGTAGACTCTAGCTTGTGCAAACAAGAAACAAATATATCCACATGAGTAATGATGGCCACAACAGTGGAGAGACCTCCATATGCAAAGCTTCCAGGCTAGCAAAGCCCGCAAAAAAAATGCAATATAGGACAGGGTGAAAAATATGATAACAATGGTTGAAAACGAGCTCCATAATAGTAGAAATGGTGGCCACACAAAAATTCCAAAGTCTCCTTCTACACTAACAAAAGTAAAAATGCATTATGAACAATTTTAGGGTTTCGAAGCCCTAATCACATATTCCAAACAATGTGGAGTTTAGGTAATCGTATTTATTTTTTAACATTACCCTAGGTTGCCTCACCGTGACCTCCAGGGTCAAAGGACTGAAATATTTAATGGCAATTATAATGTCTTATTTCACATGTGAATAGTGAAAAGGGGAATCATCACCAATGCAAGAAAAGGTAATCCTAGGGTCAACCTACGGTGTGTCTGCAAGAGGAAGATAAAAATAGTCAAGTCATCACTCATGCATGTAATCCAAGATGCAGATAATGATAGAATTATCTTTTGGGGGTAGAGTTATAAATAAAATTTTACTTGTATTTGTTGAGGATCCCTTTAATTATGCAAAGGAAGCCTATACACCCTTCTTTTGCATAAGGATGAGATTGACTCGGTCAACTTAGATTTGATTGAGTGAGAGTTGAGAGGCTATTATTAGCCTTAGTTTTTTTGGGTGTTCTATTCATGCATGCAAGGGATGATTTTGGAATACATGAGCTATTTTTGGAGTTATCTCCAAATAGAACTATGAGTGGAGCTATGCCTTTGAAGGCTATTTTTTGAGGGTAAGTGAGAGTAATTTTTCTATATATTGTCCATGGATTTCACAAGCATGTGGGGGCTATTTTTTACACTATTAAGCTACAGAAATCTGTACTTTTCTACATTGTGACTGAATAATAAGATTGTTCCTCCATTATCAAGCTATTTGATAGTGTGTTTTCTACATATTAGAGGCATTGTACTAGTGAATTTATGGTTCTTTTGCATGCTTATAGTTTCACATCACCTCCAATAAGCAATTTTGATAGTTTTGCAAGTCATTAAAGCGTGTTGAATTGCCTTGTGAGTGCAGATCAATTTAGAATCTCTTGTAGTGAATTCAACAGTCCTTTCACAAGTTGAAAAGTGTGTGTGTGTGTGTGTGTGTGTGCAGGCCCAGCCCCACAAAATTTTGGTGTATCATCTTCATGCTTTTAGTCTTACTTTTATTCTAACCCTTAACTCAATCAGAATACATATTTTCAGTGATTCATCGAAGGGAGATATCCCTTGTGGATGTTTCCCTTATTCCAAAACACCCACAACTCAGAGGGAATACCATTTTTTTGGTCCAAGTTGGAAGTCAGATTGCCATCTAGAAGAAGGAGCACTTTGGACCGATAACAAGGGGAATATCTTACAACTTTCCAAGAACCTCTTAGAAATGTTTACTATATTATCAATTAAAGACATGATATTTGTAGAGGAAAAATACACTTCCCTTACTAGTATGCACCTCTAAGAGGCATCCCCTCGTTAAATATTGGCCCCATTTGGCGAGAGGTTGATCATTCTTGCTATTGACATTTCCCAACTGCCCCTTTTCAAGGAATTCCCAATGTATGCTAGAAACTCTTATGGATCCACCTTGTCGAGAAACTTTCTAATATTAGGCACCTTGTTTAAAATCTTCCATAAAAAGGAAGTGACCCATTCCAAGTCTCTTTCTGGTAACTTATGCTAAGAATATGAAACATAAAGCCTCATTTAAATGACTACAATACCTCATGTCTCATACAATTTTTTTCTTCTAGAATATGTAATACTGCATTTTTCACTTCTCAATGCATATGTTGATAAGAAACAAATTGGTGGACCATTGCTAGAAGGAAGTGTTAAATTCATCGAATGTTTCTAATACAAGATGCAATGAAAAAATACAAGACATTGATATTCATCACAGCCTGATGGATATCAAATTCAATTAACCATTATTTTCCATGGGCAAAAGGTTATCTTTATTGGAAACCTATAGATCAAAGCTAACAATTTCAATGACACGATTGATGATTTCATCTCTATCATCTACAAAAAAGGTACAAAACCTCCATAACTACCTTGCTTTGTGGCTATCAAGTTTGGAAACTTTATTTAGTCCACTTGGAATATCCACTCACCCTTGTGGGTGCCATGTTCGCCAGTTACCAAAGGAGACCTTAGTCAACTAACTTTCTAAAGGGATTGGTCTATCACCATCCACAAAGTACAAGTGTTAACATTTCCCACATTGACTATACACATTGGATGTTTTTAAAGATCAATGTCTTACTTCCACAACTATTTTTCATGCTCACCGACTCAAAGACTATTGCATATCCCATCCTTTGTCTTTCTAATGTTACACCAAATTAATTATTGGCCCTTTTGTTCTTATAACAAATAATGATGAAGGGTGTCTTTTGTCAATTCAACATTTCCATTGTTCATGCTAACTCAAGAGTACTCAATTCTCTTTACGCCAAAAGGCGTATGCACTCTAGGGAAAACCATCCTCCCTTCTCACATAGATGGAGATAGTGGCGATCCAGATCAATCGGTTTACTACGTATGAAACTATCTGAGCCTTACACTTGGTGGTTAGCGGTTACTTGTGAGTAAATGAATATACAACAGATGGATGTTGAGTATGCACAAATTGATACACTGAATGGATAGTGACTGTGTAAAAATTACGGAAGCTGACTAAGATGAAATATTGACTTTTAGACGGCGAAGGAACATGTACCATGCGTGGCAAAGTGACAAGACATATGGTAGGAAATCGTTGGTTTAAGTCTAGGGCGGTCCATGGAAAATAAAAAACAAAAATATTTGATATTTCTAAAATTTCAGATGCAGTTCAGAGAAGAGGATGAAAAGGCAGGGAATATGATTTACCAGGCTTTGGAAAATCTGGCACAACTTGAATTTCCACTGAGATCTAATGGAATCTTTCCTCACCGTCTAAATAAGCCCACGACATTGCGTATGCTCCACAACAATGTGGTTAACAGAGTGAAGATGGATTATTCAATGATCGGGGGAAGCAAAATAACAAGGGGGTAAAGGAGGTAGAGTGGCACTGGTAGGGATTCAAACCCTTGACCTTGAAGCCAAATCTATCTTTTCATGTTTAAACAAATATAATGGACAAATTTTACTACGAAATTTAAATTTATTCTGGCTTTCACAACAACTGCCGCACTCTCATATTTTTGACCTTGAAGTTGAATCATGAGACGGGGTAAGCACACAACTGTCATTTTCCAGTAAGGCTCGTCAAGATTGGGAAAATAATTTTTAATTTTGGCCAATCCTTCAATTTTATTATCCATTAGTCATTCTCCTTCCTTAATCCATTGGAGATTAAATTGGTTAAATTTTGAAAAGAAAAGAATATCATTGTCCTCACCCTTATCACACCCTTTTTTCAAAAGAAGCTCTATTTGATTGATAGAGTTTTGGTTGAAAGTGCACAAAGATGTTGGATTTTCTCGAAGATGATAACTACATTTTTAGTACAAATGAGAAATCCGATAATGCCCAAAAGTAGAAAACCCAACGAATTTTGAAAGAAATTAAGATTCTTGGCTTATAAATCATAATCTGATATACACAAAAGTAGTATACCTAGGCCACCAATCTCTAAAGACCACTTTGAAGCCACTTTCCAATGTTTTCTGTTGCGGCTTCAAAACATGTCTTTGACATTCAATATAAAAATGTCTGCATGGCGGTGTTATGTGTACATATTCAGACACATACCATTTTCCAATACCTTGAAACATGTCTTCTCTAAACTACCAAATTTGAGATCACCTACTAAAATGCTTTCAGAGTCCGTATATTTAAAAATACAAATACTCATACAAACTATAAAACTATATATTTTGCATATATTTAATGATATTTTATAATACTATATAATAAATATGATATACTAATACTATATGTTTGTCTCCTTGAAACTATCACAAACAAGAGGCCATAGATTTTAACCCTGATATAATCAATGCAAAATCCATGAAGTAGGAACCAACTGACATGATGTCCCTAGACAAACCTTACTAACAAAACTGTCATAGTAATTGATGCTTTCATGTGCTCGTGGATGCGTTTGTGGTCCTTTGCATTGAAACCATGCCCGTTTTCAATGCTGGCACATTGGAACCAATCACACCAAAGTCGTCATCCCTCACCTCTCCCACTTTGCACTGCTACCAATACGCCCTTTGGCCGACACATATAAGGCATTCATCAACCAAAGAGGGTTCAAATCATTTTTCGCAATATGTTAAAAAGAGTTTTCACTCAGGGGAAACCCCTCCTTCCTTTTAACGCAGATAGAGACAACTAAGGTCTATATCAATTATTTGTGAGGGAACAAATATACAGTGAATGGATGTTGATTGTGCACAAATTATGGATGCTGACTAAGACGACATATTATTTGTTGCTATGGATTTTGTAGCGACCCAAAAATTCACACACGAACAACATAGTAAAAGACAGGGATTTTTTTTTTTGACTTGCTTCGACACATAACACGACACAACATGTCGTCACAAAGTTACAACCAACTCTGGGAACCACTTGTTATGGGGATGGCCACAAGGTCAGCACGGAAACGTTCACACCCAAAAGGATAATACACTTTTTTTTTTGATAGAACACATAGAAGTCCAACCACATGACACTCTCACAGCTAGGGCAAGCCACAGTAAGAAATGATTGAAGTTTATTTATTTTGATAAAACACCCTTTAACTCATGACTTATGTTTTCAGAAAGATTCAAAATATGATTCGCACAAATTCATCTTACAACTGAGTTATTTTCTTATTCACTTAAAGTCTTCTCCTACTTGCTAAATATTATTATCTTCCAGAACTAACCATTATTTTCCCTTAAGCTTGTTTAAGAGTTCACCCAGAAGGGGTAGTGTTCACTAGTTTAGCTAGGGATATCAAAATTATAAAATTTTACTTTACAAGGATAGTTTCTCCTTTGATTATTTCAGGAATCTATTGTTCTCAAGTAAGTCATCTCTACATTAATTTATCTGAATATATATATTTTCGTTAACTTCTATAAGGGTTAACCACTCCATTTAATTTTACTTATATCACATCATTACAAGGTGTCAGATAGTTTTGACTTAACACTTTATTCTCAAAATCAAGGTTTTACAATACTTATGCCAATGTAATGATTGAATATCATTTCTCACCAAGGTAACTTACTAGTCTAACAACAAAGGGGAAAGAACACTTCACGTAGTTTTCCAAACATACCAAGACAAGAGATCTTCTAAACTCCTTACAAGCAAAGTTACAAAATTTACAACGCATTGAACTTTCTACAAAGAACTTCATAATTTGAACTGATGAAACTTTTACACTCTTTTACTTTAATCTACTCGCATAATCCATCTGCACAAATATTTATTAGAGTCAGTTCGCCAGAACTGAGCATGATAAGATATAAACCTCACCTAATAATTTATGCCATCTAGCATTCAAATAAATGAAAGTTTGCAATGCTCTTTATGAGATAAATTTCTAACATACATTTAAAACTTAATTGCACATCTCATGACAATACATTTCCTACTCATTAATGTTCACTTCTTTAAGATCTGCTTACATAAGGACACAATTCCAAGTGACTATATATACAACCTTAACCATGCAATAAATCATACTTAAATTACAGTAACAATAATAACGCTCACCTAATACCCTCGACCTACTACACATATATAAGTATCCAACAATCTTATCTTTCAATTAAATAAAAGCACCAACGACATTAAGTTTATATAATAAATACAAGTATCAATCTTATATTATTCATCGATATTACCCAAGTATCAAACCTTCATAGAAAATCAGTGATATGTAAGTGTAATTTGGATATTTATCTCACAATTTTAAGGATATATTTATGTTAACAAAGATTCCATCAATCCACAAGTTCATATATTATTTAGGTATCCTTTTGGTTGCTTATTCCATGTCTTTATATGTTTCTATTAGTACAAGGGTCCAACTCATTGGAATGAGTTACGATCAACAAAATTGGCATGTTTTGCTAATATGTCAAGGATATATTTGACTAACTAAGATAAGTAAGCGCGGTCCAAGCCACTATAAATACAAGTATCAACATTATCTCAACTCCCAATTGAGATGCAAGTATCAATTTTTTTTAGCTAACATAATAATCATCGTAAATGCCAGAAAATATTCCACTTGTTAACCAAGTATTGAAATAACATATTTTTCCTTACTGGTTACCTGATAACATAATATACCCTGTTATATAATTTAACCTCCACTTGCATACCCCAATTTATGGGTATTAATTGTTATTCTATAAAACGAAGTTAAATAATTTCAGGTGGACTTATATCCTTACTGCCATACATGGTAGGCACAGTCCCATTATGGTAGCTGTCACCTTTACTTAAGGCTATGCATGACTCCATTTTAGGGTAGTTATCTTAACTTCCCTATTCATTAGTTTTCCTACCAAAAGTCTTTCGACAAGCTTCAAGGTCAAAGTATAAGATAAATTTATAATTTCATATTTCAAGCATTGCCTGAATTCATATGCATGAGGACATCACATATCAATCAAACTTGAAGAATGTCGACATTCATGAGAGTTCGATGTATCCAATATTACTTTAACCAATTCAAAGATCCAAGTAGTGCCTAAAAATTAAGCCAAAGAATTATCCACACAGGATAATGACTTGCGTGTATAACATATTCGTAAAGGTCATAGAAATCCCATTAACACATGCTTCAGGAGGGTTCCAATCTAATAATAAGCTCATAGTAATAGTAATAGCAGAGGGCCTGGTGAGGGGTTTTTAATAATCCCCAAGGTAAATGATAATCGAATGACTCAGATGGAGCTATCTAGAAAGACCAATAAAACTAGAATGACTCTTCCCAAATAGAAGCCCCCAATCCTAATGGGAGTTTATATTATTATAAAACCACAATAAAATCCAATTACAGTCATATCAGAAATTCCCTTTTTCAATCCATGTTCTACATAATATAAACAATAGAGAATCTTTGCAATAAAATTCATCAGGTCTCCTGGGAACACTCTCACTGTCACATAGTCGATTTTGATAAAATATCTTGAAGGAGAATCTCGAATTTGAGGATGCATTCGACACTGAATAGATAACAACATAGTTGGAAAACCTGCTTGTTGGAAGCGCTCAAAAAAAGCTTCTACCAAACTGCAACATGCCTGCCGCCTGGCTAAATCCTGTTGCAGGCCGTTGCTGAGGCTCTCCGACAAGAACACACCTCGCAACACCCAATAAAAGTGGAGGTAACACACCGTGTAACGCCCCGTGCATCGAGGACTTCTGGTTCTGAGGAAGGAAAGAAAACTAGGCATGAAACATTTCCTCTTCTTTCGACAACAAAAAAATTTCTACCTGGCAACGTGTTATCTTCTTAGAGGAAAACAAATTCCAAATAACAATAAAAATGCCATAATAAATAATATTATTTCATTGATGGTGGTGTGAAAGATAAGTGGGTTTTATCCATATAGCATATCCTAACTATAAGCATGCATTTGGCCTAAATATGTATTTTGTACTTTTATGAAAACATTATATGTTTTTTTTTTTTGGAGTGGTATTGGATTAAAATTATTATCATGCACCAATAGTTTTTCTACGGGGTAAAACATCTCCCCTAGCATCGTTTACAACATCCCTTTCAATTCTAATACCAAAGTTTATTCCTACATCTGCATCTGGAGGTCTTCTTTCATATATATAATCTAAGCAGACAATTCTCAAACCTTATGTAACGCACCGTGCATCGAGGACTTCTGGTTCTGCCACCCTGGCCTCCTCCCAACCACCCGGCCTGCAGAATTTTGACCATATAGTGTCTTGTCTGTCCTTGCGGGAGGGTGAGCGGAGTCACGTTTTTCTTTGCCGTGATCTCCTTTTGATCCTCTTTCAATGCGTGCAGGTGGGGGTTAGATGCGTCTGTTTTTCCTGTGCGTTTTTTTCTTCTTTCCTGGCATATTTTTCTTTGCCTTGGTTGTTGCGTGAGTTTGGTTTGATGTGGGTGTTGTTGAAGCTACAAGATAGTGTAGCAGGCATGTTACCTCCATTCTCTTGGGCGCTGCGAGGAGTTTTTTGGTTGCATGCGACCACAGTCGTGATCAGTTGTGCAAAATCTTGCAGCTGTAGTAGAAGGACGAGATAAAGTTTTAGTTGAGCCGCCTTGCCTTTTCATTTTGGAAAATTACTCCCAGCCAGCGTTACAGAAAGGCCAAGGGCCTCTTACCCAGGCAGCAGGCTTGTTGCAGGGTAGTAGAAGCTGTCTTGAGCGCTTCCAACGTGTAGGTTGTCCACTATGTGATTTCCCATGCAATGTATTTGTTGTTTTGTCCCATCGCAGTCCTTGTTGCTGCAGAAGTAGGCACTCTTGGACCAGAAGATCTGTACGAGTTATGGCAACATCTTTGATTCAATCTTATTAGTGTAATCGTGTGTTCGACTCTGCTGGTTTTTGTGACCACTCTGTACTTTATGACTAGACCAAGGCCAATTTTCTTGTAGATTTTGCATGTTATAAGCCTGATGATGAGAGGAAATGTACTAGAGAACGATTTATGAGTTGCTCTAAGCTGGCTGGTACATTTTCTGAGTCAAGTTTAGATTTTCAAAGGAAGATCATTGAGCGGTCAGGTCTAGGAGAGGAGACATACCTACCTGAGGCAGTGCTTAGGCTGCCCCCAAATCCTTGCATGGCCGAGGCTAGGAAAGAAGTAGAGACAGTTATGTTTGGTGCCATTGATGAACTTTTTCGAAAAACAGGCGTCAAGCCTAAAGATATTGGTGTGCTTGTTGTGAATTGCAGCCTTTTTAATCCCACTCCTTCACTGTCTGCCATGATAATAAATCATTATAAGTTGAGGGGGAATATTACCAATTACAATCTAGGAGGAATGGGTTGTAGCGCAGGACTGATATCCATTGATTTAGCTAAGGATTTGCTCCAAGTTCATCGAAATTCCTATGCAATTGTTGTTAGCATGGGGAATATTACACTGACTTGGTATTTTGGGAATAACAGATCCATGCTTGTATCTAATTGCATTTTTAGGATGGGTGGTGCTGCCATTTTGTTGTCAAACAAGAAATCAGAGAAGAGAAGGGCAAAATATCAGCTTGTGCACACTGTTAGGACTAACAAAGGTGCTGATGATAAGTGTTTTCAATGTGTTTTCCAAGAGGAGGATGAGACAGGAAGGGTGGGAGTTGCATTGTCTAAAGAACTCATGGCAGTAGCAGGAGACGCATTGAAGACTAACATAACAACATTGGGTCCTCTGGTTCTTCCAATGTCAGAGCAGATTCTCTTTTTTGCTACTTTGGTGGTGAGGAAGCTTTTCAAGGTGAAGATTAAGCCCTATATTCCAGATTTCAAACTTACATTTGAGCATTTTTGCATACATGCTGGGGGAAGGGCTGTTTTGGATGAATTGGAGAAGAACTTATAGCTTTCTGAGTGGCACATGGAGCCATCAAGGATGACCCTTTACCGGTTTGGTAATACGTCTAGCAGCTCATTGTGGTACGAGCTTGCATATTCACGAAGCACAGTTGCTTTGCAAGAGAACTATTCAGGAGATCTATGCAATGTTGGAGAAATATCTTGGGAGATGAAGGTAGCAGGATATTTTCAGATCTAGATCATGTACTGAGTTTTGTTTCTTCAAAATCATTTATGTGACAGAGAGGGTGTTACCAGCAGACCTAATGAGCCTTTTTTATTTATTTACAAAGATTCTCTTTAGAGATCTTCTTGTTGTTTGATGTAACTCATGGAAGAGAACCTCATAGAGGCGGGCCTGTTTCATATCAGAATATTCATGAAACACAATTTACTCTGCTATTATATGAGCTTCTTCAGCGTGTCACCAAGCTGGCAAGCATAAAGTTTTCTATTGGAATTATCACACCTTACAAGCTACAGCTGCAATGTTTGCACCGAGATTTTGATGTTGTCCCCAAATCTGATGAAGGAAAAGGTTGTGTATCATCATCGGTAGATGCCTACCCGAGCCAGGAGCGTGGTGTAATCAATATGTCTCGTGTCCGAGCTTCAAATCATGGGGTTGGTTTGTAGCTGTTTTTCACTGCGTGAGTGTGGCGCTAGCTCGAGCTCGCAAAGCACTTTGGGTTAAAGGCAAGCAACGGCATTGAAACAATCATATGCATGGAGATGGCGTTTTAAACCAGGCATGTTAAATCTACTCCTTGTAATAGTTTTCTACCTTCTTTCAGTATCTTGAAATGAATTTTCTTTCCTCTTGAATGGCGCCTAGACTAGATGTTTTCGTGGTTGTTTATATCACTGCCTGATTGTGTGGTTGTTCCTTTAAATCTTATTCCAATTTCGCTGATTTTGCTTGGAATGTTCCTTCCTCTCTTATAGCTTACTCTATTTCATATTTGTCTAAATGGGTTACTGCAATATTGAGTGATGCAGTCTAGTTCGTAGGGAAGGAAACATTATTGAGTTTTGTTTGCTTATATGACTTTCTTTTAAAAAGAATTCTGTGATGGTAATTATAATTGAAGGTTACTAAATAGAAGGTTAAGCCTACATACCTCTTTTGGTTGAATAAATACACATTTCCTGTTTAGGGCTCTCTTGTTTTGCTAAAAGGTACATTAATAGTGACGTTGTGTCTGAAACTTGTTTAAGCCTATGGGCATTCCTTACTTTATGTTTGATTAGAAAATGGCATTTGGGGTTTGTTTTAGAACTGTACATTGTTGACTGTTGTACCTAGTCTAGATGAGGGATAACCTGGCATCTATTTTGGCCTCCACGTGTTGAGAGTATTACTATACCTAATTCTTGATGTAAACTCTTGTATGATTAAAGCAAGGGGAAACATTGTAAGTTTAACTGAATGAAATCTCTACAATTTTTATTAAGGGTCGCAAGCAAGCTATTACTAGCTAGACTGAAACAAAAGTTGTAGGTGAATCCATGGTACTGGACTCGTGAACTCGTTTCCTGTTAGATGACAGCTGATTTCAGTGATAATATCATAGGTGGTTGTTATATTTATCTGTTTGATATTTGCTAAGACTTTTCCTCGATAAGCCCACATGGATCGGGTAAAATTTTCCATCTTCTTTACCTTTGGCAAGGAGTTCATAGAACTTCTAGCCCTGACCGCACTGCGTAACCTTCCTGATAGCTATGTGCGTTGGTTCTTGGTTTGTGCTTGTACTCGTGGTAAGGTCTTTTGAGTCTGGGGCATCGTTGGTGTTTTGCCCTCTGCGTATCGAATCCCTTTGTTTTCGAACTCGAATACCTTATACTTCAAACTTGGTTACTAAAAGGTCCCATTTTGTGGCCTTGTTAGGGAAATCAATTTTTATTTTAATGTTTATTGACATTGTCTGAATTATATAAAAATTATTAACGACTTTTGGGTTTAGTCTTCCCTTATATTATGTAGAGAAGTTGACGATTAGGATAGGGTTTGTTGGTAGAATAATGGCCCTTTCTGTGTCTCTTTCGTACGCTTTTGGAAAAGTGGATTTGTTTTGGTTAACTAGTACTACGTTTTAAGAAATCCGATAAGGAGGTAGTGGTAAACTCCTTGGTTAAAACCAAAACTATAGTTGTGTTCTTTTAAGGGCATCGAACCCATATTACTTTGAAGCCCCCCCTGGAAGAATTGGATAACGTCATTTTTGCTTCGCGCCTACGATCATAATTAGTACGCTTTGTCTTCTCTTGGACCCCTTTAGTTGGATGGAGTAAATTTTGGATTCCAATCACGTAACCCATAGCATTACATGAAGGAGATATCAACACTCTTGACTTTCTTGTTCCCAACCCATAAGGTCTTGCCTTGATTTATGTAATTTTGTTCTTACTAGTATTTGGACTTTCTCCTTGTTGGATGATTTAGTTTTCTCTCTCATGAGATTAATATTGGAGTTGTGAGTTGTGTTTTAATCCATTTCTGAATTTAGAATATTCCTTTCTTGATATTGTTAATTGTTAGCTTACTATTGCATTGTGTAGCCTTAACATGCTCAGTTCTTGCGAACTGACTTTAGTTAATATTTGTGCAGATGGATTATGCGAGTAGACTAGAAGAAAAGAGTGTAAAAGTTTCATCTGTACCATTATGAAGTTCCTTGTAAAAATGTCCAATGTGTTGTAAATTGTGTAACATTGCTTGTAAAGAGAGTTGATATGACCTCTTGCCTTGTATTGTTTGGTAATGGTGAAATAAAGTGTCTTGTTCTTGTGTAGTTAAGCTTGAAATTATCCTTGTGAGAAATGGCTTTCAATCTTTACATTGATATGAGTATTGTAAAACTTTGATCTTGAGAATAAATTGTTAAGTTAAATCTTTCTAAGACTTAGCGACAATATTTTATAAGTAAAGTAAAATGAGTCGGTTAACCCTTAAAGAAGCTAAACAAAAATAATAATTTTATATTCAACAAATAAATGTAAAGGTGATCTATTTGAAATCAAATACTTCCATGAGTGATCAAAATGAAAACATCCTTTGTGAAGTAAACATTTATAAATTGATACCCCTAGCTAAACTAGCGAACACTATCCCTTTGGGGTGAACTCTTAAACAAGCTTAAAGGAAAACAATGGTTAGTTTCTGGAAGATATTAAGATTTAGTAAGTAGGAGAAGACTTTAAGTGAACTACTCTTCAGTGTTTAAGAAATTAACTTAGTTGGTGAGATGAATTTGTGCGAACCATATATTGATTCCTTCTGAAAACTTAAGTCATGAGCTAAAGGGTGTCTTACCAAAATAAATAAACCCTAACCATTTCTTACTGTGGCTTGCCCTAGCTGTGAGTGTGTCATGTGGTTGGACTTCCATGTTGTCTCGTCAAAAAGAAAAATAAATTGTCCTTGATAAGTGTGAACGTTTCCGTGCTGACCTTGTGGTCTTCCCCGTAACAAGTGGTTCCAAGTGTTGGTTGTAACCTTGTGACGACATGTTGTGTCGTGTTGAGTCAAAGCAAGTCAAAAAAAAAGTTATCCTGTATTTCACTGTGTTGTTCTTGTGTTGGTATTTTTGGTGTGTTACATTTTGGTATCAGAGCGTAGGTTCATGCTCTCGAACCTATGGGCCGGATTGGTGTTGTATGGTGATGTTGCATGGTGGTGGTGGTGTTACATGATGATACTGCATGATGATGATGATGTTGCATGATGATGATTTATATTGGAAGAGTAATGTGCTTTAAGCGTGATGTGATTATTGTCGTAATTGTGATATTGTGAACGCACGTGATGTGTATGTCACTCAGTGCGTATTTGTCATCATGTTGATGTGTTGGGGATGAGAGTATTCTCTCTCCTTCTTGTGGATTCTATGAAGAATTCACGTGTAAATTATTGTTTGTGATGTGTGAAAAGAATTCTAATGTGGATGACGTAGTGTTGGAGCATTGTGGCATATTGTGATATGTGAGTGTATCAATGTGTTGTATGACTAGTTGATGTTAAAAGAAACGAGTTGTATCATGATGTTTTTACCATGTTCTGAAGAAATGTGTGTACTACCTTGTTATGAAGCAATTATTGTTATGTTGTGATGTTATTATGTTCATCGTATATATGAGTTGTGTAATATGTAATGCCTCATGTCGTGAATTAGGGTCATACGGTGAGTGTATGAACCCTATCGTATTGTGATTGCACCTTGGGTGCAGAATGTGGTAAAGTGATGTATTGTGCCCTGTGAATGTATAATTGTGATCTACCCCGTATACCTACCATACGTGAGACGTTATGGTAGCTATGTGTGTACCACCATGGTGTTAGTGATGTAGTTACATGTTATGTTGTGAGCCTTACACTAACCGACCCTGAGGGAGATCGGTAGAAGTGTATGTTGAGAGTGAGGAATGGTGTACCATGGGTCAATAACTCGAGTCAAAACTCGGTTTAGTAGATTACATGTGACTCTTTCCTCTCTCCCTATGTGGTTGTATGTATGCAACCCTAGTGTATCTATGACTATGTTTAGCCTTGTCGAAGGGTGGCGGGATTGATATATATATTTTACGAGCTGAGGCTCGATGTTCCGAGTGCCAGCAACTCGTTGAGTACCCCTTTGGTGGCCAGATAAGGCCACACAGTTATCGTAATGTGACATTATTATAAGTTGATTTTATTCGTAAATTGAGCTTTTTATTTTATTTTGCAAGGACCAGCATCTTTTCTTGATTGCAATGCTTTACAATTTTGGGCATTTCCGTGGTTTGTGGCACTAACATGGGGATTTGATACTAACTTTGGCCATTTGGTCATTTATTTTTGCTTGATTTTGGGGTCTTCTTTTAAATTGGGAATTTTTACCGCCTTGCCCAAGGCTTGTACTTTGCCACTTGGCACTTTGACTGGATTGTTGTGCTGGTTCTAATGTCGTGATGTGTGGAATAGGGTCATGGGATGCACCATGGATTGGTTGGACCTATGGACCCGCTTCGTTGTATGGGGGTACGCCCCAAGGGGTACATATGACTAGCGGGTTATTGAGAACTACGCGTTATTATGTCACTTGGGTTAGGAGTGTCCAAACTCGATGTGCCTTGGGCACAGAGAGACAACCGGCCTCCTTGAGGGAGGCAAAAGAGTTTGAGGGAGGCATAAGAGTTTGAGGGAGGCATAAGAGACTTGAGGGAGGCATAAGAGTTTGAGGGAGGCATAAGAGACTTGAGGGAGGCATAAGAGTTTGAGGGAGGCTTATGATATTTGTCTGTATGGTTGATGTTTCAGGATATATGTTGAGTTATTGTGATGTTTGGTAGTGGTCTTTTGATGTATGTGTTACTCATGTCAGATGGTTATGTGTTGTGATGTTGTGGACATGTCATTGATTCCCTTGTGGACACTATGTACCTGTAGCATGGTTTGTTGTTATGTGAGTCTTTCATTGATGCAAATTGAGGAAATGTCTGGTGGATTGTAGTACTCTTTTGTTTGAGTATTTGGTATGTCAGTCATTGATGTGTGATGAGTACCTATGTTATGTGGAAGTGTGCCTATTCTATTCCGTAATTGTGTAACCTTTTGTGGTGTAATACAATCTTGAAGTATATACTTGTGTGCTTGTGAATCTGTAGTGTCTTGTGAACCTGATAGGGTGTTGTGGTAGCAGTTCATGTTGGGCACCCACAATAAAGAATAAATCAAAACTCTTCAATGATGAAATTTTAAAAGAAATTAAACTAAGAATAATGCTAATGGAAAGAGACTAATGAAATGATGAACAAGAAAGAACTGCCAATCTTCACAGAACATTGAAAAGTTAAAATTTCTACCAAATGTTCCTAAGGCTACCCTGTGACCCTGCTTTAATCAACTAAATTTTAAACCATAAAGTGTACTTCTCCCTTACCTGTTGTTGGTTGCGAACCATTTCCTTTCCTCTGTGTTATGTCGCATCGAGGACGATGCTTTCTTAAGGGGAGGAGAATGTAATGCCCCCCCCATAACTTATGCTTGAGCTGGCGGACTTTTGGACATGACTTCATGTCACTTCTTGGCATGTCTGTAATCAACCTGGGAAGTCCTTTGGCACGTGGGGTTGATTTGGAATCAGATTTTTCTGTGGTCAAGCATGTTGTCTTGTCTTATCCTTGCCATGACCTCTCAACCGAATGAGATGGGGCTTTTTCCCGTGATCTCTTGGCGTGTGATCCTCTTTCAATCTCCCTGTCATAGGTGGCCGTTCCCACTTCTTCTTGGGCTGTGATGCACCTGCAGGTGGGTGAGAGTTTTCAGATTGGCAGGACGTGGGATGCTTCTGTAGCTGTCATTCTTTCCGAATGCACTTAAACAATGCTAACGCTCCCGTGCATCGAGGACTTCTCCTAGTTCTGCAGTGCCTCTGGCCTGCTTCGGGCGATCCCCAAGGCCTATCCGGCCTGCAGAATTTTGACCATAGGTGTTCTGGTTGCAATCTTGTCTGTCCTTGCGGGTGGGTGAGCGGAGTCACGTCTAGCCGTGATCTCCTTTTGATCCTCTTTCAATGCGTGCAGGGTTAGAGAAGTCTTTTTTCCTGTGCATTTTTTTTCTTCTTTCCTGGCATATTTTTTCTTTGCCTTGGTTGTTGTGTGAGTCTGGTTTGATGTGGGTGTTGTTGCAGCTACAAGATAGTGTAGCAGGCATGTTACCTCCATTCTTTGGGCCTGAGGTTCTTTTGGTTGCACGCGACCACAGTTGTTCAGTTGTTGCAAAATCTTGCAGCTGTTGCAGAAGCTGTCTTGAGCACTTCCAACGTGTAGGTTGTCCACTATGTTGTTGTCTGTTCAGTTCGACTGCATCCTCAGACTCGGGTCTTTCCCCTTCTGGTTATGTTCTCAATCGACGAAGTGACAGTGAAAGTGTTGCAAGGGCAACGTGTTGGCGGGTTGACCATTTCTAGGTGTTCTGTCCATTCTGTTCTGGACGTTGCACGCGACCACAGCCATGATCGGCTGTTGCAAAATCTCGTAGCTGTAGTAGAAGAACGAGATAAAGTTGTAGATTGGGCTGTCTTGCCCTTTCTTTTTGGGAAGTCGCCTCTGTCCAGGTGGCAGATCTCGCATAGAAGAAGCCCGATCAAACCTTGAGGCAAGTTTTGCAATGAGGCTGAGATCGTGTTCACCACTGTTCCTAGTTCTGGCCATGGGTTTGATATGGCGGTTATCAGATGATAGCTACAAGACAGGGAGGTAGGCGTGTTACCTCCGCGTCCTTTGGGTGCTGTATGGTGTGTTCTTGTTCGAGATCCACAGCAACTGCCCTGTAACTCATTATTAGCTAGGCATAGCAGGCTTGTTGCATTAGTAGAAGCCGGGTTGAGCTGGAAGTCCAACAAGCAGGTGGTCCAACCTTGTATATTTGTTCAGCATAAATGGTTTACACCCTCGAATTTGGGACTCTCCTTCAAGGAGACAGATCACACCCATGCATTGGCACAGGAGATCATGCAATGTTGGAGAAAATGTCTTGGGAGAAAAGGTAGTCAGGATATTTTCTTTCAGATCCAGATGCTGTACTGAGTTGTTCCTCCAAATTGACCTTGGACAGTGAGGGTGTTACCAACAGACCTGATGAAATTTATTAATGAGATTCTCTATTGCTTCCTTACTTGTTTTACGATGTAACTCATGGGAGAGAATCTCATAGGCGTGGATCTGTACTATATCAGCCCAAGGAAAGAACCCATGATGGTTTGCTTGATCAAGAGAAATGGTAACTCAGTTAGCAGTGGGACTACTTCTAGCCTGTAGGAGCCTGAAGGATGTGCAGAGAACTAAGGACAATTGTTCCATCTTGTTACTTCATTTCAGGGAGATCACTTTGCTTAGAATTTTGCTAATGATAATGTTGTAAGGCATGGATCGGCTAGGACTCAAATCAAGGACCTCCATCAGCATTGCTGAGCACTCTACCTTTGAGACAACGGTCCTTCGCAGGTTTGGGGTTTGCTAGTTGATTGGTTTCCTGTAGGCAGGGTTCAACTTTGCAATCTTTTAAGGCCGATCTGCTTCATATCAGAATATTCATGAAGCACAATTTGCCTTGCAACTATATGAGCATCTTCTACGAGTCAATATGTTGGCAGGCATAAAGGGTGCTGTTGGAATTATCACACCTTACAAGCTACAGCTGCAATGTTTGCACCGAGATTTTGATGCTGTCCCCAAATCTGATGAAGGAAAAGGTTGTGTATCATCACGGTAGATGCCTACCCGAGCCAGGAGCGTGGTGTAATCAATATGTCTCGTGTCCGAGCTTCAAATCATGGGGTTGGTTTGTAGCTGTTTTTCACTGCGTGATTGTGGCGCTAGCTCGAGCTCGCAAAGCACTTTGGGTTAAAGGCAAGCAACGGCATTGAAACAATCATATGCATGGAGATGGCGTTTTAAACCAGGCATGTTAAATCTACTCCTTGTAATAGTTTTCTACCTTCTTTCAGTATCTTGAAATGAATTTTCTTTCCTCTTGAATGGCGCCTAGACTAGATGTTTTCGTGGTTGTTTATATCACTGCCTGATTGTGTGGTTGTTCCTTTAAATCTTATTCCAATTTCGCTGATTTTGCTTGGAATGTTCCTTCCTCTCTTATAGCTTACTCTATTTCATATTTGTCTAAATGGGTTACTGCAATATTGAGTGATGCAGTCTAGTTCGTAGGGAAGGAAACATTATTGAGTTTTGTTTGCTTATATGACTTTCTTTTAAAAAGAATTCTGTGATGGTAATTATAATTGAAGGTTACTAAATAGAAGGTTAAGCCTACATACCTCTTTTGGTTGAATAAATACGCATTTCCTGTTTAGGGCTCTCTTGTTTTGCTAAAAGGTACATTAATAGTGACGTTGTGTCTGAAACTTGTTTAAGCCTATGGGCATTCCTTACTTTATGTTTGATTAGAAAATGGCATTTGGGGTTTGTTTTAGAACTGTACATGGTTGACTGTTGTACCTAGTCTAGATGAGGGATAACCTGGCATCTATTTTGGCCTCCACGTGTTGAGAGTATTACTATACCTAATTCTTGATGTAAACTCTTGTATGATTAAAGCAAGGGGAAACATTGTAAGTTTAACTGAATGAAATCTCTACAATTTTTATTAAGGGTCGCAAGCAAGCTATTACTAGCTAGACTGAAACAAAAGTTGTAGGTGAATCCATGGTACTGGACTCGTGAACTCGTTTCCTGTTAGATGACAGCTGATTTCAGTGATAATATCATAGGTGGCTGTTATATTTATCTGTTTGATATTTGCTAAGACTTTTCCTCGATAAGCCCACATGGATCGGGTAAAATTTTCCATCTTCTTTACCTTTGGCAAGGAGTTCATAGAACTTCTAGCCCTGACCGCACTGCGTAACCTTCCTGATAGCTATGTGCGTTGGTTCTTGGTTTGTGCTTGTACTCGTGGTAAGGTCTTTTGAGTCTGGGGCATCGTTGGTGTTTTTCCCTCTGCGTATCGAATCCCTTTGTTTTCGAACTCGAATACCTTATACTTCAAACTTGGTTACTAAAAGGTCCCATTTTGTGGCCTTGTTAGGGAAATCAATTTTTATTTTAATGTTTATTGACATTGTCTGAATTATATAAAAATTATTAACGACTTTTGGGTTTAGTCTTCCCTTATATTATGTAGAGAAGTTGACGATTAGGATAGGGTTTGTTGGTAGAATAATGGCCCTTTCTGTGTCTCTTTCGTACGCTTTTGGAAAAGTGGATTTGTTTTGGTTAACTAGTACTACGTTTTAAGAAATCCGATAAGGAGGTAGTGGTAAACTCCTTGGTTAAAACCAAAACTATAGTTGTGTTCTTTTAAGGGCATCGAACCCATATTACTTTGAAGCCCCCCCTGGAAGAATTGGATAACGTCATTTTTGCTTCGCGCCTACGATCATAATTAGTACGCTTTGTCTTCTCTTGGACCCCTTTAGTTGGATGGAGTAAATTTTGGATTCCAATCACGTAACCCATAGCATTACATGAAGGAGATATCAACACTCTTGACTTTCTTGTTCCCAACCCATAAGGTCTTGCCTTGATTTATGTAATTTTGTTCTTACTAGTATTTGGACTTTCTCCTTGTTGGATGATTTAGTTTTCTCTCTCATGAGATTAATATTGGAGTTGTGAGTTGTGTTTTAATCCATTTCTGAATTTAGAATATTCCTTTCTTGATATTGTTAATTGTTAGCTTACTATTGCATTGTGTAGCCTTAACATGCTCAGTTCTTGCGAACTGACTTTAGTTAATATTTGTGCAGATGGATTATGCGAGTAGACTAGAAGAAAAGAGTGTAAAAGTTTCATCTGTACCATTATGAAGTTCCTTGTAAAAATGTCCAATGTGTTGTAAATTGTGTAACATTGCTTGTAAAGAGAGTTGATATGACCTCTTGCCTTGTATTGTTTGGTAATGGTGAAATAAAGTGTCTTGTTCTTGTGTAGTTAAGCTTGAAATTATCCTTGTGAGAAATGGCTTCAATCTTTACATTGATATGAGTATTGTAAAACTTTGATCTTGAGAATAAATTGTTAAGTTAAATCTTTCTAAGACTTAGCGACAATATTTTATAAGTAAAGTAAAATGAGTCGGTTAACCCTTAAAGAAGCTAAACAAAAATAATAATTTTATATTCAACAAATAAATGTAAAGGTGATCTATTTGAAATCAAATACTTCCATGAGTGATCAAAATGAAAACATCCTTTGTGAAGTAAACATTTATAAATTGATACCCCTAGCTAAACTAGCGAACACTATCCCTTTGGGGTGAACTCTTAAACAAGCTTAAAGGAAAACAATGGTTAGTTTCTGGAAGATATTAAGATTTAGTAAGTAGGAGAAGACTTTAAGTGAACTACTCTACAGTGTTTAAGAAATTAACTTAGTTGGTGAGATGAATTTGTGCGAACCATATATTGATTCCTTCTGAAAACTTAAGTCATGAGCTAAAGGGTGTCTTACCAAAATAAATAAACCCTAACCATTTCTTACTGTGGCTTGCCCTAGCTGTGAGTGTGTCATGTGGTTGGACTTCCATGTTGTCTCGTCAAAAAGAAAAATAAATTGTCCTTGATAAGTGTGAACGTTTCCGTGCTGACCTTGTGGTCTTCCCCGTAACAAATGGTTCCAAGTGTTGGTTGTAACCTTGTGACGACATGTTGTGTCGTGTTGAGTCAAAGCAAGTCAAAAAAAAAAAGTTATCCTGTATTTCACTGTGTTGTTCTTGTGTTGGTATTTTTGGTGTGTTAGAAGGAAGTCAAGACTCCATCGAGTCCCATCTCCCTCACGCAAGGTAAAAACATAATGGCCATTACAGTCCTTACGGAAACATACTGTCAAGATTTTTTTTTGAAGAAGAGAATCCAATGCATGTTCTTTAACAAAAACATTTAAGGAAAAGACATGAGTCCATAACTTCCGACCAACCGCCAGCTAACAACCCAGTTTAATTGCAAAGTTAGGCAAGGGAGCAGGAATGGCGCATAGGCTAGGAGAAGAGTAAGATATATGTTTTTTTCATTCTGTTGCGTGGAACGCATTAACTGCACAAGACTAGCCACAACGACCTCCTCCTTCCATCTGTCCAGAGAAGAAACACGCCCTTAAAACATTATTATGTGTGGAAGCGGATTACTTGAGGAAACTACGGTTTTGCGAAGAGTTATACATGTTGTTGAAGGTGCAAAATTCTATCATAAGTTTAATGTCAAAGCTACTTGATTTTACCCCCCCCCCCCCTTTTTTTAATAAGATGTTATCTAGTTTGAAAAGAAATGGGACAAGACAACCCGATAAGATAGGATCGCACACAAACGACCAAGCAAGAATGAGCAAGAATTAATTTCTCCATTACCCTAAATGATAAAACAACATGATCGCCAATCAAAAATTACTTTTGTAATACCATTATTACCATAATTTATTATATATGTATATATATATATATATGTATATATATATATGTATATATATATTATTTTTAGGATTAAAATAAGAATAATGATAATAATTAATCATATTAATAACAATCAACAGGAAAGATCGAGAAAGCAACAACAATATTTTCTTCTGATAGGATAATGGAAAGTTGCGTGGGCCAATAACAGAAAACATCGACACCAACACAAGTAGGAAAGATGAAGAGGGAGAATTGCAATTGTTTTCTGCGACAAGGGTGAATCCTATAAAAGATCAACAGGATCCCAACAACGTTAAACGCTTCGCAACACGGTCGTCCAAGAAGAAAAAGAGCAATGACGAACGGGGCATTACAGATTTTTTGACCTGAACGGGACCAATTTTTCTATGCTACTTACTATGTGCTATGAAAATTCTGAACCATTGGGGAAGGTCAATTATGTTTCGATAGACCAAATCATTATCCACAAAATTATGCAAGGAAACTGACATGAAAGATACAGGTCTGAAACACCGTTTAGGATGCATCATTCTCTACATTTTGTTGTAGGTTTTGAGGATCACCTAATCAGGTGGTGGGTTTTTTTAACACGGATCTATTTTTCCCATTCAAATTTTATCTTGTTGTTAAATACATGGATATTACATTTATAAATAGTAAAAAAACTTAGTTAGAAACAATAATGTTAATTATCTTTGACAAAAATAAAAGCGTCACTTTTCTTTTGAATTATCTGCATAAAACAAATTTTAATTTTATAATATATTAAACTTATGTAGATGTAGAAAGTGGTCTTAGATTAAAATGCACTTGAGTGATTTTCATATATTTTATTTCCAAAATTAAGGAATATCTATATCGAATGCCCACAGACCAGGTCATATCATGTACATAAGATCGATCGATGATACTTTTGAAGCTCTTCAAGCCATTTAATATATTTTCAACCACAATATTATCAAACTAAGGAATATCTATATCAAATACCCTTAAAAACAAATCTAAAATGTGTACTAACTCTACATACTATGATTTTCCTAGAGCAAACTTTTCCTATTAAGAAAATAATGATAATGATGCACAACATGATGATAAATCTAAAGAATCTATAACTTGGAAAGCCGAAAAATTTAATTTTGCTGAAAGGTGTTTGCACATGCGGAACAGTCCACCCCCATCATGATAGATAATGAGACATGGACTCAAGAGATGAATCGGTCAACGAAGCATGAACTCTCATATGCCCTTCACGTGTCGGCCTACAACAGATACATGGAGATTGCAGTTATAAATAGTAACAAAAATAAAAAATGTTTGTTATAAAGAATAATCTTAATTTTCTTCAACAAAAATAAAAGTGTCACTTTTCTTTTAAATTATTTTCATAAAACCAAATTTAATTTATAATTTATTAAAATTAAGTAGATGTAGAAAGTGGGTTTTGCATTAAAATGCACTTAAGCGATTTCCATATATTTTATTTCCAAAATTAAGGGATAAAGGATATCAAACGCACAATGACCAATTCATATCATGTACATAAGATCGAACGACGATACTTTTGAATCTCTTTGATTCATATATTATATTTTCAATTGCAATATTATCGAACTAATGAATATCCATATCGAATGCCCTTAAAAACAAATATAAAACGTGTACTAACTCTGCATACCCCAAATTTACTAGAGTAAACTTGTTCTATTAAGAAAATAATGATATTGGCGCACAACATGATGGTAAATCTAAAGAATCTGTAACTTGGAAAGCCTAAAATTCCATTACGTTGAAAGGCGTTTACACATGTGGAATCGTCCAAAGCTAGAGTAGCTTATATCAAAAGGGAAAAGATCAAAAAATTATAAATTTAAGATCCAATTACTTTCATCGAGCCTCAAAGAAAACTTCCATGCTATATCAACTCTTATAATTCCCCCAACGTTATTTCCACGATGTAAAAATCATTCGAAATAACTTCACTTCTACAATCATAGAAAACATGTCAGCCATCTATGACGGCCTGAACTGCAGGGTGTGATGCAAAAAAGAGAGCGAGCCAAAAGGGGAGTTAAAATGTCAGAGTGATGTAAAGATGAAAAACAAAATAAAAAAATGAAATCCTATATTTTCGTAGCAAGTATGAGTACTAATACCAAATGATGATCAACTCGACAACCACAACCTTCAATTGTTGAAAGCCCTTTACTCTCCCATTGCCAATTCTACCAAGCATACCGACTCACGGTAGGTTGATTATGGTTCGCTTCCAACAAATTTTTTTTCTCTATGTCGACTTGAAAGTCATGCTTTGCACAAATTTGTAGGTTGAAAAATGCCTTCCAAATGGTCTTAGTGGCTCTATCGTTGACATTGTTTAGGAAATTTCTTATCGTCCACAGTCATTTGCTTTTATTTCTCATCGTTAACTTTGATCAATAGATAATAGTTTGTTATCTTTTACAATTTGATTTTCGGCTTACCATTTTTTCACTTTATGAGTTAACATCGCACATATAGCGTGCGATTGCTAGTTCGTAGCACCCCTTTTTCTTCTCGGTTTTTCACCTTTTTAATTTTAAAATATTAAGTTTATTTTTACTTCCCTAGTAACATATTGTAACGACCCAAAAATCCACACACGAACAACACAGTGAAATACAGGATAACTTTTATTTTGACTTGCTTGACACATAACATGACGCAACATGTCGTCACCAAGGATACAACTAACACTGTGAACAACTTGATACAAGGATGGCCATAAAGGCAGCACGGAAACGTTCACACCTATCAAGGACAATTTACTTTTCTTTTGTGAAAGGACATGGCAAAAGACCAACCACATTACATAGTTATAGCTGAAGACATCCCATTGTGAAAATCTTCTTAAGATTACTGATTTACTAGAGACATCTTACAATTCTTAGCTTACGTTATAGAAGGTTCATGATATGTTTCATACCATTATTCTTATAGGATTAAGTTTCTTTTCTTTTATATAACTTGAGGACTATCCTAGGATCACCTATAATATGAAAATTCCTTGATTAATTTGTTTACAAAACCAGGAGGTAAGTAATTCCACAAGGCTATCTATCTAAACCCCCACTACTGAAACTCGTTTCATACGCACATTGCATAAGGAGGCAAGCGTAAGATCAAAAGGAGAGCAGTATCGTTAAGGTTTGGAACCCTAATCATCTTTGATCAAGAATTAAAAATTTATCATAGCTTAGACAAGGACTACAAGGTACCATGGTAATGGTTAGAGAGAGAAGATAAATTTATTTTATTACGATCTATTTAGTTATTAACCGGTCTTTTAATGAGTCTTAAGAGTTCAATTGAATTTTGGTAAAAGCTTCATTTAGAAATCATCTTGATTAAGTTCGTCGGGGGATACACAGGGGTTCCCAACATGGAAGCATTATACTTAATGTGTTTTTATTCAAACTCCTGTACTAGATAATATTTCACTTGGGTCAAAAACAAGAAGGTAACAAAATAAGCCAAGCCATGCTACAAAATTTCCATGACTGTAAATGATATCACCAAAAGAATACTCATAACAAGGTCAAGATTGATTATTATTTCTCACAAAGGTAATTTACCAGTTAAACTACAGAAGGACAAGACAACATCATCACGAAATTTCAGAACAACCCAAGGCAAGACGTCTTCTAAACTCCTTTGCAAGCACTATTAAAAAATTTACCTCACATTAGACATTTTTAGAAGGAACTTCATAAATTGCACTAATGAAACCTTTACAACTCTTTCCTTTAATCTAATCGCATAATCCATCTGCACAAATACTAGCTAGAATCAGTTCGCGAGAACTGAGCATGTTAAGGCTACTCATTGCAACAGTAAGCTAACGTTTAACAATATCAAGAAAGGAAAGTTCTAATTCAAAAATGGATTAAAACACAACCCACAACTCCAAAATTATTCGCATGAGAAAGAAATCTAAACCGTCCAGCAAGGAGAAAGTCAAAATACTAGCAAGAACAAAATCACATAAATCAAGGCAAGACCTTATGGGTTAGGAACAAGAAGGTCAAGAGTGTTGATATCTCCTTCATGTAATCCTATGGATTACGTGATTGGAATCCAAAACTTACTCCATCCAACTAAAGGGGTCCAAGAGAAGACAAAACATACTAATTATGATCGTAGGCGCGAAACAAAACGATGTTATCCAAATCTCCCAAGGGGAGGCTTCATAGAAATAATTAGGGTTCGACGCCCTTAAAGGAAAAATAACTATAGTTTCAGTTTTAGCCAAGGAGCTTTACCACTACCTTCATGTAGGATTTTTTTAAACGTAGGACCAGTTAACCAAACAATTCCACTCTTTCAAAGCGTACAAAAGAGACACAAAAAGGGCCATTATTCTACCAACAACCTTATCCTAATCGTCAACCTCTCTACATAATATAAGGGGAGGCTAAACCCAAAAGTCGTTTCTAGTAACCAAGTTCGAAGTATAAGATATTCGAGTTTGAAAACAAAGGGATTCGATACACGGTGGGTAGTACACCAGCGATGTTCCAGACTCAAAAGGCCTTACCACGAGTACAAGCTCAAAAAAAAGAACCAACGCACATATCCATCAGGAAGGTTACGCAGGGCAGTCAGGCCTAGAAGTTCTATGAACTCCTTGCCAATGGTATACAAGATGGAAATTTTACCCGATCCATGTGGGCTTATCAAGGAAAAGTCTAGCAAATATCAAACAGATAAATATAACAGTCACCTATTATATTATCACTGCAATCAGCTGTCATCTAACAGGAAACAAGTTCACGAGTCCAATACCATGGATTCACCTACAACTTTTGTTTCAATCCAGCTATTAATAGCTTTCTCGCGACCCTTAAATTTTTTTTGAAGAGATTTCATTCAATAAAACTTACAATGTTTCCCCCTTACTTTAATCAAACAAGAGTTTGAATCCAGGAAGTAAGTATAGTAATCCTCTCAACACGTAGAGGCCAAAATAGATGTCGGGTTATTAATCCTCTAGAACTGGGTACAACAGTCGATCATGTACAGTTCTGAAACAAACCCTAATGCCATTTTCTAATTAAAAAAAAGTAAGGAATGCCCACATGCTTAAACAAGTTTTAGAACACAACGTCACTATTAATGTACCTTTTTGCCAAAAATAGGAGAGCCCTAAACAGGAAATACGTATTTATTCAACCAAATAGAGATATGAAGGCTTAACCTTCCATATAGTATGCCTCCAATTACAAAATACCATCACATAATTCTTTTAAAAGAGAGTCATATAAGCAAACGAAACTTTAAAATGTTTCCTTCCCTACGAACTAGACTGCATCACACAATATTGCAGTAGCCCCTTTAGACGAATATAAAAAGAGTAAGCTATAAGAGAGGGAAAAGAACATTCCAAGAAAAACTAGCGAAATTGGAACGAGATTTTAAAAGAACGGCCAACACATTTAGACAGCGATATAAACAACCATGAAAACATTTATTCTAGGCGCCATTCAAGAGGAAAGAAAATTCATTTCAAGATACTGAAAGAAGGTAGAAAACTATTACAAGGAGTAAAGTTAACATGCCTGATTATAATTCTTTCTTCCAAGCTCTTGTTGCTCCCTCCCATAAGGCAGCTTGAAGGCATCATGCTTTTCAACATCTGAGAACCAGGGGCTGTATGGCTGTGGGAAGCATTGTTTTCTCTATGGTCTGGAATCCCTGATGTAGTCTCCAGATGACTTGGAAAAGGATCAGAGATCTCGGGTTTTTTGATCCATCATCTGTGAAGATGAACCCTGCTCTAGCTTACCAAACTGGTGCTGTTGTAAGTCATATGCCCCTGTTGAGGATGCATGCATTTCTTTTTGCAAATGTTGCTGCTGCTCGTGATATAGTTGTCTTAGCCTTGACACCTCCTTTTTCAATGCTTCACAGTGTGCATCCTTTAAAAAGCTTGTCTTGTGCAAAAGCAACAATTCTTTGCTTCAAAGCACTGTTATCAACATTCAATAAAACTCTTTGATGATCCAGAAATGTCACTTGAGGAGACAGCGTCGACAACTTCTGTCTGCAAGGCATTGACGCTTCTTTCAAGCTTTGAAATGTATTGCAGCTTTCTCGCTCTAGATCTTTGCTCAGATTGCCTATTCGCTAAAATTCGTTTGACCCGTTTTGGATCCATGTTTGGGTCGAGTTCCATTGCTGATGATGAGGGCATTACAGTCTTGGCGGTCTGGAGTGGTTGGTCACTTTTGTTGACACTTTGTACTTCTGGCTCACTTTTGAATTGGCTCGATACAGTCATTACTTTCTCTTCCATTGAAGGCTCATTGATGCTATTGTGATCAGATGGAGTGGAGGGTTCTCGGAAGTTGCTTGTCTGTTGAACATCTGTTATCCAATGCAGATGCCTGATGAGTAGGAGGATTAGAAGATTGATTTGATTGACTCTTATTGAACGGCTCAACATCAGCAAACATTGACATGAGCTACTCCTCATCCAATCGGTCAAAGTCCTGAGATCCTTTGGATGGTTATAGATGCTGCACTCCTGCAATCATATTCATCTTCCAAGGCATTTTCTCCAACATTGCATAGATCTCCTATGCCCCTCCTCTTTCTTCCCTCCACATGTTCATCGCCACGCCTGAAAACAGGTGGAGGTGTCCTGCTTCTGCTCCTTTTTCTCCTCGGTGACCAACTGAGAGATCTGCTCCTCCTACCCTTTCTCCTTCGTGGACTCGGACTCCTCCTCCTTCAAGATGTTTTATGTGCTTTCCCACCATTTAGAACACCCCCTGGACGGAAGCGACTTTCCAAAATGAAAAGGCAAGACACACTCAACTAAAACTTTATCTCGTTCTTCTACTACAGCTGCAAGATTTTTGCAACAACTGATCACGACTGTGGTCGCGTGCAACCAGAACAACAGGATCCACACCAACGGTTCCTTGGGATCGCCCTGCAGCAGCTGTCGCACTTAACTCTCTCTGGAGGCCACTGATTTTCTGGGATAAGTTTACCTCTCTACCCTGTAGCTGCTTGCATACAGCCAAATACCTCCTCACGGCACTCTCCTAGGAGAATTTCAGTTCTACGCTCCACTGATACTGCCTGTTGCAGCACGATTTTGAGAAAAATATCTTGAAGGAGGAACCCGAAATGACCTGTTGCAGGTCGCTGCAGTGGATTCCCTGACAAGACACACACATCGCAGCATTCAAGAAGGTGGATGCAACACGCCTGCTCCACTAGCCATCAAGTCAATTATGTTCTGCGTCCAGTGCATTGAATGAAAGGATCCAAAACAAAGATTTAGGTGAAGAAAACAGGCCTCCACCGACTCCATCTTTCTCACGCAAAGACAGACATGACAGTCTTAAAGTTGGCAGGTGTGGGTGGTTGGGAGGAGGCCAAGGTGGCAGTAGAGGCAGGTAGAAAAAGGAGTCTGATGCCCAGCGGGGCATTACACATATAATTGCATCCTCATATACAATGCTAGTAAATATTAAAATTAGGAAAAAACAATAATTTTAAGAATGTTGAAATTATTATAAAATAAAAAAGACAGAGAACGGGAAAAAAAGAAAAAAACTTAAAACCTTTGCATAAACCATAAAAGGTAAACATAACCCATATTTGTTTGTCTTTCAAAGAGTTGTTTATGATAAGAGAATTTAATAAATGAGGATCCAATGTTAGAGCATATGTATAACGGGCAAAAACACGAGATTAAGTCTTTTGCGATACCTATGTCTTGTTTAACACACACAAAATTAAGTGGAAGATATGGAAGCATATCTGGAAAGCTTCCCGATGCAAGGCAGCTGGAAAGCATATCTGCTTCCACTCGCCTCCTGTACTACATCTAATAAATGCGGATAAGATTTAAAATATTTGTCTTAAAGGTACAACGGGCAAAAACATGAGATAGCTTATTTGTTTAGCACGCAAAAGATTAAGTGGAAGCTTCCGGACAGTAGACAGCTGGAAAGCATATCCGGACAGTAGCCAGCTGGAAAGCATATACGGGCTCTATTAAAAAAACTTTCACTGTCTTGCGAAGATTGATTCCGCTTCCCAGAGTGTCTTTCTCTTTTGATTTTTCTGCTCTGGCTTGTGGAGGTCCGATCTCATTTTTTTTTTTACTGCCTTGTATTTTTTGGTTGTTGTCTGTGGAGGTCTGATGGTGTGCAAAGCATGGCCATGCCTGTGTCTCTCTTCTGTTCTGTCTGTTTGAGTCCTTTGATGAATGTATTGTCGTCTGCTGAGTTTTTTCTTGATATTTTTGTGAGGTCGGATCCTCCACAAGAATAGCGGTGGGAGCTTAGCGAGGAGTGAAGTGTCAGTGCAGACGAGACCCACGGGTAAGCCCTTCTGTTCAATCGTTTATTCTATGTAAGCATTTGTGTATTTTCGCTAAAATGGATTAAATATTATCGATGTATAGGGTTTCATTTGTATATGTTTAACATAATAAATACCAAACCACGTGAATTCATTCCAGAACTTTCTTCTCAGATTTAGATAGAACTCTTCTAATGTAGTCAATGTTTATGCCTAGTGGTTCATAATGTAACAGAGTAATATAGTGATATGTTTCTGTATGGCATTAGGCGTAGGGTTTCATTCTGCACCCGAGGGCTTCGATCTTTTTTACTGTTATTTAGGGCTGTGTAAGTAATTGATGGTGGAAACATACATGTTCGGACCAATGTGTGCCGGTCTATAGCGTTTATTATTTATTAGGGCTTCGATTTATTTTTCTGTTATTCGTTTGGAGCTAAGTCTGATTTTTATTTATCAGTGTATAGCATTACACTTTATCACCGAACAATCAAATAATTGACGGCGATTCGTATATTCGCATCTTGTGCAGGGGCCCGGTTTTTTAAGATCCGGCCGTGTTATTTTTGCAGTGAAGGTTTATATGTTTTCAGATTTTTAATACTTAAAACGTTTTGCTTTTTATTTACTTTTGTATTTGTAGGAGCAGGGCAGTTTTACGTCTGTTGTTTATATCGACATGGAATACAATGTACAGTAGAGTAGGTAGTCTTCATTAATGTTTGTCAATGCAGGGTAGATATTTATAATATAATCTGTACGATCCGTTATTATCTGTGCAGGGTTGATGTGGGTCAGGGTTTAATTTTACACTATAGGGTTTAATTTTGTAGGGAAAGTTTTCTTGTGACATTTATTTAGGGCTTTCATTTTCTGAATATTCTTTCCATTCTCCTTGTGTTCTGTAGCGATATCTACTTCGGTATAGGCATCTGTTGTTTTACTTAAGAATTTTCTGTGTCTAACCAATCCAGAGTGAATGTTACCAATCATTTGTTAATAACTTAATACGGAGTAAATATTTATGAAACATTTAATAGGCATAGTTAATGATTTGGACAGGTTTTAATTTTTGTAGTTAACTGTTGTGAAATTTTGTTTTGACTTGTTTACTGCCTGATTTACTGTTGATATACTTCGTTTGTACAGAGTACATGTAATTTTTGTGGGAGAAACAAACCTTTCATGATTATTAGGTAATGTTATAGATACAGTTGCAGTCGCTGCTCATGATTTAGTAATGTTTTAAGGATGCTTGTTCTTACATTTAGCTAGGTCATATATTCTCATATTCTTGTCAAGTTTATTGTTGTGAAAATCCAAAGTTCAACAATACATTTGACTGTGCTATTGGTTTTACAATGTTTAGAACTGTGTTGATTGTAAAAATTATTTCAGCGTGTTTGTATATTTAAGATTTAGGACGTCAATTAATTATCAAATGGGGTTTGATTTTGAAACCAATCAAAATGATTTTGTTGTATGTTTTAATTTTTTAATTATAGTGGAAACCCTGTTAATTTTTCATTAAAATTGATTAGGGAAGATAATTATGAGGAGTTAAAATTGAATGAGCGAATGTTTTTAACAATTAAAACATTCCCCAAATTTATTCAATTTGTAACTAATGTTTAATTTTAATTGTTCTGCTCTCTTTCACCACCTTCAGAGAGGATTTCATTTTATATTGTTGGCTTATTATATTAATTTTGTTTTGAAATGGGTTACTATTTCTTAAATCTTCAGAAACTTGTTTTGCATCTCTTTTGTTCGGAATTCATCGCACTGTTCTGTATTTTTATTTGTTAAGTCTTGAAAGGCGAATTGATAAAAGGCTAGCTGCTTGAACTTTAATTGTTTATTTTTTAATTTACTTAAAAAAACATGCAACAACATTGTATAAGCAATCACTAATTAAAAACATATGACAACGTATAAGGAGCTTCGATTTGTAATTTCAATCACTAATTTTCAAACATGTCTGCGTTTAATACTTTACAAGCATGAATGATGTTATTCTATGTTATTCATATCCCTACCTGTACAGAAATAACGCATATATTTATTCTTCTTAATCAAATTTTGTTTTATTTAAATCTATCTCTACTGTTGTAAGATTTTAAATTAGATAGCAAATGTTTTGTTTTTCTTTTGATTATTTTCTTATTAATGTTCTACTTATACCCCAATTCCATTTTCTACTCTTATTAGATTCTATTGCGGAGAGCGATATATCAGTATAGTTTTTGTTTGTTTTTTTTAAGCGTTATTTTCTGTGATGTTTTTTTGTTTTGTACGAGCTGAAACTTTGTTATCAACAATTGTATGAGACCCTTTTAGGAATGAGCACTTAAAAGTGTGCACTAAGGTAGTGGACAGTCGACACAAGAAGTCTGCTTTTATGTGTAATATTAATTGTAGTCTGGTATAATTGTTATTTTAATTTACTTAATGATACATTGATGTTGCTGAATAATTGCAGGTTTAAAGTATTATTTCATGTTTTAAGTTTTTATTCATGTTGTAGTAAACTTTCAGAAGCTTGTTGTGCAAACTGCTGAACTTTAATTGTTAACTTACAAACATGTAAGTTAATTGTATATGCAGCATTGATATGTAATTAAAAGTATGCACTACGGTAGTGGACAGTTGACACAAGAAGTTTGCTTTTATGTATATTAATTGTAATTGTAGTCTCTGGTGTAATTGTTATTTTAATTTTATGTTGGCTGAATAATTGTTGGTTTTAAAAATTATTTCATGTTTTAAGTTTTTATTATGTAGGGTATTAAATCTTTAATAAAGCTTTAATTTTTTTATGATGTGGAAAAATCTAAATTTCAAAGCTCTTTAGCCTAATTCATCTTAATTTTTCTTAATGTGCTATAATTGTTATTAGTATTATTGTAAGGAACATGCATTTTAGCCGCGGTTTTTAAAAAAATCTTGAAAAGCTTTATTTTTTTTATGGTATGGTAAATGCAATAAAATTATTTCATGTTTGACTTTTTAGTTGTAATGGTGTAAATTTTTTATTTTTTTTATTATTATGGTGTGATAAAATCTTATTTCAAAACACACTACTGAATTTTTTTTCAGAAAATGTTTCATGTTGAAATAGTGTAGAATTTTTTTAAAAAGGTTTTTGCAATTATAAATTAAAAAAATGGAGTTTGAAATTTTTATTTTTTTAACGGTGTAGGAGAATCAATTTCGTAAAGATGGACTCTAAAACAATTGTCCCATATTTTTTGTTGAAAAGATGTAATAATAGTTCCAAAGTAAATTTATAGGATATTTTTTAATGTCCTAAACAATATATAGCTATATGTGGTTTATTATTCAAATGAATTGTTCCATCTTAAAATAATGAAAAAAATTTAAAAATGATTTTTAAAATTGGAAAAAAGTCACAAATTTTTCTTGCAAGGCAAGA
The DNA here is from genome assembly GCA_019776745.2 of Taxus chinensis. Classification (NCBI taxonomy): domain Eukaryota; kingdom Viridiplantae; phylum Streptophyta; class Pinopsida; order Cupressales; family Taxaceae; genus Taxus; species Taxus chinensis. The sequence goes on along the minus strand of CM034147.1, from coordinate 865,272,849 downwards.
TATATTTAATTTATGGAATATTTTTAATGTATATATAACATATTATTTTTTTCAAAATAAAGTTTTCATATTTAAAATAATGAAAATTTTAAAAATGAATTTTTGGGGATTGTATAAATTCTAATTCAAAACACTAATTTTTCTTTAAAGGCCTATTTAATAATAGTCTTAAAAAATAAAAGATTTATCTTTATCAAGTAATAATGTGTCGTACTTGTTTTATGTATATATATAATAATAAAAATCGTACTTTTAATATTTTAAATATAAATATGCATTAAATCTATTTTAAATTATAAGTATATTTAATATAAACTATTTGGAAAACATTTATATATACAAGATTTCCTTTAAAAAAAATAAAAATTTAATATTACATATAGTGATAATATTTAATATATATCTAATAAAATATATATTTAATATTTTATACAATCATAATAAATAAATAAAAATGTATATACTGATATAACATATTTATACATACAATTTTTCTATATAAATAAATGAAAAATTTTATTATTATATATATCATAATATATAAGTAATATTATATAACAATAATGATAAATATGTTTTACATATTAATATACATGATAATCTATTTTAAACTATATGTATATATATATAATATAATAATATTTGACATATATATTGTCGATAAATATGATAATATACAATAAATATAATTGAAAATAATATATTTTATACATACGACTTTTCATATATAAATAAATGAAAATTTATTATTTTATATAATGATAATATATATCTAATTTTATATAAAATAATGATAAATATATTTATACATATTAATATACATGATAATCTAATTTTAAACTAATGTATATATTGTGATAAAATATGATAGTATACAATAATAGATTAAAATATTTGATGTTACATATATAAAATATAAGTATTATGTATGATAGGGTACAATATTTTAGGTTGTATATTAAAAATGATCTAAATTGACTATAAAAGTAAATATAAAAATAATATATCTTGATACATACGATTTATAAATAAATGAAAAATTTATTATTTTGATATATATGAAATATAGATCTAAGATTATATACAAATAATGATAAATATATTTTACATATGATTAATGTTAATCTAGTTTGAACTTGGTATATATATGAATATATATTATGTGTGATAAATATGAAATATACAATAATATAATATTAAAATATTTTAATATAAAGATATAAAATATAAGTAGTTGTTTATGATTAGGTACAATATTTAATGTGTATGAAAAAGATATAAATGTACTTAAAAGTAAATATAAAAATATGTAATTTTGGACATATATAAACACTAATTATTTGAAAAATATATTTATAAATTTATGGTAATATAATATTGTAAGTTTAAATATATATATATTCTCTATATATGTACTTATTATAAAAATGTATTTATAAAATAATATTGTTCTGTATTTTATAAATGTACATACAATAATATTTGGTTGTGTATTTTTTTAAGAAAATTTATATGATAATAAACATCAATAATAATAAGTATATAAATATTAATAGAGTCGAGTATTATCAAAAATTAAAAGTCGACTAGTAAGATAAATTATGAAAATAAAATTAAATAAATACTAACGAAATTTTTTATTTAATCGAAATTATAGATTACAGTCGAATTATTAAATTAAAAATTATTTAAAAATCGAGAAAAACTTCAACATTTAAGTTTATATAATAATAACATCAATCATTAATAAATATAAAATATTAATAGAGTTAAAGTATTATCAAAATTAAAAAATCAATTAAAAGTCGGCTAGTAAGACAAATTATGAAAAATAATAAATAAATACTAACAAAAACAATTATTGAATAGAAGGCAACAAAGTACATTCGAATTAAATTAATAAACTATAAAGAAATTGGGAAAAACTTTAACATTTAATTGAAAAAAGAATATAATATTTTGAAAATAAAAACTAATAAACTATAAATTGATAAACTAGATAAAAATTACTTAAAAATTAAAATTTAATATTTTATTAAAAATTGAATAATAAAAAAAAAGAAAAAAAGAAATTAGTTAAATAAAAATTTTAAATTAAGGCGAATTGATTAAGAAAAACTATAACTTAAATAACAAATTAATAAAAACTGGAAAATATAAAAAAAATTGGAAAAAAAAAATTCAACATAAATTAAAAACTAAGTTTATATTAAATTTTAAAAACTAAAAATTTAGTTATTTACCAAGTTAAAATAAAAGGGAAAATATTAGAAAAGGTAAGTAAAAAACATAGTTAAAAGTCAACATAAAAATAAAAAAATGTAATAAAAACTCTAATTTAAAGTAACACATGATGGAAATTAAAAGAAAAAAGAAAAAAGAAGATAAAAATATGAAATCGATAAAAAATTATTTAAAAATTAATATTACAAAGGTTTTTAAAAGTATAATTATAAGCAGAATAATATAAATTTTTTTCTTTTTGAATTTTTTAAAAATTAATAAAATGAAATAAATAAATTTCAATTGTTAAGAAAAAATATAAAAATGATTCTATTAAAATTGTGGAAATGCAAAAAAGTAAGAAATATATATTTTTATTTTATAAAAAGCTATAATTGTTAATTAAAAAAAAAATAACTATTGTAAACTAATTTTTAATTACAATAACAAATTTTTTTTTCAAAAATCAAATATTAAAAAAATAATTTAAAAAGAAAAAAAAAAATTATATAATAATTAAAATTTGAATTAACAACCAAAAAAATAAAAAATAATATCAAAAATTAAATTAAAAAAAAATATTGACTTTTTTTTTAAAAGCGAAAGAAAAACAACAACGGAAAAAAAAAAATACAGAATAAAATGAAATAATATGATGAACTTTATAATATATTGGTAAGTGAAATGATAAATATATATAATATATATAATTAAAATTTTTATTTTTGAGAATTAAAATAAATATATAATATGTATATAATATATAAAATATATTGGTTATTTTTTGGAATTAAAAAATAATATCTATTATATATAGTATATATATATAAAATAAGTAAAACATCAATAATTAAGTAAGTATAAAATATAAAGGTAAATATTATCAAAAGACAATAAGTTACAATATAAAAATAATAAATAAGCATAACAATTTTTGTTATTTAATAGATGATATTAAGAACGTTGTATAAATTATAAGAAAATTGGGAAAAACTTCAACATTGAATTGGAAAAAAGAAATAATATATGAAAATAAAAAACTAATAAAATTAAATTGATAAAAAGATAAAAAAAAATTACTAAAAAATTTAAAATTTAATATAAATTAATTTTTTCAATTTTAAAACTATATTTATAAAAATGAATAATTAGAAAAAGAAAAAAAGAACTAATTAAATAAAAATTATAAATTAAATTATAATCAAATTAATGAAACTTGTAAAATTTAAAAGAAAAAACAATATTTAAAAGTCAAAATAAAAGTAAAAAATAAAAACAACCTACAATTTAATCATGTCAGATGATTGAAAATAAAAGAAAAAAGCAAATTAAATAATAAACTGAAATTAATATTACAATGTTTAAAACGGAAATAAAACAAGAAAAATATATAGAGAAGTTAATAATATAAAAAAAATGATTTGTTTTTTGAATTTTAATAAATAATAAAAGAAATAAAATAAAAATTAGGAAAAAACAATATATCTAAAATTAGAAAGAAAATCAAATGAAAGTGGAAAGTAAAATTTCAAGTGTGTTAAGAAAAAAAATAAAAAAATTGATTGATATAAATATGAGAATGAAAAACATAGAAGAATAGGTTTTTTTAAAAAAAAAATGCTTGTAATTGGTTAAAAGTATTAAAAAAAACTAATTTTTAATTACAATAACAATTCTTTTTTCTCAAAATCAAATGGTAGAAAAAAATTAAAAAAAAAAAAACTTGATATAATAATTAAAATTTTGAATTATAATAAAAAACAAAAAAAATAATAATTATCAAAATTAAAAATTAAAAGCGAGATAAAAAACATAAAACGGATAAAGTCATCATGCTCCTTTGATGATTATTTATTGTTTTAGTGAGCCAACGAGAAAGTGAGTTCCTTCTCTAAGATTCTAGAAGGCATGTGCTATTTGGAAGAATCAATGGTGTGTTCTTGAATGTATACTACCATCAGTAAAAGATAATCAAAGGGTCCACAAAGGTGCAATTATGTTAAAAGTCACAAGGTATGCTTATCTAGCTTCTAGCTCCTTCCCTAAAAGTATATGAAATAAATATTGAAGTATTCATAGGTCATTATTGAGTATTCATGCAAAGAAATTGTTTACAGTAGGCTCAACGTATGTGTTAGTATAAATATTGTTGTAAAATGTCTTTGAGAGCATGTATGGGTATAATAATAGGTCTATGATAAATTAAACCACCATATCCTGGTCAACTATCTAAAAATTGTTTATAATATCCTATCTCATCTTACAAGAAAAGTTTCTTAAATTAAAAAAAATGATTTTTGGTGAAAAAAGACAAATTTCACTAATTTTGTATGGGAATTTTTGTTTTTGAATTTTTTTGATGTTAGCATTTAAAATGTTTGTCTCAATAAGAAATCTATCCTCACAAAATATGGTGCAAGAAAAAAAAATCCCAAACTCTTTTTTTTCTAAATTTGTCTATTGCTATCGGACAGTAGCTATTTTGTAAGCCATCGACCGAAAACATAAATTATGCTATCAGCTGGTAGCATAAAATATGCTATCAGCCGATAGCATAATTTTAAGCTACGAGATGATAGCATAAATATATGTTGTAAACTAGTAGCAATTTTTATGCTACCGACTGACAACATATATTTATGTTGTCGGCTGGTAGCATAAAATATGCTACCCGAACAAAAATATTAAGGTGAATATTGTGAATTTATCTTTCACAGGGATAGCGAATAACCCCTAAAATTCACTTGGATACATCTAGAATTTTTTAAGGCGAACCAGGCCTATGAAACTGACCCAAGAACATAATTTCCAATTTCAAATGAAGTGTAAAAGTACTAGAATATTTGGCGAACCAGGCCTACTCCCTTCCCAAAAAAATTACCAATTTCAAATTTTAAAAACTAGAATATTTGTTAATTAACAAATATTCACCACTAAATTTTTCACTTGTTATCATTTATAGACTTAGATTATTCAAGAGGAGATCCACATTCAATCTCCATCATCATAAATTAGGTATTATATTATAGACACTAAAATTTGGGAAGGGGATAAGAGAAAAATTAAAATAAACTCGAGGGGAAGTAATTAGAAGAAGTTTTTCATGAGAATACAAATATGAAAGAATATTTTTGAAGAGAGAAATCATTTGGAAAGAGAATATATGACTTTATATGTATTTTAAGACATTTTTCTTCTTATGACTCATGCTATGAGAACATTTTTATGGAAAATTATTGAATTTATTTTCTTGAACACCTGAGGTAGATTGTTTGATCATTGTTTCTCAGGATGATTATGAATGACCCTCCCAATGGTGTATTTTCTCTAATATCAATCTATCTTCACCTAAGATCTCTGAAAAAGAGTGTCTTAGAGACTGTTGAATCCATTGTTCTGGAGTATAATGGAATGTATAGTTTCCCTACAATAAGTTTTAGTATGTAAATTGACATATTGAGGTGATTCTTCTATCTTCACCTAATGGATCATATATAAAAGTTGTGAATGCCTTGAGACATGTGATAAGATGATATTAAATGGATTATAAGATAATGTCATAGTTTCCCTTGGAAATGTTAAGAAGCTAGTGTTTGAATGTAAATTATGATGATATTTTGGAGATTGACATACGTTGACCCTATCTTCAAGAATTCTTGGTGTTAGAGGTTGAAGAAAGGTTTAATGATATTTGGTATCCCTCTACTCTATTTTGAAGATTCAAGAACCTTGTATTACTCACTTAGTAGGTACAAAACTTCATTTCATTTGAATTTTTTTGTATTCTCTTCTAAGATATTGATTTCTTAGGAACATGAAGGACCACTAGATAGACATTTAGGACCATTTATAAGGTTCAAAGTTTATAAATTTTCATTTTGTGAGATTTTCCTCCTTCTCGACTGTCTTAGAAAACCCGCCTAGGGATTAGGATAAGATTAAGTTTTGAAGGCATTATACTTGGTATTTAATCATGAAACTTGCTAGGATTAATGTAAACCATTCCTTATATCATTTTTTTCAATATTTCATTGTTTAATTTTAGTCCCAATAGCCATTTATTGATGGTTTAAGTTTAATCTTGTTGAAGCACTAAATACCTAATTGCACAAATACAAGTAGCAAATATGAGGTTTAGTCCCAAATAGCCACTTATTGATGGTTTAGTTTAATCTTGTGTGAAGCACTAAATACCTAATTGCACAAATACAAGTAGCAAATAGTTTAAACTGAGGTTTAGAACTTGAATTATTTTACTGAGTAGATCATAAAGGGTATTCATAATGAAATTTGGTTTTCCCTAACTCTTTGTCCATATTTCTATACAATAATCCTTGTAGTGTTTGAGGGCTACAAGTAAGAGGGTCTATCTTATCAAAATAGGTATAACCAAGAAAAAGATACTCCTAGTTTCTTGTGTTTTCTTAGCATAATTAGTAAGTGGATACTAGAAACAAGGTTAATAAGTGAACTGAGAGAGAAAAGTGACAATTCCGCCCATAAGAGTAGTGAGTGGAAGTGGTAGAGGAGGCATGGAAATTGGAGATGCCATCTTGGAAGAGTTGAGAAACAATGAGGGTGAGTTTTAAGAGTGCAAGGTTAAGCAATAATGAAGATAATAAGAGACCGTGAAATCTATGACAGGTTCATAAATTGCAAGATATGGAAGAATATCCACAACTGGCTCTTGACATAGGGAGAGGACAAGTAAGATCCTAAAGGGAAAGAGATGAATCATGACATGGTGCTTGAGTGATGGGAATATCCACAAGTGGCTTTGACATAGGTAAGAGGAAGATCCTAAATAGAGTGAAATTGACATGTTGCTTAATAGGATAGTAAAACCAAAGTTGGAGATTCCTACATATTCATGTAGTCTTGATGGAGAAGAACTCATTGACTGGATAACTACTTTGGACAAGTACTTTGAGTATGAGAATTTATGAGCGTAAAAAAAGTGAAGTTTGTTTGTACTGAATTGGAAGGACATGAAACCAATATGGCGGGAATTCATACATGATGAGAGAATCAAAAAAGGGAAAATAAGGATAAAGGCATGTGACAATATGTTAGAAAATATTAAGGATAAGGTCTTACATAGTGATTACTAAAGAAACTTATATAAGAAGCTACAAAATATGATACAAAAAGAAATGAGTGTTAAGGACTATACAAAAGAATTTGATAAGTTGAAAATCAGATCAAGGTATGTGGAAGAAGATGTGGAGAAGTATATCAAGGTAACATTGAAAAATTCCACAAGGTATGTGGAAGAAGATGTGGAGAATATATAAGGTACTTGAATGGGATGAGATACCATATTCAAGATGAGCTTAGTTTGGCGAGTCTTAGAAATTTAGAAGAATGTTACCAATATGCATTCAAAGAAGAAGACAGTTGAATAGGAGAAAAATACAACATACTAGAGATAAATATTTCAGAGGTATAAGGATAGAAAGAAAGAAAAGAACATAAACAACAAGGAAAAGAAGAAGTAACAAATAATTCACAAATGCAAGGTACTACAGAGGTGGTTACTCAAGAGGAAGTTCTAACTACGAAACAGGAAGAGGTGAGTTTCCAGGTAGGTGTTTCAAGTAGTGTTGGTGAGAAAAAAATTTGGGTGGAAAAACTTCTAGATTTATCGCCAACGCTATGGGAATCTAAGTCCCTTTACTTAACCGATGCAGCTTCCGCATATGCATGTGCAAGAAAAGGTGGATTTTCCTGGTGGCCTTGCGTCTGGGGTATCCAATAGGGGCACTCCACTAACCCTATGGAAAATCTAACAATCTCTCACTAGGGGAGACTTTGTTTGAAGAGCAGGAAATGGGAGTGAGAAAAGAGGTAGGGGAACTAATGTTATAGGTAGAAAATTAGATTCCTGCATACATCAATTAGAAGTTTTATCACATGCATCAAATTAGGAGGAAACAAATCCACACATATCAACAAGACCAAACGGAATTTTGATCACAAAGTCTCAATAAACCTCTTAGTCAAAAAAAGGCTCAAAACTCCTTCTTCTTGTACTGATTTCTTAAGCCAAGTTGTACATAGTATGAGAATGGAGGAAAAATAGAGAGTGGGGGAAAGGAAAAATTTGGCTATCTCCTTTGTTCTCTCAAGGTAGGATGCACTCTTGATCTTACAATATTAATGAATAACCCTTTGAAATGGGAATGGCATTACAATTTATAGAATGAGAGGTGACTTATTGTCTACCCCCAATGGATTTTCATGTCCTTGTGCAACTTAAAAAAATTTGACCTCCTAGGAGAAATATTAAGTCCCTTTTTATAACATAAAGGTGACTTATTACATTAGGAACATTAGGACATATGAAAAAGTGTAACCCCAATGTAAATTTCGAATATTGGAAAGTGAGATAAAGTTGGGGGGGAAGAGAAGAGAGAAAGAGAGAGAGAATAAGAAGAGGAAATGTCATTCTTGATGAATTTCATTGGTCCTTGCTGATGAAAATCTCCAAATGCAGTGAAACTCTGAATCTTCGAACTCCTTCAAATTAACTCATGAATGCTCACCAAGTTGAGTGAACTATTTCATTGATGACCGCAACTCCTAGCCTACATATGATATACCTGTGACCCGAACTATGTAGTGAGTGTCGAAAAATACATTGTCCAATTACCTGAGATGATCACCCCTTTATATCTCATTAGGCCAAACTTTCCCTTTGAGAACAACCTGCTATTAATAGTAAGTGTCCAGATAGAATTCTTACTATTTTTAGTGAGAGGTGATTTTTGCCTCTTCTTTACCATCATGATGTGATGAACTCCCTCATTCGATCTTGTGCACACTGCCTTTTCTTTGACCACTTCTTATGGTGACTTACTTTTTTTAGTAAGCACCTATATAAGGGACTTAATATTTTTAGTAAGTGATCATTTTCATAGTTTTCTACTCTAGATAATCATTCTAGCTTTTTGGAGGTCTTCATTGCATAGTGCCTTTTCCATAGCCGCTTTTGACAAAGACTTACCAAAAATAACAAACATGTGTAGGAAAGATTACTATTTTTAGAAAGTGGATTTCTAGTGCTCGGTTTGTGATGGAGTCTATTTTTCTAGATTCGGCTCATCGTCATGGTCACGTCCTCTGAATTTCACATAATTTTTCCCACTAGAATGCCAGGAAATAAAATTTAAAATTTTCACCTAACAGTGGCTTCGAGCATGGAGCTGCCATGGAAGCCATTAATGGAGATTGAAATTTTCAGGTCTGGTTTTTGCCTCCGTTTGTGATGAAAAAAAATCCATTGCAATAGGTTTTTCATTTAGAGTTCATGTGTAAGTGTTTATCTTGTTTCCATTGCCAGAATGATGGTAAATCTGACGAATGTGAGTCAGTGCACGAAGTAAGAATTTTGTTGGAACAAATAATTCTGGGAACCATTTGACCTCTAATTTATTACATCGTGATAATCTTGAAAAATTTGGAAGTCTGAAAAATATTTTCACCTCGATCCAGCTTATATCTTGTGAGATATGAAGATTTCTTAATCGGGTGACTTCACAGTTATCTATAAAAAAACATTCATTTTCTTCTCGTTCTTTATTTCTTCAATCCAATTTTCTCTAATATTTCTGTGTTTTCATGAATTAGAGTATTTTGGGTCATGGCGAAGCTGGTTTGGATCAGCAATGATAGACTGGGTGTTTGGATAAGCTTGAGCAAAGGCATGGCATGGTGAGAAGCTGTGAAGCAACAATGAGGGGGAAGAAACGACTAAGTTTCGGATTTGAATATTCAAAAAATGCTCATGTAAGGGTGGGGAGATTTTTTTCATGTCTGATGTCCTTGACCTCAGGGACATGAGGGACATCAAATTCCATAGTAAGTAAGAGGATGACACGTGTCCTTGATCTGACGACAGGGGATTTTCTTGAAAAAACACTAGAAGCACTAGGGGCTAAAAGCCAGTCACGTAGATGACCAAAGGACTCCCCATAGGGGCTGGGAGAATTTTTCCATGTCTTATGTCCTTGACCACATGGATGTGAGGGACATCCAATTCCACGGTGTTCCTAGAGCTAACACGTGTCCTCGATCCGACAGTAGGGAATTTGAGCTCCAAAAATGCAACCTAGGGCTGAACTATAAAGTCGGCGAGGTCACATGATGGCTGGAAAAATTTTTACAAGGTTGGGGTACCTGAATTTAGGGACTTTGGGGACATAAAATCCTATCAAGATCTTGGTGTTAACATGTGTCATCCAAAAATTGACTAAACCCTAAACTGTCTCCAAGAGGGTAACTTGGAATGGTTATAACTTAGAGATCCCAGTGGAATTTATTGGTGAAATTTTATATTGATCATGACTGGAAAGTTACTTTTTTAATCTAATGGTGTGGGTATAATGTCTTTATTCATCCATTTTATCACTAAAAAAAATCTTAATTATGATTTGGTACTCCACTTTTTTCCTGATAAAAATTACCTACAAACCTTATGTGCCAAAGTGTTGTGAAAAATATGATTTAACCATCATTTAGGTGTTGGAAATTATATTTTTGTAGATTTTATATTTTACTCCTAACTCTTTCTAGAGCTCTCAGAATCTTCTTCTGAAGCTCAACAATTGTTTTAGGCCTTTGTACCGCCTAGGCTTGTGAACCTTGCTTTTTATTCAGATTGCTCTAAGTATTTCAAAATTTCCCCAAACTTTCCAAAATAATTTTCATGATGTTATAAGGTATTAAATTCACCTCCATCTTGAATTTGGACTTTCCATTCCACTCCAAGGGGGTTTATCTTGTTCTGGGAAGGCCAATACTAACCCTTCCCACAACTGCGTGTAGCTTGCAAATGAGCTCCTAAAATCACCTAGGGGGAATGAATGAACATTCCTAAATAACATAGGGGGATGAGATAAAATTAATTGGGATGTCACTTGGACTGACTAGATAAACCCATGGTTTCTTGGAATGATAAGACTTGAAAAAATTAACACTGAGGTATAGTTGTCATGATCGGGAATTATCAATTGCCCTATTGCAATTTTACACGAAAACAAATGGCTCTAGCTTGTGGACATGACATAGAATGAGTGCATTGAATACATGGCATGAGAACTCCTCAACTTACAACATATTGACAAGTTCCTTAACCATTGGGCCTTGCGAATTCATGTACAACTTACAAAGAGAGAGAGAGAGAGGGAGCAAAGAAGGAAAACACACACACACACAAAATGATAGAAAGGAAGCACACGACACACAAAATTAAGGGAAACATGCCATCAGAGAGGGAAACACACCTAGAAATTGCCTATGATACAAGGTGGGGGACAACCCACTTTCACTGAAGAACTTTTTATTTCTCTTACCCATGAAGAGGAAACACCGAATGATGATGTTTTGCAAAGCCATTGACGGGTTCCAGAAAGTATCCTCCCCTCCTCAGATACTTATAAAAGATAGGTTATTTCACAATTGTCTATGTAATTAGTAGGAGTGAGTCCATGTGAGCTTCTTGATGCTCAGGTCCTTTCTTTGAAATTCCACTTCCTTAATCCTCTTTGAAATCAATTTCATTTTGTCAGTTGCATTCCATGTTTATCCATATAGTTGATTCTCCATCAAACATCTCATCGCTACCCCAAAGCTGATCTTTGTTCCAATTCCTTGGATATTTTGTGTTACTTTCTTTCCCGAGCCTCTGCTTGTTGACTTCTTTTCCATGAGAAACCTTAGACTTATCATTTTCCTTTACTCTATTATCAGGTACTTGAGTATTGAGGGAAGGATTAGACACGACCTCATACTTGTCTTGTATGTTCATGACACAAGTGAAGAGAACAAGAATCAGCTAGGGGTATTCCACAACTTCTATTGCATCTAAGATTTATTGCACGGAGTTATGCTTGATCATTTTCTGCAGCTCATCTTTGTACACCTTTGAAGAATCATTATTTTTCAGCTCAAGGAAACTATCTAGAGGGATTACCTCATCATCTTAGGAATCGCTGCATTTTATCACTTTTTTGTCTAGAGGAGCTTCAAATTCAAAGGCCTTAAAACCTCTTGCTTTAATTTGTTCATCATGGAAATATTCTTCCTCTTCAAATGGGAAAGAAAATACTTCAATTTCATCATTTTATCCACCAACCATTGAATCTAGAGGGACATCATATTTATCATCTAGATTTATCTCAATATGGCCAACCATCACATTGGTTAAGGATTCCAAATCAGCTTCACGTTTGTCTTATAGATTTGTGGCTTGCATCAGGAGCTCAAGACTGAGCTCAGAATATTCAGTTTCTTTTGCAGCTCTAAGCAGTTCTTGTATAGAAATTTCTTTCAAACCTTTCACAGTCTCATCACAATCTGATTTTGTCTCTCCATAGATGGTTTGACTAAGATCATCTTCATCCCTAAATGGGAATGAGAATAACTCCTCATCTTGGATAAGAATATAACCAGATTTTTCTTCTTGAACGTCATCAAGAATCATCTCCTCTTCCTCATGGTTTGCATCATCTAGTAATTTTTGGGCTGCCCTCTTGTAACTCGAATCTCCTCAATGATTTTTAAAAGTTCAAATCTCTTCGGGAAGGCATATCTAGACCTATCAAGATGGGAATATCCTCTTCCTTCTCAGTTGTCACAAAGTGATTCATCTTCCTGCTACCCTGGTACAAAATGTTAGCTTCTGGGCTTCCAAAATTTTGTACCATGTACCCCATCTTCTTCTTGGGAAGCAATTTATCCATGTCTCCCTTCACTGGTATGGTTGCAGAAGACCAATTCATCTGAATTTTTTCTCCCAAGTCTCGGAAAAAAGTTTGTCTCAACAACATTCGAAACGAGGCTGGGACATGTCTACTACCAAAATCATTGTTGAAACTTTATTATCTGGAAATATATCAAGAGCCACTTGTGCATCTTTGAAATTCCCTATAAGTGAGACCTATTTTGACAACAAAGAGTAACAAGAGCCACTAGGTTGATTCATGGTACGTTTGAGAGCCTTGATGACCTTCAAAGGCATCACGTTGTCTAAGGCACCATAATCTATTATATAATCGTTCAATACATATTATCTAACAAGAAGGGAGACATAGAAAGGTTCAACTTTATTATTCTTTGATGCACTCAGAGAAATTCTGTTCTTTGAGGGAGGTGTACGTGGGTTTGATAGTATTCCTTTAGAATGATTAGCTATATCATTCGGTGTTGGACTACCATTCTTGATGTATTGAACAAACCTCTCAAAATGTTCAGGATGGGTCTGCAAATATTCGGTTTCAGTAATCTACACTTTGGCTTTGTTTACATATTATATGAAGTAAAAGGGAGCAGATGAAAAAAAAGGGTGGTCAAGGGATTGATTTTGGAGTTTGGATAGGCTTAGGATCAGGATATTATGTTTGAGGAATAGAAGGTATTAGATTTTATAGGAGAAGATTTAGATTTAGACTTAGAAGAGACATTACAAGAGTTACTTGGGATTGTGAGAGCCTTCTTACTTGCTGTTAGATCAGCCTCCAACAATGCAGACTTCATGGAAGATGGAAGTGGGGATCCTCGACTGATTTTTTTTGCATATTCTCAACATGAGGATCATCAACATTATTTTCATTTATAGAAGTGGAGGGAGATGATCTTTTCTCGGAATGAGAATGAGTGAATACCGTACATGAGAAACCAGATGCATCCTCTTCATCTTCTTTATCACCTCTAGAATACTCACAAAATCTGATTTTTCTATTGTTCTCAAGTTCATCGATCTCTAGGAATTTTCCACATTGACTTTCTTGTTCAAGCTCTTCTTCACTTTGTTGAAATATGTAATTTATATTCATGGGTGGGGCCTCCAAGGTGAGCCTTTTGGGTGCTCCTGCAATCTGATTTTTTTGCTTCTTTGATAAGATACTTCTTAAATAATTCCCTCTTCAAAGATGCCATATCATTCACCAAATTTTGTAGTGACGGATTGGCTCTCTCATCTCTAGGATGTTGGGCCTTTACCTTTGATGGATTCTTGATCTTTCTAGAGAGGAAGAGATCACCATTAAGCTTAATGGACATCCTTTGTGCTTCCATAATGTTCCTTGGTTGGGATCTTCGCAACAAAAATCCTACTTCTGATGATTGAGCATTGATGAAGAATCTCTTGACATTGTTTATAGATGGTGAATCCTCTTCAGGTATCTTTCGAAGAAACCATTCAAAGCGAGCCAAAAAGTATCTCATAGTTTCACTTTCTCATTTCTTCATTTGAACCAATTGCCCAAGAGGTTATGACAGTATTCAATTGATTTAAATATTTCTTCGAAGGTAGCCTTGATGTCATTCCAACCAATGATCGATCGGGAAGGTAGGAGATAGAACCATTTTGTTTCTTTTTCTTAAAGGGATTCCACGAACAGTCATACAACAACATCTTCATGTTGGACACAAAGAATTCCACATGATTTCATGAAGGCAAAAATGTGTTCTTCAGGATATTGTGTTTTGTCACCTTTGAAATATGGTAAGTTCTTGTGGGAACTTATTGATGGATCTTGGAGAGGTTGTGTAAGAGAAAGAGGGCCAGTATTCCTTCCCCATAGAGAAATGGGTTGAGGTCTTTCTTCTTCATCAACCATTATTTTTCTTCTTCTTCAGCCCTTGCTTCTACAAATTATTCTTCAAACTTTTCTTATTCCAGAAACTCAATTCTTAATGGTGATAGAAAAATGGGAGAATTTGAAGGGGGAGTATCAACATGAGTTTTGATAGTATCACCAGGTAAATTGATCGAAGCACTGGATGGAGAGGAGGCTTGAGAGAATAAGTATGGATTATCTCTAATTCATTCTTGCTGATTTTGCAAAGCCTCAAAATTGGAAACAACACTGCCTCTCAACCTATTCAACCTAGTGTATCTATCTTTAGCCAACTATTAGAAATTCTCAAAGTGGGAATATGAAAGGTAATTTGTAGGAACTGATAGTGTATCTTTCAATAATGGATTTTCATTAATTCATTTTTTTTGCTTTTTCAATATTTCAGTTTTTTGTATTTTGGGACCTTGTGGTTGTATTTTGGGTGTAGATTCTGCAGAGTCTATCCCACGATGAGTGCCAATAACTGTTGGTGAGAAATTTTTTTGGGTGGACAAACATGTGGATTTCTTGCCAATGCTCTAGGAATATAAGTCCCTCTACTTAACCGGTGTAGCTGTTGTATATGCATGTGTGAGAAAATGTAAATTTCTGTGTTGGCCTTTCGACCGAGGATCTAACAGGGGAATTCCATTGACCATGCAGCAAAGCTAGCAATTTATTTCTAGGTAAGACTTTGTCTGAAGATCAGGAAAGGGGAGTGAGAAAAGAGGTAGGAGAACTAATGTTGTAGGTAAGAAATCAGATTCTTGCATACATCAATTAGAAGTTTTATCACATGTATTAAAATTAGAAGGAAACAACTCTACGCATAGCAACAAGACCAAAGGAAATTTATGATCACAAAGTATCAATAAAACCCTTACTCAAAGGAAATTTATGATCACAAAGTATCAAAGGAAATTTTGGTATTTTTGGATTTAGAAGACTTTAGGGTTTCAATATTTTTAGATTTCACACTTTTGTCACTTCAAGTTTCAGAGATCTCTCTTTTCAGACTTTCAGAGTTTCTGTAATTTCGAGGTCTATCGCATTTCGATATTTTGAAGGTTTTCAATTGGAGCCAAGTTCAAAAAATTTATAATTTCAGAGATTATTTGTAGGTAGACTAGTTCAATCCTGCAACTCAGTTTGGGCACTTTAAGGTGTGCACACAGGTTTTCATTCCATTCCATCAAGTTTGTTTTACTCTTGATAGAATCACTTCCTTTCGAGGTATGTGTAAAGCAAAACTGGGGATTCCATCTGGTCCAAAACCCACTTTCTAAGTAGTATATTTTCATCTCTTCTCTACCCATTTCCATCCATTTTTCCTTCCACGTCTTCTAATTTTATTCCATTCCATGATTTTGTGCGGCAATGACTTCACTCCCACAGTGGAATACATAGTTGTAACAACAATAATGCCATTCAAAAATACCTCCACATTTGCAGCATATACTCTCAGGGTACTATCAACCACCTCTAGATACATACTATGATGAAAATCAACATTATACATATTCTTATGGACAAGAAGTAGATCATTTTAGCTATCCACCAAACTATGCACATTTAGAGGTCATCCTTCACTTCAGGATGTTGAATTGCATCAAAAGGTTCAACAAATGCAAGGTCATCCAAATCATTATAGCCACAAGAAAACGTTGGCTTCATAGTTAAGATGTCTCACCAACTGGAGAAATGGAGTAAGGACATTGAATGTTATGCACGTCAATGGGAAAATTTGTCATCGCCATCTTATCGTCCTTTCATTGTTCCCCAATCAGTTTCAATTTAACCTAGGCATCAATTCCTAAGTTTCACATATGCTGCCTCCATTGTGGAACCCACTTCTCCATCCACTCTTCCACTGCATCTCGAGCTTTCTTCCCTTTTCCCCTCTAATCCCAAAGCTCTTCCACAAGGACAAAATGCAAAACCTTCCTCCCAACCACAAAAAATAAAGAAAAGACCAATGGAGACCCCACCCACCACTCCTCTTGTAATCCTGAACTCATGTCGAGAAGAAACTCAAAAAACCATTCAAGAGGAGCAAGGAGAAGATCGAAGAAAAGAATAAATGATGAAAAACTTGGTGAGATTAGCTCTGAGATTCAGGATTGATAAAATATCCTTGATGGTTAAGCATACGGATGAATTTTATCTCCAACCACAAGTGGTGCATAATTATTTTGCTATGGAAACAGAGCAAGAATAAGTAAAATAAGATCATAAATCTATATGTTTAGAATGCAGTTTCTACGAAGGAACTCTTTTTTTAGAAGTGGCTGATCATCCAAAAGATACAAAATCAACAGAAGAGGAAGAAAGAGAAGATCCAAATCTAAAAGAGGGGGATAATTTCCATGCTACAATAGATAAAAAACAATTATGAAGGTCTCAGATATGAAGCAAGCCACACAAGAAGCTTTAAAACCTCCCTCCACTAAATCCCCTCCAAATTCTGATGTTGAAGAGAAGTTTGATCTCTCAAAATCCATGTTTGAGAATGTTGTGGGGGAGTTTGAGTAGACATAAAAGGAAAACAAAGAGGCATATTATTTATTCGATTTGGAGGATTGTCTTGATTGAGAGGAGACCATAGAAATCACCACATTTTCTCCCCCATCCTCAACCTTTCAAGCACATGAGCCTATCACCGAGAAGGGACACATATAAGAGAAACTTCTTTCTTATAAGATTCCTCTTGAGTCAATATTAGAGGAATTGAATCTTCTAAGGAGCTAAAAAGAATGATAACCAGATCATACCAAGCCAATAACTTAGATGCTAATCAAACACCGTGATCAATGAGATGAAAGTAATTCGCTAGAATCACTATACATAAACCTTTTCAAACAAATGAGAAACAATATCGTATAGTACTATGGAACTCAATGAAATACAATGAGAATGGGCCTTTCTTATATATGCAAGGAATAAAAATCTAAAAACTACTCAAGGATGTAGATCAAGCCATAAATAAAGGAAAGAGCTAGTCATCAAAGAACTAGTCAAGACAATAAATTTATGAAATAACTATACCTAACAACTAGATAATATCCCCCGTATATCTAAATAAATAAAAAGAAATATCGACACACATAAGTGGGTGAGGATAAATACAATAAAGGTAAATAAAGTACCTAGGTTAACATTAGCTAAGGTAACTACCTACTCTAAAACCCACTATCAAGTGAAGCTAGGGGAGAAAATAGAATTCTCATGTCCACAATATGATTTCTGACAACTAGGACTGATGAGGTACTCCAGTACAATATATCCATGAAGAAATATTGAACCAAAAGAAGGAAAGAATCCTGCTAAAAGGAAAGAGAAAGAATAAGAAGAAGGAATATTGTCTCATGAACACCCCCAAGAATAGTTTTCGAAACCCCAAGCATTCCATGCAACTCAAAGTAGCAATGTGATGTAAAAGGATTCATAGATATGTCTACAACCTGATTTTAATTTAGAATGTCCTCCAAGAAAAGAACTTCATCTTGAATGTGTAGGCGAATGAAGTGTATGTTTATCTCAATATGCATGGTTTATTAGTGCTCAATAGGGTTGCGAGAAATGTGAATTGCACTCTATTTATTACACCAAAGTATAGTCAGAGAATCCTGTGGGAATCCAATTTATGTCAATAACTGTCAAATCCAAAGAATCTGCTGACTCGTTGTAACTAGTGCTTTATACTTTGCCTCTGAAGATGAATGTGCAATAGCCTATTGCTTTTTACACTCCCAAGCAATTGGATAAGAACCAAGAAAAGAAATATAGCTAGAAGGTAAATGTCTGTCATCAGTAGAACCTACATAATCTGAAATTATATAGCCAACCAACTAAGTAGAACCCCTAGTGTAGTGTAGGCCAAAGTGGAAACTTCCTGGTAAATAGTGCAAAATCCTTTGAGCAGCCTATCAGTGAATACTATGAGGATAATGTTAAAATTGAGATACAAGCTCTACTACAAATGAAATATCATGGAGAGTATGGTTCAAGTAGATGAGACTTCTAACCAACTACCTATACAAAGTAGGATCACAGAGTAGAGTGGTAAATGTGGAAGTAACATTAACCCCAGACAGAAAAGGAGATGAAATTGGCTTGCAATCAGCCATATCAAAGCACTGAAGAAGATCATGGGTGTAATTTTTCTGAATCAAATGAATCCCTAAATTTTTCTGATAAATCTTCAATCCAAGGAAATAATGCAATAACCCAAGATCTATCATATCAAAATGTGTAGAAAGATCCCTTTGAATAGTCTAAATGTAGAAAGAAGAGCTTTCAATAAGTAACAAATCATCAACATACAAGACAAGTATCATAATATCCTTGCCAACATGCTAGAGATACACAATATGATCAGAGTGGTGTTGTAGTAAACCTTCAAAAGTTTGTTCTACAAACCGCTTGAAGTTTAATTGTTTACTTGTTAATTTACTTACAAACACGTAAGTTTAATTGTATATGCAACATTAATATGTGTAATTAAAAGTATGCACTAAGGTAGTGGACAATTGACAGATCGAGATATCTAGACATCATTTTTTTGTTATATTAATTGTAGTTTGATGTAATTGTTATTTTAATTTTATGTTCGCTGAATAATTGTTCGTTTTAAAAATTATTTCATGTTTCAAGTTTTATTTATGTAGAAGTAAATCTTTAAAAAGTTTTTTCCTTGATGTGGTATATAATGTTATTTTAGTATTATTGTAAGGAACATGGATTTTAGCTGAATAATTGTAGGTTTTTTTAAAAAAATTGAACTTTAATTATTTACTTGTTAATTTACTTACAAGCATGTAAGTTTAATTGTATATGCAACATTGATATGTAATTAAAAGTATCCACTAAGGTAGTGGACAATGGACACAAGAAGTTTGCTTTTAATGCATTATATTAATTGTAGTCTGGTGTAATTGTTATTTTAATTTTATGTTGGCTGAATAATTGTTTGTTTTAAAAATTATTTCAATGTTTTAATTTTTATTTATGTAGTAGGAATTTTTTAAAAAGTTTTAGCTTTTTTTTATGGCGTGGAAAAATTCTAGTTCTTCTTAATGTTTCTTTTTTAATGTGGTATAGTAGTTATTTTAGTATTATTGTAAGGAACCTGGATTTTAGCTGAATAATTAGAGGTTTTTAAAAAAATCTTGAACAAGCTTGATTTTTTTATGGTGTGGTAAATGCAATAAAATTATTTCATGTTTGATTTTTCAGTTTTTAATTTTTTTATTATTATGGTGTGTGATAAAAATCTTGTTTCAAAAAATTACTTTAATTTTTGTTTTCAAAAATTGTTTCATGTTGAAATAGTGTAGAATTTTTAAAAAAGGAGTTTTTAAATTTACTTTACTTTTTTTTTCAAAAACTGTTTCATGTTGAAATAGTGTAGAATTTTAAAAAAAGGAGTTTTGCAATTATAAATTAAAAAAAATAGAGTTTGTAAGAATTTTTTTAACGGTGTAGAAGAATCAATTTCAAAACTCTTAAATAAAGATCTAATAATAGTCACAAAATAAATTTATGGGATATTTTTTAATGTATATATATAACATATTATTTTTTGCAAATAAATTTCAAAACTCTTAAATAAGATCTAATAATAGTCACAAAGTAAATTTATGGGATATTTTTTAATATATATATATATATATATATATATATATATATATATATATATATATATATATATATATATATATATATAACATATTATTTTTTGCAAATAAATTTTTATCTTTAAATAATTAAGAATTTTTAAAAATGATTTTTTTGTGGATTGTAAAATTTCTAAATTCTAAACTCAACATTTTTTAAGAAAAAATTGGAAAAAGTCACCCTAATTTTTCTCGAAAGGTATGATATATTTAATATATGAGATATATATATATATATATATATATATATATATATATATATATATATAACATATTATTTTTTTTCAAAAATCACTTTTTGGGGATTGTAGTAAATTCTAAATCAAAACACTTTTAAGAAAAAATGGAAAAAGTCACCCTAATTTTTCTTAAAAAGCATATTTCATTAATGGTCTACTAAAAATAACAGATTTATTTTTATGAAGTAATAATGTGTATATTTTTTATGTATATATGGAATATATTGGGTAAAAGGAGGGTTTTAGAAGGTCCCACAACCTTATACAAACAAGCCCATCAGGCCAGATTTAGCATTGATAGAAGCAGAGTCAAAATACCCTAGCAGATTCCAAAAAAAGGAGGACGAAAAAACAAACATAGATAAAGAAGAAATACATCAAAAGAGCTTTTTCAGCTCAGAAACTGCGTTCTTTGCTCTAGGAGAGCCTGAGTCGTTAGCAAGAAGTTCAGCCAGCTTGATAAGCTCCGCACAATCATCCGCAATGGCAGTCCTGGTGGTATCCGTGAAAGCCTCCCAAGCTTTCAGAGCCTTGAAGGCGCGCTGGAGCTTGCTCAGAATAGAGGAAACCATGTCAGCTCTGCAATGGTCTCTTTTAGCGTCAGCAGCCTCAGAATCAGCAGGATTCGACTCCATCAAAGGAGGGGAATGAAGAGAGTCAGCAGCAAGAATTTTTTCATCGAAGAGAGCCTTGGATCCAGCAGACTGGGAGATGGGTTCCGCAACCGGTTGATTGATATCAAGCTGCTCCGGATCCGGGGAGTCAGGGTACAGCTGAGCCAGGCCCAAGAGAGCAGCAGCCTGAGAGTAATCAGGGCTGGAAACAGGGGAAGAAGCGCGACCACTGGCTTCAGTGCCTTCCAAATAAAAGCAAGAGAGGGGCGTAGGGAAAGACAGGGTGGCAGGGGGGATGGAGGCGGCACGGGGGGGACTCACAATAGCCACATCAGAGTCTGAACCAGAGGAGAGAAGCAGATGACGACGACGCCGCGAGGAGCGGAGGGAGGAGGAGGAGGGTCGAGGAGAAGGAGAGGGGGAACGGCGGCGATGACCCAACTTGGGGGGGAAGCGAAGGAGGTCGGAGTGAGAAGCAGCGACAGAGAAAAGCAGGTAAAGCAACCCCTGGTGAAGAATGACGCCCTCGCCCTCCCGAGCTAAGCTGCACCGAATGTTCAAGAGACTGAAACAAGAAGGCCACCAGATTGATTTTCTTCCCCCATCGAAGATGAGACAGGATGAAAAGATGAGGACCAAAAACCAGTCTGTATCTACCATCGATAGTGAAATATCTCATAATGACCTCCGCCACTCTGTCCCAGGGAGAAGGCAGGGAATTCCGGGTATAACCAGAAAGGTATTTTACCGGTCTGTCACCAGGGGCGTTAAAATCCTGAATTTCTGCATGCAGTGAACGTTTGTAGTAGATGTCACCTGCAGCAGGAAGGCCGGTGGCGTCAGCAATGGCATTCGTGGAGATGGTGAAGCGAGTGTTGCCGATTTGGACCCGACCCTTCGTCCAGGAAGCCATGACCGCATAAGAAACCAGCGCCGAATAACCTGCCATTTTTTCCAGGAAGGTGGCTATACCATTTTCCAACAATATGTTCCACACCTCTCCATCATTCTTAATCGACTCACAGTTGTCGGGCTCAAGGCGCTTCAATTGACCCCCCATGGGAAGAAAGCTTGAAAAGTTTCAGAAGTGAGAGTGTAGAGGACAAAACCCGCTTAAACAGGTCAGGGAAGCTGCCGGCCAAGTTATCATTGCCCTTTCACCACCTCCTCAGATGATTAATGTGGCGATAATGCTCATTCGTGTGGAGATTCCTCGCATCAATACAAGGCACCTTAATCAATTGCCCCTCGTTAAGTGTCAAATCCATAAACTTCATCATAATTGCCGCCGCCGAAAGAGAAGGCCATAGCGAGATAGCCGAAACCCGAGTCAGCCCTTTTTTCCACCAGTTAGCAATGGGGAATATCATTTTGAGTGATTTGGCAGAGATCCTTCGGGAAGTTATCAGTCCAGCTTTGCTGATTGTCAATGACGACACCAATATTAGCAAGGAGGTCAGCCGCTTTATTTCCCTCCCGAAGAACATGCTGGAACTGGACTTGACGGAAAGATCTTTGCATGATTCTGATATCAGTAATGATGTTTCTAATCGACCAATGACCAGGATCATTAGACTGAAGGAGTTTGATGATGTTGAGGGAGTCACTTTCAACTTGAAGGGGATCATCACCCAATTTGATGGCCATCTCAAGGCCTTTGAGGATCGCCAAAGCTTCCGCTTGATGGTTGGAGCCAAAATTGAAATTGTGAGCAGAGGCAGCAACAATATATCCCGAAGAGCAATGAAGAATGACCCCTCCTCCAAATTTACCAGGATTTCCCTTCGAGGCTCCATCAGTGTTGAGTTTTTTCCAGCCCCTTGGAGGGGGAGTCCAGCAGACTAAATCCTGATCAGTGTGTGTGCTCTTACATTGAATGGATAATAACTTCTGCCACTCCAGGGAGTTACAGATTTGAATTTTTTGCTGATATTTGGTCCACGTGGTCAGGTTGATATTTTCTTGGAGAGCCAGAGCAATCTGAATAGCCACCTGACAAGGATCAAGACTTTTTTCTTTGAAGATTCTTCTGTTTCTTTCTTTCCAGATGCCCCATAATCCGTGCGGTAGGAGAAGTTTCCAGGCCAAATTTAAGAATCGGATGAGTAAAAGGAGAGCTCCATTGAGATAGGGTGTCCTGAATGGAATCCAGAAAGATCCAATAAACTCCCAACCTTGATAAAAGCCACTGCCAAATAACTTGCGAGAAAGAGCAATGGATCAAAAGATGTGCAGAGGACTCCGCTTCATTAGCACATAACACACATTTAGAGGGGAGAGAGAAACCCCTTCTTTTCAAATTCTCTCCAGAGAGGAAAGCATTCTTGGAGGAGAGCCAAGAGAAAAAGCCAACTTTGGGGGTGATCTCATTAGGCCAAACTTTGGAAAGGGGGGGCCATGGTCAGCACTATGCAACGAGAGATAAGCTGCCTTAACAGAGAATGAGCCCGACGGGGAGAGGGGCCAAATAATCTCGTCCTCATTTTGGGTGAAAGGGATGTAGATGGAAGAGAGAACCGCTTTGAGAGAAGACAGTAGGTTTCTCTGCAGATCGTTGATATCATCCCATTCCTTAATATCCCATGAGGGAATGGAGTTCACAACCTTCCAGTAGCCCGAAGCTAATCTTCCATGTTTATTGATGATACTTCTCTTAATAGGGTCCCAAGTAGGATTGAGATCAAGGGGTTCTTCCCCGATCCATAAATCCCTCCAGAAATCTATAAGTCGACCATTCCCAAATCTCCATTTGGTGCCAGCACGAATAATGGGAAGAGAGCTACTAATAGAGTTCCATATGGCTGAGCCTCTAATAGGAATGGAAGTAAGCAGATCTTCATTATTAGCTAAATATTTAGCTCTGAGCAGATGGGCCCAACAGGAGTCACCTTTAGCCACTTCCCAAGCAAGTTTGGCCAGTAGGGCCCCATTCATTTCATTCATTTTTCGAAGTCTGAGCCCACCATGAGGAGTTGGCTTACACACCTCTTTCCAAGCCACAAGATGGATCCTTTTCTTATCTTCAGTACCAGACCACAGAAAGTTCCTTTGAATTTTTTCCACAACCTCCCTCACAGAACTGGGAATCTTTAGCAGGGACATGAAGTAAGTAGGGAGGTTTTGAAGAGTGGCTTTCACCAGCTGGAGCTTGCCAGCCTGACTGAGCAGCGCACCTTTCCATGCGGCCAGCTTTTTTTGATACCTTTCAATGACAGGATTCCATAGATTTTTTGATTGCTTTCCATGGAAGAGGGGGATGCCAAGATAAGAGGCGGGAAGATCCATAATAATACAACCAAAAATATCAGCAATTTTTCTCTGAATCCTAGGGGGCGTATTGATGAAGGAAATGCTGCTCTTGTTGAAGTTGACAGTTTGCTGAGAAGCAGATTGATATAGAGAGAGGATCTCCATAATAGCCCGGGCTTCAATAACAGAGGCTAAACTCAGCAGTAAGGTGTCGTCAGCAAACTGGCTATGAGTGGCCGAAGGACAATTAGAGGTGATTTTCATACCAGAAATGATGGATTGATTTTTTGCCACTACCAAAGCTCTGCTGAGGGAGTCCGCCATAAGAACAAACAGAAAAGGTGACAGGGGATCACCTTGCCTGATACCTCTGCTGCTTTTGAAAAAACCCGCAGGAATGCCATTGATAAGAATAGAGAAGCAAGGGGTCGAGATACACGAGAAAACCCAGCTACACCACTTGTTGTCGAAACCAAACTTTTCCATGACCTTAATTAAGAAAGGCCAGCTGACTCTGTCAAAGGCTTTTTGCATATCCAATTTTAAGATCATTCCTGGGGACTTCGCAAGAAAGGCCGAGTGAATGGCCTCATGAACAGTAATTATACCCCCTTGGATAAGACGACCTTTAATGAACCCATTCTGATTGTGAGAGATGAGGTCCGACATTAGAGGTTTAAGTCTGGAAGCCAACATCTTAGTGATTATCTTGTAAGACGTATTACAAAGACTGATCGGTCGAAAATTGGACACATCTTTAGAGTTATGCACTTTTGGGGCGAGAGCCACAAAAGTGGTATTCCATTCTTTAAGCAGATTGTTGTTCATCTGAAATTCATTAACTGCTTGGAAGAGGTCCTGCTTGATGATTTCCCAAAAGACTTGGAAGAAGGCGGCAGGAAAGCCATCCGGACCCGGAGCTTTGTCTCTCTTCATAGCAAAAACTGCTTTATGAATTTCCTCCATGGAAAAAGGCTTGGTCAGATTGTTATTCATCTCAGGAGACACCAGACGCGGAATATGCTGGAGCATTTCATTCATTGATTGTTCCGGAGGGGCCAGATCAGCATGGAGAAGATTGGAATAGAAGGATATAAGCTCATTGGAAATATCACTCTCAGCAGTTAGCAGGTTCCCTTCAGACGTCACCAACTCACGGATCTTGTCCCTGGCTTTATGCTTACAAGCAGTGATGTGGAAGAATTTGGTATTACGATCACCTTGCTCAAGCCAAAGGGCTCGAGAACGTTGCCTCCAATAGGTCTCTTCTTCTTTAAGAGTGTTGTGATAATCACTGAGGAGAGAGATTTCCTGTTGGTGAAGATGATCCAATCTTCCAACTGCCTCAATTTGTTCAGAAATTTTTGCCAAGCTCTGAGTTAGCTCCCGCTTGCAGAGCTTGATGTTACCGAAGACCTTCGACTTCCATATCTTGAGTTGTTTTTTAACTTCTTTGAGTTTGCTGGAAAATCTGAACATACTAGAGCCCTCAATATTGATATTCCACCAGTTTGCAACAAGGGGAAACAGGTGGTTATTTTCAAGCCAGGCTAGCTCAAACCTGAAGGGAGGATTCTTGGCATTTATTTTGTGGTTGGCACTTAACAGAAGAGGGTTGTGGTCCGAGGCAGCCCTATGGAGGGAATTGAGGTAGAAGTCAGGAAAGAGAGAGAGATCCAGTCCAGAGAGCCTAGAGATCTGTCCAGTCTGCATTGGATGTGGTTCCTGCCCAATCTGTGGTTTGACCAAGTGTAAGATGAGCCATGCAAGTCCATATCCAGAAGGGAGTTCTCCCTTATGAAGTCGGCCAAAGCCTCCATGCTAATCGGCATGGCAGGCATACCTCCCTGTTTTTCTGAAGGATAAAGAGGGCAGTTAAAATCACCCATAATTAGAGTGGGGATTTTACCACAAGTGATGATGAAGTTAGTGATGTCTTTCCAAAGTTTTCCACGATGAGTCTCCAAATTTGGGGCATATACATTAATAGCAATCCAAGAGGAATCCGCTCCAACCTCTTGGAAGAGAATACATAAAAAGTTGGGGTGCTTGAACAGACATTCTCCTTTGAGACTTCTGGGATCCCACAAAGTACAAAGCCCCCCTGAGTTCCCTGTAGAAGGTTGAGATTCAAAAGAAGCTGCTGGCCAGAGTTTAAGGAGGCGATCCTCCTTTTTTAGTTTTGTTTCCTGCAACATTATGATATCAGGAGAGTGCTGGAATTTGATATCTTTGATAACTCTTTGCTTTTGAAGAGAGTTGAGCCCTCTTATATTCCAAGAAATGATCTTCATTTCTTTGGTTTGTGTTTACTCCCCACCACCATGGGGATTGTACTTTGAGTTCCTTGCGCAACATTTGTGGCTGCTTCTTGTTGAAGCTTGATACTGCTCAGAATTCTACCCCGAGCTTTTTCCAAGCCTATATCGGGTTTCTTGTTGCTGCTTCTAGTAAAGCGATGATTGAAACTATCATCAGAGGAGAGACCCGTGGGGGAGGGGACAGAGTCCAAGACAGGCGGGCAAAGGGGAGGCAGGGTGGGGGGATCCAGGGAAGAGGGGATCGATGGAAGGGGAGGGAAGGGAAGAGGAGCTGACAGAGGTGAAAGGGGAGGGGAGGAGGCAGCCAGGAGCAAGTCCTCTCCAAGAGAGGAAGGGGTGATGAGAGCCGAAGAAGGCGGAGGGGAGATGAGGGGTTGGAAAGCCAAGGAGGAGGGAGCGATCTCAGAAACTGGATCAAAAGATGTGTTGATTTCTCCATCCTCAAGGAGAGCGAAGGAATTAGAAGTGGGGATGATCGGGATCTCAATTGAAGATGATTTGGGAATAAATTTATTTTTGGTTTTTGGGGATAGGGTTTGGGACTTGGGTTTTGGTTGAGGTTTAGATGGGCAGCCAGAGGCCCGATGACCGAGTTTTTTACAGAAGGAGCAAGCTTGAGGAATATATTCGTAGTCAATGGGTTGTTTCCAGTTCCCTAAGTCTGAAATAAGCTCAATATCTTTTGGTAAGGGGCAACTAATATCAGCATTAACACAGAAACGAGCATGAATGAATCTAGTTTTTGCTTTTGTTGCTTGATCTATAGCAATTAAGGAACCTATTGAGAGAGCAATACCTTCAATAACCGCCGGGTGCCAGAACTCCAGAGGGAGCCCCGGGAGGCGAACCCAAATTGGGGCTTGGGTCATGGACTCCGTGTGTGGGTTGAAACCAGGAGACCATTTCCTGAGATAGAAACCCCGCCTGCCAAAAAACCACGGACCACCTAGCAGAGCTCTAGCGAAGTCTTCTTTCAAGCTGAAGGAAAATAAAATGAAACCATTAGGCATAGCCGCTATTTCTAGCGCTCCACATGGTTGCCATTTTAAACGAGCCCATTTTTTTATATCCTCTAATGGGGGTCTAGGGCCCATCAGGGTACCCACCAAGGACAGATCACGTGAAGCAGTAGCAGCCTCCGTGATGTGAGAGGGGATGCGCAGGGAAAAGGACCCATCGGACAGTGAAGGGGAAAGCTTTTCCGAGCTATGAGCCGATGTGGAACCCTCCACGACTTTTGACCATACGTCGGGTGGCTTTGGAGAGAGGGACCCTGACAAGAGGGGCCCCCGATCCGGACCAGAGGGGTCCGGCATCCGATCCAGAACCAGGGACAGACACAGCAGGCAGTATCAGCAGCCGGGAGCAGACGCAACAGTCACAATTTTTTAAAAAAATATTTTTAAAAAGTGGTTTTGGGATAACTCTCATGCCGCAATGCCAGACATGCCTCGTCACATTGAACACAGGATTCATGTCTGACCCCGACCCCCATCGCATTGAACACTGAGCCGGCTTGACACCACGTCGAGAGACCACCTCCGCCACCGAAGCAGCTGACCCGCCCGGAATTGCCTAGCCGAGTAACGACGAGCTATAGAGGTGGCCAGCCTGGGGGAATGGACCCCGAGACCTCCCACATATAGCCCACATTCCCCACCGCTAGGGTAAGCCAGACGGGCTAATGATAATATATTTAATATATCTAATAAAAATATATTTTATACATAAAATTTTTCTATATAAATAAATGAAAAATTTATTATTATATATAATGATAATATATATCTAATATTATATAAAATAATAATATACAATATAATATTTTGCATGTTTATATACAATATAATCTATTATAAACTACATGCATATTATTTAATATAATAATATTTGACACATATATATATATATATATATATATATATATATATATATAATGATAAATATGATAATATACAATAATATATATTAAAAATATGTTATATATAAATATTTAATAATTTTAAGTATTATGTATTATAAGGGTACAATATTTTAATATATATTAAAAAAATATAAATTTATTATAAAAGTAACATAACAATATATATGTCAAATTTTTGACATATATAAGCATATAATTATTTTGAAAAATATATTTATAAATTTACAAATTACATGGTAAGTTTAAATTATATATATGAAAGTATAAATATACATACAATTAATATTTGTTGTGTATTATTTGGAAGAAAATATATATAATAATAAATATCAATAATTAATAAAGTATAAACTATTAATACAGATAAATATTATCAAAAATTAAAAAATCAAATAAAAAGTTGACTACCTAGTAAGTCAAATTATGAAAAATAACAAATAAACACTAACAATTTTTTTATTTTAATAGTAGCTATAAATTACAAATGAAATTATTAAACTATAAAGAAATTGGGAAAAAATTCAACATTTAATTGAAAAAATTTAAATAAAAATTATAAATTAAATTCGAATTATTATAAATAATCAAATTAATAAAACTTGTAAAATATAAAGCAATCGGAAAAAACTCAACATAAATAAAAATTAAGTTTTTATATTAAAAGTTAAAATAAAATGGAAATATTAGAAAAGAAAAAAGAATAGTTAAAAAGTCAAAATAATAATTAAAAAATTAATAAAACTCTAATTTAATCGTGACACATGATGAAAATTAAAAGAAAAAACAAATATAAATACTAATAAATAAAAAATAATAAAAATGAAATTAGAAAAAAAAAATTACAAAAAAAGAAAAAACAATAGTTAAAAAGTCAAAATAAAAATTAAAAAATTAATAAAACTTGTAACGACCCAAAAAATCACACACACGAACAACACAGTGAAATACAGGATATTTTTTTTTTTGACTTACTTGACACATAACATGACGCAACATGTCGTCACCAAGTATACAACTAACACTGGGAACAACTTGATACAAGGATGGCCATAAAGGCAGCACGGAAACGTTCACACATATCAAGGACAATTTACTTTTCTTTTTGACAAGACAACATAGAAGTCCAATCACAGAACACACTTACAGTTAGGGCCAACCACAAGGAGATATTCTTGAGGGTTATTTATTTTAAAAGGACATCTTGCAATTCTTAGCTTACGTTTTCAAGGAGACTCAGGATATGATTCATACAATTCATCTTACCAAGTTAAATTTATTCTTTTTACACAGAGTATTTATCTTTAAATCTTTTCTATTATGACCTTTATTTGCTTAATTCGTTTATCAAGAAAAAAGAGAATTTCAATTCCACAAGGCCATCTGCTCACCACTAATGCTACTAAGATTCGTTCTTGCCCACAAGACAACATGGTTTTAAGTTCAACACACTTAAGAGAAGAGATACAAGGTGCCTTGAAAAAGGGTTAGAGGGAGAAGGTCAAGATGAAACATTTTTAGGACCTCATCAGTTATTGCCAGTATTAAATTGAAGCTAGGGCTCTTAACCAGATTTAACAACTTTACTTAGACTTCGCTAAAAGTATTAACAAGGAGTAAGAGAATTTACTTTCCAAATGGCTGAGAGATAGATTGTGTGGCTTCAAAATTGTTTTCTCCTGTTTATTAAATCTTATTATCTTCCAGAACTAACCATAGATTTCCTTTAAGTTCGTTTAAGAATTCCACCATGGAAGGGATAGTGTTCCTTAGTGTAGCTAGGGGTATCAAGTTATATAATGTTACTTACAATGATAGTCCTGCCCTTGATTACTTTAAGAATTTCTTGCTCTCAAGTTGGTGACCCCTACGTTACTTTATTTGAATACAACTTTTAATTAAACTTCCTGAAGTATTAAACAACCCCATGTTAGTTTACTTATGACACTTTATTACTAAGTCATGGCAAGGTTTAACTCAGAATTTATTCTCAAGGCAAAGTTGAAGCAACACTCATTTACGAGAGCAAAACAAGATTACATCATTTCTTAAAATACTGATACTCCACAAGTCACTTCAACCACAATAACCAAATTTTCTTATAATTTCAATGATGGTCAAACAATACAAGGTTTCCAAAGTTCAGATGACAAAGTCCACAATACTTTATACTAAGACATTATTCCTCTTTTAAACTTTCCATTGGACATTAACAACAGTTGAACAACATAAAAAAGGTTTCAAGCAAAGGAACTTCTCAACTGAGGTTGATGACAAAAGTCTACAAATCTATCCCTCATCTACACGAAAGATCCATCTGCAGCAAGTTTTCTACAAGAGTCAGTTTGCGAGAACTGAGCAAGATAAGGCTACACAAAACCACCATAACTATTATCTAACAATATCATGAAAAGAAGCACCTTATTACAAGAATTTGGGTCAAACCTCTAAACACTATGAGCACATCAAGTTATAATAAATTCTATAACATGTCGATCAAAGAAGGAGAAGACCTTGTACTTTAGTTAGGAGCAAATGCAATGAAAGTAACAATCATATGAGGATGGCCCTTGGCCCTATAAGGAGAAAACAACCAATCTAGCAAAAACAGAATCCCCATCAAGTAAGTGATTAAACAATGATTACAAGATTGAGATTTGATACATATACCAGTCATCTAGAAATTTATCAAAGGTGCCAAACGCATAGGCTAAAATAATATTTTTCCAAAAGAACAAGAGTTGATCAGCCCAAGAAGGGGGAAACACGGGTTTCAGAAATTAACACAAAAGCCATGCATAAATGAGTTTCAAACCGGAAATCAATTAGAGCATACACACAACATAAGTTTCGAAGCGAAGGCAAAGTATACTAGTTTTGACCATTAACTACAAGGAGATTTACCAATCATCCAGGAAGGGTCAAAGTCCTACAGGCTAGTAGCAAACACACGAGAGAAGAAGGGGGTTCCGTCTAACAAGAGTATACAATAATGTCATCAACAAATTTTTATAACACTAAAGATTTGCAAACTTCCACAACAATTCTAATGTTTGATTAATTTAAAATAAATTATCCATTTCCTGAAACAACCATGTTTTAAGGCAACCCTTGGTAACACAGTCAACCTTCACACAAAGATACAAACATAACTTCTAAGTGACATTATCAAAACAAAACCTTCCGCTATGAATCCATAAGACTATCAATGAAAGCTGAGTTTTTCCCGAAGGTTAGTCACATTTAAGGAAATTTCCATCACAAACTATTACGGTAATTACGTGCATAAAAACCGACCAATATTAATTAATAGCGTTAACAATACAAGGGAGAAAATAATGCAAGTTAGGAATAATAGAAGAGCGCCATCAACAATAATTCTAAGAGGGGGATTAGACCAAACTATTCTAGTGTCAATGAGGTACTGGATTCGCACAATGAAACCTCCAGCTTAGTTGATCCGAAACGCTAGTTATGGTTCAAGTTGATAGGGATGGTCAAGGTACTTCTGGAGGATGGCCTTAAAAGCCTAGAAACAAGATGAAAGATAGTATAAGAGTCTAAACACGCGAGACGGCAAAACACATTGTACACAAACCTTTTCATTCTACCAGTTTTGATACCGAACTCTAAGCTAGCTAGCCCACGCATTGCTCACACAATCCTACAACCTTTCTTTCTCGATGCCAAAAGGTTATCAAAGGGACTTGCGAAGGAGCTAACAAAACGTCAAAAGACAACTTGGGTGCTAGGGAGGAACTTCATAGTTATCGTAACTTACTTCCATGATATCGAAAATACTAGTTAATCAACATAACAACTTGCAACTCAATCACAGAGAAGAATTAATACATAAACAAACAGATGAAGTTCTATCATTCGAGTAAGGGAAACATAACATTCAGAGGAGAGGGCACACGCATCCTTTCGACCCACATACTATCAGCGATAAAAGCTAAAATGAGGAGAAACAAGCAGAAAGGGAAATCTCCCATCATGACATCTAACTGACAAATCAATGCAAGGAAAAGTGGTTCGATTTCGCAATAATTGTAAATATAATAGCAGTAGAAAGGTGTAGAAATATCTTGCCTGTTTTTCCAGCTTCAACAAGTCGTACAAACTCCACATGGGCCAGCATAAAAACAATAGCATGAGACAAGGATGTGAGTACTGCTGCTGGCAATGTCAATGGGCCAAATGATAACTGGATAGACTGATGGGGCAGAAAATTTAATAGTTGAGTCCTTTCGCAAATCCACCTCACACTGCCTCGTAGTGTCAGCTAGAATCCCATAAGCTTCCCCATTTGGAAAAACAGCCAACACCCACGGGTGGGACTGATATAGAGATGTTGTACTATCACCATAACCCCAAGCATCAGTGTTCCATGTAAAGACACGCTTTCCTGTTCGCTCGAGGGAACCACTACCTTCTCCAGTGCCATATAAAGAAGATCCATGAGGGAGTTCAATGGTGACAACTTGTTGGCCATGCACGCACTCACAAGATGGAAAATAATCTAGCACCCCCGACATCCAATCTTAGGTTGGTAGAATAGATGAACGTACTTCAGCTTGTAATAGAGGAGATATGTAGGACATAATGTCGCTTGGGCTGCATATGTCTCAAAATATTTCACTATTGACTTTACTAATAACTATTTTCATATTATTGTCAACCGCAACGAAAGACAACTGAATCACCAAACAATTGCATTGATGCTGCTGTTAGACATACTTCAACGATCTACCATTACTTTTGAGGACTGACTGTTCAGCCAAAGCTTTACTATGCCCCAACAGGGGTCAACATGATCCTCCAGAGAAAATATCACAATGCTTCATTGCCATTAACAATCTCCTTTCCCGCATACACAACATTATATGTGCTTACATATATAAGTCTCCTCACACCATACTTAACGCAGGCATCTAATACAAGGCAAGTTCCATGATTTGAAGCTCAGATACAAGACATAATGATTACATCACGCTCCTGGCTCTGAAAGGCATCAACCGTAGTGATATATAAACCTTTCTTTCTTCAGATTTGAGGACAACATCAAACTCTCGGTGCAAACATTACAGCTACAGCTTGAAGGTGTGATAATTCCACAGAAACCTTTATGCCTGCCAGCTTAGAGACTCGCTGAAGAAGCTCATAAAATTTGTAAAGCAAAAAGTGCTTCATGAATATTCCAATATGAAACAGATCCATACCTATGAGGTCCTCTTCCATGGGTTACATCGTAGAACAAGCAAGAAATCAATAGAGAATCTTAGTAAATAAATTTCTTCAGGTCTGTTGGAAGCACTCTCACTGTCACATAGTCGATTTGAAGAAAAAGAACTCAGTACCTGTTCTGGATCTGGAAAAATATCCTGCTACCTTCATCTCCCAAGACATTTTCTCCAACATTGCATATGTCTCCTGTATCGTGCAAAGACAGAGAACCACAAGAGCTTGAACAAACACTAATGGCACCGGCCGCCCTCTCGGAGCCATCATCCCAGGCGGTGTATGCAAATAGTATACGTGCAAAAGGATACACACTGTGTATACGTTTGTCTGGACGATCTGCAGTCGAGAATCCCGAACCTGAAGATGCATCTGGTACTGAACAGATAACAACGAAGTTGGACAACCTGCTTGTTGGAGCGCTCAAAAAGGCTTCTACTATACTGCAACATGCCTGCTGCCTGGCTAACTCCGATTGTCTCGTTTCCCAGCACTCTTTCTAGCGTAACCACAAGAGAATTTGGAACCTTAAATGCAATGTCCTCTGGCTGGAGATCTTCGCTCGCAGCAACGTAATGAATGGACCGGTGTTTCCCGTCTTTTGACTGCCTTTTCCTGAGCTCCACCTTGCAAGGCGAGAGACCGTGCCTGAGCATCCATGACTTCAAATCCACGTCATCTTCCGTGTGCTGCTTCTTCTTGCTCGCAGTCACCCTCACCATCTGCTCCGACCCTGCCGTGAGCGTGTCCCTGCAGAATACCACTGGAAACACTTCGCGCCCTCGTGGGATTCAAACTCTCGACCTGCTCGCATGCTCCACATGATGATTTTTATAAATGCTCGGGAAAGATGAAGTATAGGACCTGCTGAGCCACGCTTTCGGGGACGAGGAAAGAGTTGTTGCGGCGTAGGAATGGTACAGGAAAATATTTGCTCCGCAATACAATCCCATTGCCGAGCTCTCCCGAGAGAAGCTCAGTTCTGCGCTCCACTATAGCTGCCTGTACAACACGATTTTGAGGATCCACACCCACCCACGCAACATCAGGGCGATAGACCTTAATTTCACCATTAATGAATCCACTGTTCAGAGCACGCCAAGGAGGAGCAGGTCAAAATGAGGTGACAGGGAAAGAGAAAAAAAAACACCCAAGAAGGAAACGCGCCTAACACCCACCTGCACGCATTGAAGGAGAATCCAAAAATAGATTATGGCAAAGAAAAACGGGACTCCACCCATTCCTCCCGCAAGGATAGACATGACAGCCATAATCGTTGGTAGGTCGGGTGGTTGGGAGGAGGCCAAGGTGGCATGCAGAAAAAAGACTCCAATGCCCAGCGGGGCATTACAAAAATCTAATTTAATAGTAACACATAATGAAAATTAAAAGAAAAACAAATATAAATACTAATAAATAAAAAATAATAAAAATGAAATTAGAAAAAAAAAGAAGAAATTTAATAAAAATGAAATAAAATAAAATATTAGGAAAAAACAATATAATATCTAAAATTAGAAAGAAAATCAAATGAAAGTGAAAATAAAAATGATTCATAAAAATTATGAGAAATGAAAAGAAAATAAGACATATATTTTTTTTAAATAAAATTAAAAAAAAATTTATTTATAAACTAATTTTTAATTACAATAACAATTTTTTTTTCTCAAATAAAAATTAAAAACAAAATAAACATTTATATAATAATTAAAATTTTGAATATAATAACAAAAAAATAAAAAATAATATGAAAAATTTAATATTTAAAAAAAATACTAGAACTTTTTTAAAAGCGAGAAAAAAAACAACAATAATAATAAAACGGAAAAAAAGAATCAAACGAAATAATATTAACAACTTTATTAATATATTTGTAAGTTTAAATTATATATATATATATATATATATATATATATATATAAAACATCAATAATTAATAAGTATAAAATATTAATAGAGTTAAATATTATCAAAGACTAATAAGTCAAATTATGAAAAAATAATAAATAAACACTAACATATATATATATATATATATATATATATATTAATATAAGATAAACATCAATAATTAATAAGTATAAAATATTAATAGAGTTAAATATTATCAAAGACTAGTAAGTTAAAGTTATGAAAAATAATAAATAAACATTAACAAAAAAAAAATTATTTAATAGAAGCTATATAAATTACGTGTGTATTAAACTATAAAGAAATTGGGAAATTTTTTAACATTTAATTGAAAAAGAATATATTATTTTGAAAATAAAAACTAATAAATTATAAAATGATAAAATAGATTAAAAAAAAAATTACTTAAAAATTTAATATTAAATTTAAAAAAAAAAAATTATTTACATAAAAATTATAATTTAAATTCAAATTTATTTCATAAAAGCTATAAATTAAATTATAATCAAATTAATGAAACTCGTAAAATATAAAGAAATTTAGAAAAACTAAAAATTTAGTATTTACTAGAAGTTGAAAAATAAAATGGAAATATTAGAAAAAAGAAACAATAAATAGTTAAAAAAGTCAAAATAAAAATTAAAAAATTAATAAAACTCTAATTTAATCGTGACAAATGACGAAAATTAAAAAGAAAAAAAATAATGAAAAATGAAATTAATATTACAAATGTTTAAAAAGGAATGTAAAACAACAAAAATATAAAATATAAGCAAATAATATAAAAAAATTGATTTTTTTTTTTGAATTTTTTAAAAAATTAATAAAAATGAAATAAAATAAAATATTAGGAAAAAAACAATATATCTAAAATTAGAAAGAAAATCAAATGAAAGTGAAATTAAAAAATTTCAATGTGTGTTAGGAAAAAATAAAAATGATTCATATAAATTATGAGAAATGAAAAAACATAAGAAATAGATTTTTTTTTAAATGAAATAAAATAAAATATTAGGAAAAAAACAATATATCTAAAATTAGAAAGAAAATCAAATGAAAGTGAAATTAAAAATTTCAATGTGTGTTAAGAAAAAAATAAAAATTATGAGAAATGAAAAAACATAAGAAATAGATTTTTTTTTAAATGAAATAAAATAAAATATTAGATTCAAATTAGAAAGAAAATCAAATGAAAGTGAAATTAAAAATTTCAATGTGTGTTAAGAAAAAATAAAAATGATTCATATAAATTATGAGAAATGAAAAAACATAAGAAATAGATTTTTTTTATGAAAAAAATGTTATAATTGTTAAAATTATTAAAAAAAAAATAAAAATGATTCTATTTATAAACTAATTTTCAATTACAATAACAATAAAACGGAAAAAAAGAATCAAACGAAATAATATTACAAACTTTATTAATGAGAAAATACAATAAAAAACTAAAATTACTATATTCAATATTTAAATGAAATTAATTATTAATTACCAAAAAATAAAATAAAAAATAACTTTATTAATGAGAAAATACAATAAAAATATTTAATTATTAATATTACAAACTTTATTAATGAGAAAATACAATAAAAAACTAAAATTACTATATTCAATATTTAAATGAAATTGATTATTAATTACAAAAAAAATAAAATAAAAAATAATTAATTTTTATTTTAAAAATATAATAAAAAACTAAAATTAATAAAAAACCAATAATTATATTCAATAACATTTTTTAAAGAACGAACGATAATGATTCACAAAATAATTAAATGAAATTAATTATTAAAAAAAAAATAAAATAAAAAAACAATAACTATATTCAATAACGTTGTTTTAGAACAAACGATAATGATTTACAAATTAATTAGTTGAAATTAATTATTAATTATTAAAAAAAAGAAAAATAAAAAAAATTAATTTTGAAATTAAAAAAAAGAGTAATAACTATAAAAAGTTTAAAATTGAAATTAAAATTAGAAACTGTATTTTTGAAAAAATACAATGGAAAAACCAAAATAAATAAAAACTAATAACTAAACAATTTTTTAAGAAAACATGATAATAATTTAATAAATAATAATTGAAATTAATTATTAATTATTAAAAAAAAAAAAAAAAAAACATAATGGAAAACTTATTGAAATAAAACAATAACTGAAAAAGTTTAAAATTGAAAATAAATTTAAATTAAAAATAATAAAAAATTTAGATATCATAAATATTAATTAAAAAAATAGTAAAAATGGATTAATAAATTAATTAAAAAATTAAAAAACACTTGTTAACTAAGAAAAAATAAATCAAGGAAATATTTACAATTAAATAATAAATTATTATTAAAATAAAATGTTAAAATATTATTTAAAAAACACTAAGTGAGAAAAAGTTTAAAATTAATTATTAAATAAATAAAAAATAAAAAAATTTATTTAAGTAAATAAACCAAAGAAATATTTGAAATCAAAAAATCAAAACTTTAATTATTAAAAATAATAAAAATTCTAAAATAAATAATAGTTAAATATTAAAATTTAAAATTAATGATGATATAAAATAAAATAAAAAATATGAGTTAGTTTTGAGCTTGCATTGTGGAGTAGTGGCTTGAACTTTGGGTTTGCTTACTAAGGTCTTAAGAGTCCATGCATGTCAATTACAGGTGGTTGTGTTAATAAAATTAATAAAAAACTATCAAAATTAATTATTTTAAAAAAAAATAAAAAATAAAAAATAATTTGAAAGTTAAAAAATAAAAAACCAATAACTATATTCAATAATGTTTTTTTAGAACAAACCATAATGATTTACAAAATATTTAGTTGAAATTAATTATTAATTATTAAAAAATAAAAATTAATTCTAAAATTAAAAAAAAAACAATTAACTAAGAAAAAATTTAAAATTAAAATAAGTTCAAATTAAATAAAAATAAAAATTCAGATAAAAAAATAAAATAAATGTTTATAACAAAAACAAGACAAAAATAAGAATAAGAATAAATAGAAAAAAAAAGAAAAGAAATTAAAATTAGAAACTATATTTTTGAAAAAATACAATAAAAAGCCAAAATAAATAAAAACTAATAACTAAAAATTTTTTTAAGAAAAAATGATAATAATTTAATAAATAATTATTGAAATTAATTATTAAAAAAATAAAGAATAGAAATAATGGAAAAAATTATTGAAAAAAAACAATAATTATGAAAAAATTTTAAAATTGAAAATAAATTTAAATTAAAAATAATAAAAAATTTAGATATCATAAATGTTAATAAAAAATAGTAAAAATCAATTAATAAATTAATAATTTTTTTAAAAACACTTTTACTTAAGAAAAAATAAATCAAGGAAATATTTACAATTAAAAAAATAAATTATTGTTAAACTAAAATGTTAAAATATTATTTAAAAAACAATAACTAAGAAAAAGTTTAAAATTAAAATTAAAAAAAATATTGAAATTAATTATTAAAAAAAAACAAAATTAAAAAAATTATTTAAGTAAATAAACCAAGGAAATATTTAAAGCCAAAACTTTAATTATTAAAAATATTAAATTCTAAAATTAATAATAGCTAAATATTAAAATTTAAAATTAATGATGATATAAAAATAAAATAAAAATAAAAAATTAGTGTTGAGCTTGCATTGTAGGGTAGTGGCTTGAACTTTGGGTTTGCTTCCTAAGGTCTTAGAGTCGATGCATGTGACTTATAGGCTGTTGTGATAGTAAAATTAATAAAAATCTATCAAAATTTATTAAAAAACAAATTAAAATAGAAATTTATAAAAAATAATTAAAAGTTAAAACATAAAAAAATGAATAAATAATGTAAATTTAAACTAAATTAATTAATAAGAATAATTAAAGTTCAAATTTATAATAAGTTTTATAAATTAAAAAAAAAATGAACATATTTTTAAAAAATAATTGAAATTAGAATTTCACAAAAATAAGTTAAAAATTTAATAGCTATAAACAAAAAAATAATGGCCGAATACATTGTGGTAGCTCTGCGATTATGTAATCTTCTGGAGGTTATTATTTAGCCAGAGTAAACATCATCGCGGTTTAGGAAGGAATAGAATGGGCTCGCAGATTATAGGCTTGTCATGTTCATTAAGATTGACTTCGAGAAGGCTTTGGGCCCTTTTTTATTCAAACCGTCAATATGCTATTTGCAGATGCAGCTTCTTCTCAAATTTCAATATTGTTTGTACTATGTGGATAGGTGGGTCATCTGGTCACAAACGAGAGTCTCCTTTGCCACCACATGTAGATAGGGAAACTTACTTACATATGTTCAAACACTGAACTTTGTATATGTTAGGATTACAGGTGATAAGGAGTATATTGTAGAAGGCATTCGAGATGTCAATATTCCTCTCAGTACGAACAAATGTACACTAATTAAAGATCTCTACATACCCATCCTAAAAACAAATATCCTATTTGTCAATAAGTTGTTGAATCACAATGTTAAGGTTGAGTTCTAAGTTAAAAATGGTATGAAATCCTGTCTAATCACTAAAGATGGAAAGGTCATAACATGAACATTCTTACCAGATACATTTTTTTTCTTAGATGTTGTATCCTCTCACAAATTTTCTCTCACTATCTCAATGGAAGAGTTTACCACTCTTTGACATTTCCTCTATGGTAACTTATTTAGTTGTTCCCTTCATAAACTCAGCTCCAAAGGTATGGTATGTGGCCTTCCTATAATTTCTGCATCATTTCTTATTTGTTTAGGTTGTCTTATAGGAAATAAATCGATTGAGTTCGCTTTGATCCGAGTTCAAGTTGAGCCATGGATTCATTTGGATGTGATATACAACGATCTTTGCGAACCACTACGTGCCACTGTGCAAGGAATCCAATGTTTTCAATTGTTTGTGGATGATACTTCTCTATGAAAATATGGTTTTTCTTCGTCAAGATAAGAGTGACACGTTTGTATGTACACTTCAAAATATTCTAGAAGCTTGTGGAAAACTAATGTGACAGGCACATTCATCTACTCTTGCTTATATCGAGGGGGGGAATTCACATCAAAGGAGTTCGTGGCCTTTCTGAAGAAGCACGAAATAGATCAATTGTTCTATGCTACCTATACACCTCAATAGAATAGAGTCATAGAATGTTGCAATTTCAAAATTATGAAAATGGATTATTGCAAGTTTTCCATAGTGAGATTGGAGGAGAAGTATTGGGCACAAGTAGTTTGAACGGTGTTGTATCTTCCATAAGAGGTCTCTTACAAGGAACTGAATAACATAATGTCAGAGGAAGCATAGAATGTATATAAGACATCAATATCCCATCTTCATGTTTTTGATTGTGTTGCATACGTGCATGTCCCTAAAAATAATAAGAAGAATGTTGATCTTAATCCACTCCAATTATACTATTGGGGTACCACGAGACCTAAAAAACATATTTTCTCATGGATCCAGAGACACATAAGATTTACAAAAGCCATAATATTGTCATAATTTAACGAGTCATCATACGACTCACTAAGGAAAAAGGAATCCCCTCTAACTATTTCTCATAAGTTGCTTCCACAACCGGATGATGAAAATGCTTCTCCTAGAAGTGAAGATGAGATACAAGGAGAATTGTTTATTGATATAGGGAATTTAGAGGGAAAAAATACACAATATCAACAACACGTCCAAAATGGGTAGAAATTACGCTCAAGGACTGTCATTTGGACTCACTTCCTGATTATTCAATAGGTACTAGGATGAGAAGACAAACAAGAGATAAATTCATTCTCACCTTGATGAGCTACACTTACATTTAAAGCACCATAAGAATTTTCAATTCAAAAAGCATTGAGCCATCCACAATTTTTAAGAAATGACACAGAAAGATGAATACGAGTAATTAATTAAAAATGGTAAGTCCAAGCTTGTCAATCTACCTACACGAAAGGAGAATTGGATGCAAATGGGTATTCAAGAGAAAGTGTGAGGTAGAAGGATCCATCAATAAATTTAAAGCACAATGTGTTTGCAAAAGGACTAGATGTTCAAAAGAAAGCTATAGATTCTAAAGAAACCTTTACACCCACTACAAATATAAAGAACATCATGGTTGTTTGCGCACTAGCAACACAAAAGGGGTGAAAGATTCAATAGATGGATATAAGAAGTACTTTTATAAATGATGATATGAAAGAAGAAGTATACTGTAGTGTTTTGAATAAAAACAACACAATAATCAACATAATTTGAAATTAAAATACTTCTAAGTGCGTAGATAAGGAAATTTCCCTTGAGTCAGGAGGATGAATGCCTTTGTCAGTGAAGTACGCAAGCAAATTGACCCATCCTAAATGCCATGCAAACCTGTCACATATTACATACATATAATACAAGTAATTTTCTTGGATCCAATGCAAAATCACGTGAAGACAAGATTTTC
Organism: Taxus chinensis; assembly: GCA_019776745.2. Classification (NCBI taxonomy): domain Eukaryota; kingdom Viridiplantae; phylum Streptophyta; class Pinopsida; order Cupressales; family Taxaceae; genus Taxus; species Taxus chinensis. The sequence goes on along the minus strand of CM034147.1, from coordinate 865,230,394 downwards.
ATTGATACTTCTACATGTGCTAAATTGGATGGTGTCCAGTGAGTGCATCCCCCACTAAGAATAAAAAATGTTAAATTGTCAGAAGGTTGAGTGGATAAATGCTAGTCTTTGCTGGTATGGCGTGGATAAGAAATTTTCAGTCTGCTATTGTTTTACTTTGTTGTATGTAGAAAAGAATGAATATTTATTGAGAGGCACATAGCTAGCCATGTGAACTGCGTGATAGAATGCTAAAAGTAGAGGGTTTGTTTGGACGCCCATGACTACGACTATGTATAAAATACATGGGTTTCCTTACGGAACAGTCACTGTTTCACCTATGCAAAAAAGGTCTCTAACCTGAACAATCTACATTTGGGTACGCACTACCATCCCGCTCCAAAATGTCAGCTCTGGAGCAGGCTATAGACGTCTATCAAAGCATCAAAATAGAGGAATGTTTTCTATTTGGGCGTGGCTAGATTACAAAACCTAATCTTCAATTAATGGCACGAGGGTTGTGGCACTTGAATGGGCTATGTTGTTGCTATACCATATTACCCTTATCATCTTTGTGTCACCTAATTTGGTGCCTCTCATTTAATATATATAGATGGGGTTGACCTTTTTTTTGAGCGAAACCATTTTTGGATTCATTTTATTCTTAGTTTGAATCTAATTCCATTTCACAGCTCATACAATGGCTTTGAAATTTCCAGAATTTATTCTTTGCCCACTAAGATACCCACCACAATGCATGTTTCTTATCTAAATTTTCACCAAGAATATCTTGCAATACCATACCCCTTTCTACATAGGGAGTAAAGGAAAAGAGAGGGACCTTCGACATAATGCCATGAAGTGATTCTTAATGAAGGAAGGCATTTGGGTCTCCATCTCTCACCTGCTGATTGTAATGACCAAGGACCCCCTCTCTTTTAGATGCACCACCATTGACAAAGCCAAATAGGAAGTTCAGTTCTTCAGAGATTCTGGGATCACTCTTGACCACTCCTAAAGAAAACCATTCTCAAAGACCCATATGTTCTTGTGTGCACGGTAGATGATCAGTTGAAGCCTAAAATTGACCTTTCAAAAACATGGGCTTCACTGTAACAGCGATGTGGGTTATGTCATTTCCCACCAACCCAGAATTTTGTGTGGTAAAAACTATTAATGTAATGCTTCTCAGAAATGTTGCCTCCATAATTTTCACCATCTCTTTCCAACTGGAAGAAAATGGCATGGGTATTATATATTGTTTTCTTGCTAGACACGTTGAATGGAGGAGAGCCGAGGAAAAAAATTGTGAATCTTGACGGAATGCCTAAAGGAGATTTGGAGGCTCATGAAATGCTAGTGGACCTACGTGGAGCCTTTTTTTTCATCGCTTGGTTCATGGACAGGCATGGTCTCCCTTACCTTTTCTTTCATAATTATCGTGATTTGGGTTCTTCATTTGCAATATAATAGAAACCTCTAGATAATTGTACAAATGGATATGTAACCAAATATAAATAGTGTAAAGAAATAAAACATCACCTTGTGATTGATCGAAACTGATTTTCAATTTAAACATTAAATGTGGTTGCTACCACAACCTTATATGATGATACTAGAGTATCTGAATTATGTACTCATATCTGATGGTATTGGTGAGAGTTAGATGATGTCATCAAATCAAACAACCTTTTTTCCTACCTTACAAAGTTAGAAAAATTGGAATTTTCAGAAACTGACAAAACCAACTTCGAAACCCCAAAAAAGAGGTGTCAAGTGTCACGTGTGCTCCTTGTTATGGGGAGAGTCACATCAAACTTTAGATTAACCCCAACGACTATTTTTTGTCTCTTCATCGTTTTGCTAGGAGCCCTGTTCCTCTGTTTTGTACTTTAAGTAGCTCTTAAAACTAAAATTTGGCTTTCATTTTGACCCACCATTTGGTCCTTGGACAATGAAATGCTTTCCCACCTTCACAAACCTCTAGTATTTACTAGACTATTGGTTGGAACCTTCAGTTTGGGAAAATCATGTTACTAGTTAGTTTGGAAAAGGAATTTTGTAGGCCTCTAGTCGCAATGTTTGACTAGGTTACACTAGACCAATTATGACCTGTGGCTCTAGAAAACCCGTCGCCATTTGAAACTTGTCTGTTAGTTCTCAGTTCCATCGACTCTGAAAAATTCTCCATATATAGGGGAACTTGTAGGAAATTTCTCGTTGCACATTCGTTCAATCAAACATTAGTTTTGGAGGTGGTTTTGTGAGCCCTCGAGCTAACTTTTGATCATTTCCAATCAGGTCAATTACGAACAATGACCTCGGAAAGCTGGCCGCTAATCGTAAACCATTTTCCAATTCTGAAATTCTGTTAGTTCCTATGTATTCTTGGTTTATAGGAGGACACACAAAATTTTACTTGTGGTATGTTCGCTCTTCGGAAGACAACGCTTGAAAGTGATTTCTTTGCCTCCGAGCGGGATTTGAACATTTTTTTGTAGCTGAGCAGGAAAATGTAAATAGAAAGTTGTAGGATCCCTGTCGGGTTGCCAAACCACCTATGGAAACTTTTTGACACATGTAAATAATTGTTTGAAACTCTATAGTGTAACTTCTTGTGTGAGATAGAACTTTTGAGAAAATGGTGTTTCTCTCTCTTCCCTTCTTTTTCCTGTCTCCTTAGTTACGAAATGAAATGAAATGAATACATGTTTCTAAACCTTTTCTTTTGAATCTAACTTATAATTATATTTATATGTAAATGGGAAACTAAAGACATTAATTATGTTAGATTATGGTGGATTCCATGCCAACGATTTATTGTTGATTTCATGCTCACAACGTTTTGCAGGATGCAAGAATGATGGTGAAAAGGTGATGTGTAATTCATTATTTACTATTGTAATTTACATAGGTAATTGTAAAATGAATATATGTATAATGTAGTCTCATGTTACAAAAAAGTTATATTTGAAATTTGCTAATATGTATGAGATGCTAGTTTTAGGAATATCTTAGGAAATGTGTATTTAATCATAGGTTCAATTTGATTCATAGTTACGTATGGTAAAAAGGTTTCATATATATATGGAAAATGAACTTGAACTTAATATCTTGTAGTGTATTTTCAGTGTTCAATAAATGATTAATTAATTAGTGTGTTGTATTCTTCCCTTGTAAATGTAATAAAGATATTTAATCGAAACAATCAACCCTAGTATACGATTCATGCATAACATGTCTTCATGTGTGATCCTTCTTACTTATGTGAATCCAGCTGCAAGAGGTTGAAATACCTCCAAAAGACAAAAAGATTTGCAAATAAAAACCAGGAGCTTCAAAATAGATTACTTCTCATTCTAGAATCCACACTGATCTATTACATCATTACAATCCTCCTTTTATTTCATGTCAACCCTAAAATACCAAAAAATTATGAAATGCCAAAAATTACCAACTAGCAAAACAACTCGGATGGATCCCAAATTTTGCATGAAAAATATGCCTTCATAAATTATGGCTCACGTGATATTTGGACTTATTCTAACAAGCACAACAAAAAATATTGAAGTTCTAAGACCTAGTCAAAAGCGAAAAAACATTACGAGCCAATTTTAGGCCACTAGATGAAGGAATCTGGGCCTGAAAACTTGCCCAAATGGGCATAACCTTGCAAAGTTTACCCGAACATATTACTAATATATATCTACCACCCTGTAAAATTTTAGGGCAATCCAACGGTTGGATCAAAAGTTATGGTCTCTGCAAGTTATGCTCTTGCATCATTCTCCCCTGGTTGAAAATAGTTCAGCTCTTGTGAATTCTGTTGATGGAACTCATCTAATTTTGCACTATCAATTTTCTTCAAATCCCACTCAAGAATCCAATTATTTTCTTCTTGCTTCAAACCTTCCCATTGTACAAAATATCTGTTATAGCTCCCATGTCTAGTAGTGATTGTCTTTTGGTCCAAGACACACATTACCCTATCCTGTTTCTTCTTTAGCATCTGTTGCTTCCAGTTTATTTCTCCCTCCTCTGCAACATGTTCATCATGACCTGGAAACTTATATAAGTCAGAAACATTAAAAACTTGTGAGATAGTAAAGTTTTTAGGTAGCTCCACCTTGTAGGCATTATCACTCATTTTCTTCAAAATCCTACATGAGTTTATTTTACTTGAGTTTATTATATGTCCCCTATAAAAACCTCTCTTTTCTAAGATGAACCATCACCATATCTTCTTCTTAAAATACACTTACTCTCCTACTTACATTTTCAGCTATTTTATATTGTGCATTACTCACTTTCAGCTTTTCCCTCACTTCATCTTGCAACTGTAGAATGTGTTCTGAAAATGCTTCTGCATCATCACTAGTTTCATCTTCAATGGGTAGAACAATTAGTTCGAGGACCCCCTTGGGATTCCTATCATATACAATCTGGAAAGGAGACCTCCATATTGACCTGTTTACCGAGCTATTATAGGCAAACTCAGCTTGAGGTAAAGCTAAGTCCCATAGTTTTGGATTTTCTCCAACTATACAACGTACAAAATTTCCTAAGCTTTTGTTCACTACTTCCATCTGCCCATCAGTCTGGGGGTGATATGCACTACTAAACTGTAGCTGTGTCCCCAGTTTCTTCCACAGAGTCCTCCAAAAGTGACTCAAAAACTTTGTTTCCCGATCTAAAGTGATTGTTCTTAGAATTCCATGCAATCTAACCACTTCTGAAAAAAACAAATCTGTAATTCTGGAAGCATCATTAGTTTTTTTTACAAGAAATGACATGTGTCATCTTAGAGAATCTATCAACCACAACAAAGATAGAATCATTCCCTCACTACGTGTTAGGAAGCCCTAACACGAAATCCATACTCAAATCAACCCATGACCCTATAGGGATAGGTAATGGCATATATAACCCAGTATTCTGTGCATGGCCCTTAGCCATTTGACACACTCTACATCTTGCTACAATCATACTTATGTCCCTCTTTACCTTTGGCCAATAATACTTTTCTATAACAAGAGAAATTGTCTTACTTATACCAAAGTGTCCAGCCATCTGTTTCACCTGATTTCTTAGTTTTCTGAGAAGTACTTGATGAAACAGATAAGGTAAAGGTGGTAAGAGGAATACCTGGTTTGAGATGGTTGAAGGTTGTATGCACGCGTATCTGAATTCTGAATCAAAGTGATTGTGAGACCTTCCTTTTGGCTAGGAGGAACTACCTGTATAAGAACCAAAACAAGACCACATAAGAGAGTTAAATGATATATGTAGTGGACTGCCTAGCATGTGCTAGATCCTGGAAGTACGATACTTCCTAGATGGCTGTCAGTCCACTGTTTAAAACAATTCAATGCTGAAAAAAAGTAAATATTTTCCTACTGTAGTTTAATATGATTTAGGCATCTCATACAAAACGTAATAGGCTAGATCTAATCTAACAGGCTAGGCTAGAAAGAGATCCAGAGGTCAAGTAGGTTGGTTATAGGTGAATCTGAGCTAACAGGCTAGGTTAGATACATATCTGAAGGTCAAATAGGCATGTCAGGTAGGTATAGGTTAGAAACTGGGTTGTTACTCTGTTAGAGATCAGGTGACACAGAGATCGATGACGGTTTGGCTGTAACTGATGACGGTTTGACTGTAACCGGTGATGGTTAGAAATGAACCAACGACGGTTAAGTTGGGTTGGTGGAATCACATAGTCTGGTTTTTGGAGTTTTGGGGAAAAGTGGAGTTGGTGGAAGGTAGGGATTGATCACAGAGGGGATGTAAATATGTTGCGAAGGTCTGAGATTACTGAAGAGGTCAGATAGATAATTGGGCCAAGGTATTAAGATGATTGGGTATAGAAGGTGGTTGTAACTGGAGAGAGGGAATGGACAGAGGGTAAAAGACTAGGTTCCTTTACCACAAAGACTACAGCTGATGATAAGAAAATGAAACAGATGGAAGGAGGATACTTACTCTTCTGTGAGGTACAGGTCTGAAGAATAATGAAGAAGTTACTGCATTGGAGAATGCTGGGAAGAAAGTCTCACTATTGTGCCAGTGTATTTGGTTGCCTTTTTTGATCACAAATCAATCTTCATTCTGTTGTCACGTCTAAAGAGATCGAATTCGAGATCAGAAGTTTTCTCCCAAAAAGCAACCCGTATTACAAAGTTGTAAATGGGTCTAAATAGGCCATTTGGTCTATTCTGGTATAACCGTCGTCAGTTTAGGGTGAACCGACATTGGTTTGGGTGAGATGTCTCAGGTTGTTCAAAAGTTGCCTAGGAAGTTGTTCCACCATTTGATAAGGGTCTCTTCCTTTTCTCAAGACGAAAACCGACCTTAGGAGGCTTTTAAATGTGAGGTGAGGGGATGGGTGTAATGTTAGGTTTTATTTAGGACATTGGTTTAGGGTTTAGGTTAATGGGTCAAATGATGGGGGTGGTTAGGTGAGGTGTATTTAATAAAGGCAATTATATTAAATAGGTGTGTGAGGGTGGTGAATTAATTTAATGTAAATAATTAAATTAATATGTGTGTGGGAAAATGTTATTAACTTAATTAAAATAATTAAATTAATATGTATGGAGGTAAATGACATTAATTAATTAAAGTAATTAAATTAAAATGTGTGGGGTGCAGGAGGTAGGTGCTAAAGTGTTGAGGATGAGGAAATGATTATAGGTTGCAGTAGGGGACCAAGGTGATTACGACATGATTTCGGTGTCTACATTTTTCCCCTTCTTGTTGTGTAGCTTGTATTGGTAAGTGACGTGAACAAGAATAGAGTGTGGTTGCCCCAAGTGGGAATGAGGGTGATCCCCCTCAAACCAGGAATTGATGAGGTGGCAGAGCACATCGGCGAGTGGTTTGATAAAAGTGGATGTGAAGAAGAATAGTGAAAAAATGGGGAAAGGAGGGTAAAGGGCCAATCGGGCATATAGGTAAATGGGTAAATGGGCCAAGGTCAAAGGTAGTGGGGCAAATTGAATGCATGCACACGTATAAACTGCGACAAAGTACCAGGTTGAAGAGCTTGCAAACTCTACATTATCTAAGGTCGATAGGTTTATCCAAACAAGGTTGAAGTGATTCCGGTATCCAAGGTATAAGATATGGTCAGGAAACACAACGTAGGTTAGGGGCAGGAACGGTTAGGTATGTTTCGGTACACCAAAGGTAGGGTCAGGATAAACGGTCATAGCAATAGGCTAGGTAAAGTCATTAGGTCAAAAACACAGGTAACAGTGCCGTAAGGTATAGCGAGCACATGAGGTCAAAGGTCACAATACAGTTTTCCGGGTCCAGGTAGATAGGTCACAACACGGGTAAGGCCGTGGTAGGGGTAAAATGAGGAGGCGTCAATGGCTAATGAGGTAAGGTTGAGGGTGGAGGGCCTAGAGAGGAAGGTAAAGTGATCCAGGTAGGTGTAGGGGAGGCAAAAGAAAAAGGAAGGTAAGGAAAATGAGGTCAATGTGAGGGCAATGAGTAGGCAGGGTAACTGACAATGGTCGGGATGAACCAAGGATGATGGGGAAGAACTGACGACGGTTGGCTAGGGTAGAAGACTGGCATCGGTCAAGGGTTAACTGACATCGGTTGAGTCAGGTAGGGTATAAAAAGTGGAAAACCCACGTTTTAAAATTCATTTGTGCATTGTTAAGAAGAAGAAAAGGACAAAAAGAGAGAAAAGAGGAAGAGGTCAAAAGAGTATGGTAGAGAGATTGGTTGGCGAGCCACATAGGTGAGATTGATTGGGCGAGAGGTGGGGCCATGAGATCGGATCGAGCGAGGTGATTGGTGGAGAGAATTGGAGGTCATTTGAGGATGGCAGAGGCTGGAGAGGGATCGAGAGGAGTGGCACAGAGGCCAGAGGTTCCACCACGATGGCGGCAGTGGAGATCAGGTAGGATTTGAACCTTTGGTTATTGATTTTTGAGTTAATTTGATGTAAAATATAGGAAATATGAAAAAATGGGGGGTTTAGGGGGGGGAAGAATTTCAAAATGGGAAAAAGAGAGGGAAATGGGAATATTGAAGGGTAGGGGGTAGGGAAAAATGGGTAATGTAGGAACAATTAAGGGTGTAAAGAGGGATTTGGGTGGGTAGAATGACTAGGAAGGGAAAAAGTAGGGTTGGAAAGTCGGGGCAGGTAGTGCGACAGTGACCGACGTCGGTCGACTTGTGGCCGACGTTGGTGGGTAGTGACCGGTACCGGTCACAAGAATAGTGACCGGTGCCGGTCAAAGGGAGACCATGGTCGGTCTGGGGATAACCGGGGTCGGTTAATCCTAAGTGTAAATTGGGATAAAAAAGGGAAGAGAGTAAGGGTAGGGTGGAAAGAATTTAGGTGAGAGGGGAAGGTTTTAGGGTGAGAAAGTAGGGTAGGTGGGTAAGGGTTGAGGGTGGTTTTGGGTGAGGGTAGGGTAGATAGTTTCAGGTGGATGGGTTTGGGTAGGTGTGGGTGAGGGTTAGGATAGATAGGTAGGGTTAGATGGGTTTGATATGGTTTGGGGTAGGTGTGGGGTGTGAGGGTTAGGGTAGATAGGGTAGATAGGTAGGGTAGATGGGTTTGGGTAGGTTTGGGTGAGCGACAAGGCCAATGGGATAGGGGTGGGGAAAGAGATTAGGTCGAGATGTGGGGTAAAAATAAGGTAAGTTGGGAAGGTGGACTAATATATTGCTTTTGTGGGATGCAGGCATGAGATGAGCTATGGATGAGGGCCTGGGTGCCACCCTTGTTATTGACAGTACGGGTTGATCACGACGCATGTGGAGTGGCAGCATGTGGCAGAGGTGGGATTGATAGGCATGTGTGTGGTGCTTACCGGCATGTAGTCTAGGAGGCGAGTCTTATGGTTGCCCTCATCGATAGATGGGACTCTGCGACCAACACCTTCCATTTTCTGACGGGTGAGATGACGATCACCCTGGAGGACGTCTACATGATCCTGTGATTGCCCATATTGGGGGCCCAAGTTTATTCCATCTCTTCAGAGGCATCTGAGGAGCTACTGGCACCCATTTTTGGTGAGGGTGTAGCAGACCTGACATTCCATAGCGCTAGCATGAGCTATGGAGCGATGTATAGAGCTCATCCAGAGGAGATGAGGTTAGTGGTACTCTTGATGGAGGCAGTGTGCTGCTTCGCACTGCCAGATGCAGAGGGGGGGAGATTCCCAAGGTCACTGATGGGAGTCCTCCATGACATGATGATACATCGGACATGGTTCACATGGGCACCTGCATTGCTGACATAGGTGTATAGAGAGCTATGGGCCTACGGGTGACTACGGAGGTTCAACATCTGTTGCATCGTACTACTACATTGTTGGGCTTATAAGCACATTGTTTGTGTTTGACCAGTGGGGATGCCCTGGGACAGATGCATTCCCACAGAGAGTTTTGAGAGTGGGGTACAGGTGGTGGGTACCGGCCATGGGAGAGGCCCAAGGTGCCAGAGCTACGCATGATGTAGCTTACTACAGGAGGTTGTTGGAGGGGTTGTCTGGGGTGGAGATCATTTGGAGGCCGTATGTGGGCTTCCCCTCATACAGACAGATGGCCACGGAGCTAGTTGGGCTACAGATACATCTGTGGATAGAGGGGAGGAGAGCAGGAGAGCATGAGTGGATACCCATAGAGTGGGTTAGATGCCAGTTTGGATTGGTCCAGGGTGTACCACCTCCATTCCCGCAGTACCAGAGAGATGATGTGGAGAGACCTATGTCTCCACCACGACCCACAGTGCTGATTGGATAGGAGGAGCAGCCAGTAGATACCCAGATTGATGATGCTGGGGTTGCAGATGGGTACAGGTAGTGGTGGGTGGCACAGCTGAGAGCCATACCACCGAGGCCAGGGCAGCCAGACTTAGCCACCATCACAGTACAGAGGAATGCCCTACAGGGGCAGGTGGCTACCTTGGTGATGTAGCTTGGGATCATGCAGGGGCAACTGACAGGTACAGAGGCACAGGTTGCCATATTACAGGCCCAAATAGCAATGCTGCAGGCTCAGGCAGGGCAGGGACAGGTACCTGCATAGGCGGAGGTAGGGAGAGATGGAGATGGAGAGGAGGTAGGTGGAGATGGAGGGGAGATAGCCACCCTACAGGCACAGGTGCACTGGATTTATAGGGCCAGTTGGCCATAGTGCAGGGGCAGGTTATGAGTCTGCAGGGCTAGCTGACAGTAGCACAGACACAGATTACTACCCTGCAGGCCCAGATACAGGCATAGGCACAGACTCCAAGGTGGACTCAGGCTCTAGTACCAGCACAGGGCTCAGTGTAGGTTTAGGGACAAGGTCCCATTGTACAGGTACCCACACAGGTAGCAGGATCCCATGACACCTCCACAGACAGTGCCCATGGCCAGGTTCAGAGATGCCCTAGGAGAGGCATGGTATTACCAAGATCATTTGTTAGTGGCCGGGCTAGATGTGCCCTCCTATGTCGAGTACAAAGCACAACAGGCCTCTAGTGAGAGGACTAGATCCCACACTCACAGTGTGGAGAGTACAGGGGGCCGGTGAGCCCAGGGACAGGGTCGTGGTGAGGCCACTAGTGTGCAGAGGCCAGCCCCAGGTGAGGGGCTATCAGCAGGAGGTGAGGTAGGTGCCGGGCCCCAGACATATCTAGCAGAGGGGTCAGGAGAGACACAGGCACATGGAGCATTCCCCAACATCAGATGGGGAGATGATTGACCTACTGTGGACCAGGCCTGCGTGCTGAGTCATTTTTGTATGTATTATATATGAGACCGGCCTACGTGCCAAAGAGATTTTGTATTTATTACTATGTTGTACATGATACTGGCCTGCGTGCCAAAGATTTTTATATTGATTCATTCATTTTTTATGTATATATGAGACCAGCTTGCGTGCCGATGACATTTTGTATTGTATATCGGCCTGCGTGCTGACATTTTTGAGATGATGGCCATGATGAGATAGGCATGTATTTTGAGATACACAGTTATTGATTTATATGATGAGATTCATGGTATTTGTGATGTGTTGATGTGTTGATGAGATATTGGTTTATGGCTTGTGTTAGATGAGATATGGATTTGTTACTTTGTATTAGATGAGATATGGGTTTGTTGGTTTGATATGGGTGGAAATTAGGTGAGTTAGGCATGATGGAGTCAGGTCAGTTTAGGCATGGATTGAGTAGGCATGGGTCGAGTCAAGTTATTTAGGCATGGATCAAGTCAGGTTATAGGCATGGATGAGTTAAGTTGTTAGGCATGGATCGAGTCAGGTTATTTAGGCACGGTTGAGTCAGGTTATAGGCATGGATGAGTTAGGTTATTAGGCATGGATGGAGTCGGGTTGGTTTAGGCATGGATGTTCCTTTCGGTATTTTGGTAATAAATGTTAATATAAATGCATGAGATGGTGTAAAATGTGGAAAATGTTGGTTATGTATGAAAATGTGAAATAATATAAGTGGTAAAAGTTATGTGGTATATGGTTTAGATGTCGAGGTTTTTGATATGAATAGGAAATCAGGTAAAGGTGGGGAAAATGGTTAGGGTAAAGAGTGGCCGAGCTAACCTTCCAGGGTCCCATGTCCTGGAAGTGCTACCTACATAGTCCTAGTGAAAAGGGACCTCAGACCGATGTAGTTCTCCCATAAGCTAGGGAAGAATATGAGAAGATAGAAGAATAGGTAGTGAGGTTGATAGTTAGGTTTGATTTGAGGTCATAGGTATGATTAGGTTAGGTGGATATTAGGTATGGGTGATTTTAGGTCGATAGGTAGTGTTGATTCCAGGCCATGGGTATGATTAGGTGAAGGTTGATTAGGTTAGGTGGAATATACATAGATCAGGTATGGGTGATAATTAGGTCGATAGGAAGTGTTGATTCCAGGCCATAGTTATAATTATATAATGTTTGGGTAGATAGGTAAAGGTGATTTTAGGTTGATTGAGGTGTGAGAAGAAAACCCCAAAAGGTAAGTGTCGAGGGTCTAGTCCTATATAGGAAGATAAAAAAGGTAATGAAGAAGAGAAAAGATAAGAGGGGGCAAGAAAGCCACCCGATTGGCAAGGATCAAAACGTATGAAACACATCTACAACTAGGCTAGTGAACATAAGACCCTAAAGACATTGCATGATTGATTACTCCAAAGGTGAAGAATAGTCACAGAATCACCAAATGTCATAGGTTCAGCAGGTCCCTTGAGGCAGAAGTGAAAAGACAACGGGTAAGGAGGTGAAGGTAATTGGGTCATAAAATGGGAAATAGAATGCCTTGGGCAATAGAGCCAAGATCACAATAGGCAAGTCCATGACGAAAAAGCTTATTTTTCTTTTTCTTTTCTTTGTTGACTTTTTGGATAGACTGATCGATGCGGAAAGTCTATATGGGATGAATATATGTCTCCTTGAGGTCTTCGTGAAGCTGATTGATGCGGGAAGCTTCTGAATTTTGATTTGTGAGAAAATAGTCCTCTTTTTGGAAAGACTATGTAGAGAGTTGTGAGCTTTTTATAGCTGTCCTTCGAGGGAGCAGTCTACTTATAGTGAAAATTGAAGGTGGAAGATTTCCTTTTGAGGGATTCATCTTTTATATTGGAAGTTTAACTCAAAGAGTTGATCCCTTATATTGGAAGATCCTTCTGAGGGATTCATCTTTTTTGTCTTTTTTTTTTGCCCTTTAAGTCATGGATGAGACTATAACGAAGCATTTGGTTCTTGTTGAGAAGGCAAGGGTGAACGACCATGGGATCTCATCTAAAAGAAGACAAAAAGTATCCATGAGAATCATGCCATGTGCAGAGCCATGGTGCACATATTTAAGATAAGGAAAAAGGGTGACGGGTAATCACATGATTCTTGTTTAGTCGTTGGAGATGAGGGGTGGAAAAGAAAAAGGTAAATGACACTCAAGGGACAAGAATGAACTAGATAAATAGTGATGGAGGACTAGAATTCAAAAATAGAATGGTTGAAGATGCAAGGCATTACCATCAAAGTGAATACAAGTGATAAGCACCTGATCCATAGTCATGGGTCACGATGTATGGTCCAAGCCAATTAGGAGAAATTTTTCCCCGTTTACTTTTTTCTACTTTGGTTACGTGTTGATTTTCCTTGAGGACAAAATCACCAACCTTGAAGGTGTGTTCATGGACACATTTTTCATAGGCATGCTTGACACATTTTTGGTAGACTTGGAGATGGTCGAGGGCATGAAGACGACGTTCGTCTAATAACTCAAGTTGTGCTAAACGGTCTTGGTGAAAGTCATCATCAGTAAGCATATCTTGAAGGGAGATATAGAGAGATAGGATCTAGACTTCAAGAGGCAAAACAACCTCAGTACCATAGATCAGAGAAAATGGGGTAGCAATAGTGGAAGTACGAATACTAGTACGGTATGCCCAAAGAGCGAAAGGCATGTGCATATGCCAATCCTTCTCAGCATCGTTAACCATTTTCATGAGAATTTATTTTAGGGTTTTGTTGGTGGATTCAGCTTGGCCATTGGTTTGTGGGTAATATGGTGAGGAGAAGCTGACCTGGATATCGAAGGTGTCACAAAGTTTTTGTAGAGTTTTTTTTTTGAATTGTTTTCCATTATCAGTGATAAGGTGATGTGGAACACCGAAGCAGAAAATAATGTGATGATTGATGAACTCACATATTTTCTCAGCTTTAGTGGAGATGAGGGGTATGGATTCAACCCATTTGGTGTAATATTCGGTAGCAGTGATGATCCATTGATGTCTTAGGGAAGAGTGGGGATTGATCTCTCCGACAAGATCTAAACCCCATTGAGAGAAGGGCCAAAGGTCATGAGTGACCTCTAAGGCATGACTAGGTGTATGATGAAGATTGGCATGTTGTTGGCATTTTACACAATGCTTAATGTAGTTGCAACAATCATGATTAAGGGTTGGCCAATAATAGCCTAGGCGAAGAATGCACTTAGCAACAACAAGGCCACTGAAGTGACCTCCACATATGCCATCGTGAACTTCTTTAATGGTATAGGGGATTTCAGAGCTGGTGAGGCATCATAAGAGAATATCATCAAATCCTTGTTTATAGAGAAGGCCAACCATGATGACATAACGAGAGGTAGTTTTGAGAAAGGTGCATTGTCCATTACGTGTGAGATCAGGAGAAAATATAGAAAGGGAAAGGTATTCCACAAGAAGTTTATACCAAAGGTCTTGTGTGTTTAGTGGGGAAGTTCAGATGAGGTTAACACAACAAGATTTATAAGAAGGTATCAGTATGCATTTTTACGGTAACAAAGATGTTTGAATTGGCAGGTGAAGCGGGTATTTGGGAAGAGAGGCAGGCCATGGTATCTGTGAATTTACTAGTGGATCGTGGAACAGTTTGAATTTTATAGTGGTCAAAGGTAGTGAACATGATGTCGACGTAACGTTTGTATTCTTGAAGTATTTCATTACGAAACTGATAAACACCATTGAATTGATTCACTACCAATTGAGAATCACCCAAATATATTGATGGACTTAACATCTAAGGCATAGGTAGTAATGAGACCCAATACAAGCACTTCGTATTCGGTGATATTATTGGTGCATTTGAAGTCGAGTTTAAATGATAAGGGCATGGGTTCACCATCAAGAGGAACGAGGATAATTCCTGCACCACCCCCACACTGACATTTGGAATTGTCAAAGAATAAGGTCATTTGGTAAGGGTAATCATCCAAAGAGAGGTTAGCAATGGATTCATCAGGGAAATCAAAATTTGAAGATTGATTCCCAGGAAGAGGGTGTATCAGCGAGATGCTCAACAATTGCCTAGCCCTTGATAGATTTTTGGTGGATGAATTCAAGGTCTAGGTCAGCAAGAAGCATGAGCCAATGTGTGACACGTTGATTTTGGTAAGGTTTAGCATACATGAAGTGTAAGGGGTCAATGTTGGTCACAACATAGGTTTTTTGGTTGAGTAGGTAATGACGAAGTTTGGTAGCAACAAAAACTAAAGCTAAGCAGCAGTTTTTCAGGGTGAATATATTGGGTTTCGTAGTCTAGAAGGGTATGAGATTATGTAATAAACTACCTGCTCCCTATTTTATTCATCACGATGAGAGAGCATAGCCCCTAAAGAGTGATCAGTAGCATAAATGTATAGGTAGAAGGGTTGGTCGTCTTTAGGTGGAATAAGTATGGGTGGTTGGAGAAGGTATTGTTTTAAGGCCTCAAAAGCATTGTGGTAGTCGTCATCCCATTTGAAAGAGACATGCTTTTTGAGGAGGTGATGAAATGGCTGACAATGGTCAGAGAGTTGGGAAATGAATCGATGAATAGATTGCAGTTTACCTTGTAGGGCTACGAAGTTGTTTAAGGGTAGTGGGCGGAGGCATTTAAAAAATGGCCTTGACTTTAGTAAGGTCAAATTCTATACCACATAAGGAAATGATAAATCCCAGGAGATTTCTTGAGAGAACCGCGAAGACACACTTTTTAGGCTGAAGGAGGACACAATATTTAATGAGGCGGTCAAAAATGGTTTTGAGGACGATGAGGTGCTCAGCCGAAATTTAGATTTGGCCAAGATACTCATCCACGTAATATTTCAATATTTGATGCATGATATCATGGAAGATGTAAGTCATAGCACACGGATATGTAGCACTAGCGTTTTTAAGGCCAAAAGGCATGAATCGATAGCAGAAGGTCCCCCAAGGGGTAATAAATGTGGTTTTGTGTTGATCCTATGGGGTGAGCAAGATTTGGTTATAACCTAAGAAACCATCCATAAGTGATAGCATCTCATGGCCAACTGTAAGGTCAACCAACTGGTCAATACCAGGTAGAGGAAAATCATCTTTTGGGCAAGCAAGGTTGAGATCACAGAAATCAGTGCAAATACGAAGTCCCCCTGTCGCCTTAGTGACAGGGACAATGTTAGAAATCCATTGGGGGTAATCGATGGGTAAGATGAAGGAAACTAAGAGAAGGCATTGAAGTTCTTCTTTGACAAGAAAAAAAATGTGAGGTTGCATTTTCCTCAACTTTTGCTTTTATGGGTTTGGAACCGAGAATGGTTTACAATATTATGGACCACGATAGTGGGATCGATACCAGGTATGTCAACATAGGACCAAGTGAAATCATGGCTATGATTTTTAAGAAAAGAAGTTACGGCTTACTATTTAGCAACATCCAGAGATTGGCCAATCTTGAGAATGTAGGGGTCGTCCTAAGTGTGGATGTTGACTTTGATAGTCGATTCGTTCAACATTGTTTGTGTCTCAGAAGGTAACGACCGGTTGAATATAAGAGTCCTCAACACCAAGGTAGGTGAGTATGGACTCCTCATCTTGACATTGAATGACATTAATAGAAGGAGTATCGTCCCCTATCATGTCAAAATACAAGAAAGGGAGAGGGGAAGGAGCCTCACCATCGCGGTGATAGGTCAGAGGCCCCAAGGAAATGATATTTATGAAAAAAAAGGCAGGGGGGATAGATTCAAGATCCATTAAATCCGTTGGTGAAGATGATGAAGTGGGGGAGGTGAAGAAGGTGGAGAGGGGTCAATATCTTCAATGAGTTCAATATGGGGATTTTTGGCAGGTAGTGCAGTAAAGCCGATTCCACTACGATCATTGTGTTTACGTGTGGTACATTAAATAACGGTGTGATGACCTTGTTCGTAAAGGAAAAATCTGAAAACCCTTCTAGGAACAGTGGTGTAGGAAAGTGTGAGCAAAGTGATGGTTGGTAAGTGACTGAAGGTCAGCTGAAAAGGGTCAGAGTTTGTGATGGTGGTTTGGGGGTGTAAGTTGAAATATCAAGTCCCTTATAGGTAAGATGGGTACGGAGGTGGGGAGGACCATAAATGAGATGCTTTCCTATGCGGTGATCATAGTGAGCGTGCCGGTGAAGGTTTCCATACTCTTGTGGAGTAAGGAATGTATTGACATTATACAGGTGATACTCCCCCATAGTGAGGCATTGAAAAACACCTTCCAGGGGTTCAGTGGTTGGTATATTGGTGGCTGGAATGAAGAAAGCGTTATAAGCTAGATCGGTGGAGGTGTCAGTTAGTTGGGAAGCTGATGTGTGACTAGTAGAAGTGACAACAGTGGTAGGAATAGAAGGTTTGAGCGAAGGTGAGGCTGCAACAGCACTGGTTGATGGGGTCATGTGTGAAGAAGATGTAGGTAGGGAGGTAGATTCCTTAACAGGTACAAGGACATCATTGGGCTGGTAAAGCATGTTGTAGGTTTTGAAAGGTGATGGGTCAGCCAGAATGGTATAGGAACGTCCTTCATGTTCAAACTTTACACATCGGTGCAAAGTAGAAGGAACAAAACCCATGGCACAAATCCAGGGTCTGTTGAGCAAGAAATTATATTGAAACTCTTGGGAACAGTACGGGGACCCACACGAATGTGGAGGATGATAGTGCCAAGTGTAGAGGTGATAGCATCATTGAATGAATGCAACATGACTGGATGTTTATGCATGCAGTTGTTGGGTATACAGATTTGTTCAAATGTTTGAGAGGAGATGATGTTAATGCTAGTGCCCCCATCGATCATAACACGTCAGACGCGTATATTATCGATATGGATGGAGATGAAAAGTGCAGGATCTAGGTCATTAGTTTGGTGGGGAACAATTTTGTCATCGGAGAAACTAAGGATAACAACTTGATGAACAGGTGGAGGTGATGAGGTAGATGGAAATTTGGTGAGTGAGACTACATGATGAGGTGTGATAATAGATGCTACATGTGTGGGGTCATTAGGTAAAACCTCAATAGATTGAAGGACCTCCATGAGGGCTTGATGATGTGACTCCAAGGTTTGGATGAGGTCGTATAATGACATTTTGAGGGGAGATTGGTGTAGTTGTTTGAGCATGGTGTGATGTGTGACGCCATTAGAAATGGGGTACGTGGGGCCGCAGATAATTATTTTAGGTATGGGTGCAGATGGTATGTTGGGTATAGGATTGGTTGGTGGGTCAGTTTCTTTTTCTTTGCCCTTCTACGCACGTGTAGTGACATGTACCATGTTGATTTGAGGGAAGTTGGCAAATGGAGAAGGCTTAGGGTAAGTGGTTTAATGACATGACGGGCAAAAACCTACTGTAGGAGAAAATCCTTTTGAGGTTAGTTGGGCACAACAACATTTAGGTAGAGGCATGGCAAGTTCTCTGATGCGAACCATGTTAATCTCAAATTTTGGGGGTGGCTCTATAAGTTGTGAGGGTGGAGGTTGTGGCATAGGTGTAGGAGGAAGATGTGAAGAAGGTGGTGAGGAAAAAATAGGTTCATCATCCAGGAGGTCATCCTCATCAAAATTAGGGTTAGAAGGACATAATTGAATGAGGGTAGCCTTTAGACCCTTACAGTTCTCAACATCATGTCCTTGCACACGATGGTAAGTGAAAATTTTAGTATTGTCAAACCCTTCCGGTTTAGGTTTGAGAGGGTCGTAAGGTCTAAGAGAAGGGAGGGTGATAGCAGAGATTTCCAGGAGGTTAGCCAAGATGGTGGTGTATGATCCCACCAGTGGATCATAATTAAAATTGAAAGTAGGTTTGGTTAGAAGATTGGGTAGTTGTGGTGGTAGGTGAGGTGATGCACTCTTGGATTTGGGTTTGATTTTTTTTTTGTAGGTGTAACAACAAAAAGAGGGGTAGGTTTAACCACCTCTCTAGAAATTAATGATTTTTTTTTCAATTTTTGGTGCTTTTTCTTAGGTAGAGGTGTAGGGGGAGCACGTGATGTAAATGGCAAGGTAGATGGTGGGAGAGGATGAGTGACCCAAGGAGACAACTGAGGTGCATCGGTAGGTGTTGGTCAAGGTCGAGAGGGAGGCACGGGTGAGGTGGAAGAAAATGTCATAGGTAGTGAAGGAGGTATAGAAGGTAATGGTGGTATAGGAGGCAAAGAAGTTATAGATGGTGATGAAGGACGCAAGGTTTGCCTAGTTAGAGCTGTAGGCTATGGTGAAGGTGTCAAGGGAATTTTAGGTTTACCCTTGGAGAGAGTAGATTTTGTTAAGGTAGAGGGGTGGGGTCCCAAGATGGATGGTAGGGGTGAAGGTGATAAAGGTGTAGTTGGTGAGGTCGGTGTGTGCGGATTAGAAGGTTGGGTTTTTCGTTGAGGTTGAGGGATTGATTCAATAGGTATATGGGAAGATGTGGTCAAGTGTATCCTGATAGGAGGATGTGCAAGTTTTGATGTGGGTACGTCCCCTAGGACACTAGTGGGTTTAGATACAAGAGATGGTGTTGGAATACGTCGGCTAGTAGGTAGAGAGGCGGGTATAGATGAGGATGATGCAATAGAAGATGTATTGAAAGTTATGTTCATGTGTGGTTTGGGTTGTTGAAACATCTTCAGATAGATGGTAGAAGTGTCAGTGGAAGATGATTGCATTTGGGTTGAGACCAGGAGTAAGATACACCCCCAAAGTAAAGGCCTATCAATATAATCCAGGCAGTCAGCCAAATGTGAGAACGGCATTGTGGTAGATGAGGTAGATGTGGATCGAGTGGGTATTCCCATAAAATGTGTCTGAGAAATAGGGAATTCACCAGCTTCAGCCTCTATAAGTAAGAAAGCTGAAAGTAGGTCCGTATGATCTTGGGTAGCTATTGGAAAATGGTCAACAAGTGGTAACGAAAAATCTATTTGGTCCTGAATAGGTGGAGAAGATGATGGGTACTCCTCTGTGGGTGGAGGAGGTACAATTGGTAGCAGTTCACTGGGTAGGGAAGCTGAAGAGGAAATGATATCGGTGCTAACAAGATACTCCTCTGTAGGTGTACGGGGAGGTGAATGACTTTCCTCTATGGGTAGAGAAACGGATAAAGTGGGTTCTTGTGCAGGTAGAGGATTTTGGGCTAGGATTTCCTCGATGGATGGGATAGGAGATATTTGTGAAATAGGTGGTAAGTTGGTAAAGATAACATGTACCTCACGTGTATTATTTTCGTTGTGTGAGGCATTACTAGTTTGATCATTAGATGGGGAATGGTTAGGGAATGGTTTCTTGAAAATATGAAGGTCTTGATTGGTAGGTGCATTAGGGTTATCTAGGACTAACTCGCTACTCTCAAGCATTCCTTGAACAATGTTTTTAAAGGTGATACAATTGCTATCACTGTGACCATTTACACAGTGATAGTTATAGTAGTCATTTTCCTTGTTCTAACCTGGTATGGGGCGAGAGGGGTCAAAACTAGTATGTGGTTTGATAGGAGGAAGGGTGGTGGCATTAGCTTTAATAAGCTTTTCTAAAATAGATGAATATGATTCACCAATTGAGGTGTATTTCTTTTTTTCTCATTTGAATTGGAAGGCCTGGACTGGTGACAGATTGGATGAAGGTTTATCATGATTGGATGGATGGGCAGGGCTAGCCTTAAGTACTACTGCGTTGGCAATTCCCTTGGCTTTGGAATAACTTGTCTGAGGTTTCGAGGAAGAGGAAGTCTCGTGTGATTTAAATGAGGAGTTCTTGTTTCGTAATTGTATCTTCTTCTCTTCGATGGTGTGAATTTCAAGTTTACGTGCCATGGTGAAAGCCTCATCGAATGTCTAGAAGGTTTTCACCTGTAAGGTAGGTGAGATATGTCTAGCACAGGCTCGTGTGAAGAGCTCTATGAGTTCAGTTTGCAGTAATTGGAAAGTGAGTTGGTTTATTAGGCTACGCCAATGAGTGAAAAAATTTGCGATAGATTCATCATCATATTGACGCATGGAATAAAGATCAGTCATGGTAACCTTCTTGAAAACGTTAATTGAAAAATGATCCAAGAAGGCTTCGGCTATTTGGTTGAATGAGAAGATGGAATGTCTAGGTAATCCACTATACCAGTCCAATGCTGGACCCATTAGGGACATGGGAAAGGTTCGCAAAAGTAGAGCATCATCATGGGTAATTAAGTAACACCCATGTTTGAAAGATCGAAAATGTTGCTGCGGGTCTTCTTTACTGTTAAAGCGGTTAAACGTAGGAATCTCCCAGTGTACGAGATATGAGCAAATGGGAATGGATGGGTGAATAGGCTCATTACAAATCTTGTTATAGGTGAGAGAATTGTGGGAGCTAGAAACAGATGCTTCTAATGTCTGTATCTTGTCCATCATTAACTTGATAAATTCATTGTTAGGTTGTGAGGATTGGGTACCCCTAGAGCGAAAGGAGGTTGTTGTTGGATATATGAAGAATACGACATCCCCGAGTATGGTGGTGTCGAATAAGGAGGCAGGAATTGAGAGATAGACATCCAGGGTATATACCTGGACTGAATGATCAATGAAACAGAAGGCAGTTGGTAGTAAGTATGTGAGGGTGGGACACTCGTAGTGACCCTGGTAGAGATGGGATGTAGAGATTGGGGAATAGAAATAAAAACATTTTGAAATGGGGTAGAGGTTACTGACACCAAGGGTGGTAGCATTGTGACTGGTATGTATGAGATAATAGGTGTAGATGATGTTATGTTTTGGGTGGTGGATGAAGGTATGGTGGAGACTGTGGGTGCTATAGATGTAGCGGATGTGACAGTCAAAGTTGGCATGGGACTTAGCTGCAACACAATTGGGGATAAAATGGGTGAGGTCACCATGGTAGGAGGTGGAGATAAGGAAAAAGTGATCATTAGAGATGGAGATAAGGATACGGGCATGCCATAGATCAATTGACCCGAGGCATCTCGAGTGGAGGCATGGGTGAGGTAGTGGCTCAAAGTAGCAGGATTCTGATCTAGGAGTCATGCAAACTTTGTGTCGCCTGTAGGAATGGTAATGGTTTGATTGGGATCCATGGATGATGAGATGGAAGGTGGCGAAGGATTAGGTGATGAAGGGATATGTGGGAGTAGTAGTCGACTAGTGTGAAATATGAGGGCAAGTGCCTGACTACGGGTTAGCACCATGTGGATAGGAACTGATTTGGTGAGATTGTATTATGTCTGAATGGTACAGAATACAACTGAACTAGGAAAATAGTCAACGGTGAATGAATTAGGTCAGTTGTTGAGCTGTAAAATAGCACAGGGTGACCGATGTTGGTTCTGGTAAACTGATGCCCGGTTACCATGAAAAACCAACAATCTATTAAATGATAGTCCTAGAGTGATAATTTTTACACAGGATGAGACGTAAGTTGACTGTGATTGAAGTAATGAAAATATGGAAGGTGATTGGAGCCTTTTATAGCTTAGAAAGTGAAATAGGTGTCTTTTGGATAGGTATCTAAGAAGACTTTGGACTAACGCCGGTTGGGTTAAACCGATGCCGGTTAAAGGTAATCGTAGCCGGTTATTGTGAAATTGAAACAGAGAATAAGAAAGATGGTTATGATTTAAAAATATGGCGTTGAATCAAACCCAGAAGTCTGAGAATGTTGTAGATGTGGTCTAGGAACATTCAGACAAAGTCAGAATACACTGACTATGATTGAGAGTGTGCAAGGAAAGACAAAAATTATGATCAAAAGCTCTCACCTCAAAATGCAAATCAAGCAGAACACTAAGAAAGAACGTTCCTAGAGTGCCTATTCTATTATGTTTTTTCATCTTATGCTATTTGTATGGACTGAATGTTATGGAAAAAATAATAGAATTTCTTGTTGAGGAAGGCTTCCTACGAAGAAAGAATTCTAAAGGCTGAGGTTTCAGGAATGTTATGGTGGGGGTGGGCTTCGCTCTGAAGTATGACTTGGTAGAGCAGCGAGCTGGGTGCCCACTGTACCGTGATCGTGTGATCACCTACAACTTCTTACAGGTAGGATGTTGTTTAATAATGTATGTATTTTTAATATTTGTGTGGTTTGGTAAGACTCAGAGGAAGAGAAAAGGATAGAAGTGCTTTTCTACAATTCGTTTGTCAACCATCAGCTGGTCATGACTTCTAGTGTATACGTTTCCCTCAATTAATGTGAGCTAATGAGTTAAATTAGAATACAGTGCACTTGTTTTAAACCCAAATCAAAAGTATGATATTCGATGAAAGCAATAGATGAATAGGAAGAGGGATGCTCTTTCACTAAAATGTAGAAAGTAAGAATAAGAAGGTTCTTTTTAAATACACTAAAAGAAATGTGTCTTTTGGAGAAAATAGAAAGAAGAGAATGTTACCCAGGAGAAATTATTAATGTGAATGCTATTAGAAGGGAAACAAACACACACAATTTTTCACCTAGGAATGAAGAAAGATACAAGGAACCCCGAATGGGTGCTACCCGGGTGTGCCAAAATGTTTCACCTGATTTCTTAATTTTCTGAGAAGTACTTGACGAAACGGATTAGGTAAAGGTGGTAAGAGGAATACCTGGCTTGAGATGGTTGAAGGTTGTATGCGCGCGTATCTGAATTCTGAATCAAAGTGATTGTGAGACCTTCCTTTTGGCTAGGACGAACCACCTGTATAATAACCAAAACAAGACCACAAAAGAGAGTTAAATGATATATGCAGTGGACTGCCTAGCGTGTGCTAGATCCTGGAAGTACGATACTTCCTAGATGGTTGTTAGTCCATTGTTTAAAACAATTCAATGCTGAAAATAAAGTAAAGATTTTCCTATTGTAGTTTAATATGATTTAGGCATCTCATACAAAAAATAATGGGCTAGATCTAATCTAACAGGCTAGGCTAGAAGGAGATCTAGAGGTCAAGTAGGTTGGTTATAGGTGAATCTGAGCTAACAGGCTAGGTTAGATATAGATCTAAAGGTCAAATAGGTGTTCAAGTAGGTATAGGTCAGAAACAAGTTGTTACTTTGTCAGAGATCAGGTGACACAAAGACCAATGATTGTTTGACTATAACAAATGATAGTTTGACTGTAACTGATGAAAGTTTGACTGTAACCGGTGACGATTAGAAATGAACCGACGACGGTTAAGTCGGGGCTGGTGGAATCACACAGTCCAAGTTTTTGGAGTTTTGGGGGAAAAGTGGAGTTGGTGGAAGGTAGGGATTGATTACAGAGGGGGTGTAAATATTTTGTGAAGGTCTGAGATTACTGAAGATGTCAGATAGATAATTGGGCAAGGTATTAAGGCAGTATCATCCTTAAGTTTTCTCACGACATCACCAAAATCTGGATCACCTTCATACAATTCCTTAACTACCTCAAACCCTAGTACTTTATTTTCCATTGTTGTCAAAAGGGATACACACCTACTCAAGGCATAAGCAACATGATTCTGTTTACTAGACTTATGCTTTAAAACAAAAGTATATTCTTGCAAAAATGAAACCCATTTTTCATGCCTACTATTTAGTTTCTTCTGTGTGTTTACATACCTCAAGGCTTCATGGTCAGTGAAGAGTAAAAATTCCTTTGCTACCAAGTAATCTCTCCAATTCCTTAATGTTTGAAAAATAGCATAAAAATCCACATCATAAGTAGAGTATTTCCTCCTTACTTCATTTATCTTTTCATTGAAGAATGCCACAGGTCATCCTTCTTAACTCAGCACGGCTCCAATCCCAACATGTGAGGCATCACAGTCAACCTTGAAGACCTTGTTAAAATCTGGCAATACCAAAATAGGTGCTTCTGACACTTTCTTTAACAATTCAAAACTATCTATTGTTGCCTTGGTCCATACAAAATCCCTCCCTTTTGTACACTATGTTATGTGTGCAACAATGCTACTGAAATTCTTGATGAACTTCCTATAAAAAGTTTCCAATCCATGAAAAATACGAACCTCTATCACATTCCTTGGAATAGGTTATTCCAAAATTTCCTTTACTTTTTCCTCATCCATCCTCACTCCATCCTCTGATATGAAAAATCCCAAAAAAACAAGAATCTTTTGAAGAAATCTACACTTCTTTAAGTTTGCATATAGACTCTCTTTACGTAACAAGTCTAACACCAATTTCATATGCACCAAGTGTTCTTCCACTATCTTACTGAATATCAAAATAGACAACAACAAACTTACCATTATATTCTTAGAGTACTCTGCTCATTAACCTCATGAATGTACTAGGTGCATTAGATAGCCCAAATGGCATCACCATCCACTCGTATAATCCATATTTTGTTTTGAAAGTAGTTTTTCATTCATCCCCTTCACGGATTCAGATCTGGTAGTACCCACTCCGTAGGTAAATCTTCCTAAAATATCGGGCTCCCGCTAGCACATCCATCATATCATCTAATCGCGGAATTAGGAACTGATACTTGATTGTGATCTTGTTTATGGATCTTCTGTCTGCACACATTCTCCAGTCTCCATCTTTTTTGGGAGTCAATAGTGCTGAAGTCACACATGCACTCATGCTTTCTCTCACTAACCCTTTCTGTATTATATCTCTCACTTGCCTATTCAACTCTTCACTCTATGTTGGACTCATCCAATAGGCTGCTTGGTTTAGAAGGGCCGATCCTGGGATCAAATCAATATGGTGTTGAATTTCTCACTTTGGAGGTATCCCATCTGGTAGCCTATCTGGTATGACATATTTGTATTATTTTAGTACCTTTTTTTTCAGCAATAAGTATATTAAAATATTCTATCTCCATCTTATTTGACATTAGTGCATAACACCATCCAGCTTCTTCCATTTCTGTAGCAAACTCTTTTGTAGCCAATAATCCCTCACTCTTCTCTTCTTCCTTGAAGGGTAACAAGACCAACTTTACACCATCCTTCCAAAAGGTATATGTATTTTTCCCTCCATCATGTGTAACCTTTCTATCATATTTCTAAGGCCTACCTAGTAATATATGGCATGCATCCATTGGGATAACATCACACCACACCTCATCCTTGTAGGTATTCCCAATTGAAAACTTTATAAGGCATATTTGATCTATGGTTACCTCATTTCCTTTCTTGAACCATGATATACGATAGGTATATGGGTGCTTATCACATTTTAGAATGATTTTATCAACCATTATAGTTGAAACCATATTTTCACAACTACCACCATGAATAATAATTTTACATACCTTTCCTTCGGAGGTGCATCTTGTTTGAAATATATTTGTTCATAGCCAAGAATTAGCACCAACAACATCATGTTATTTCTCCTTCCTTGGGAAAATGATCATCCTCCTTATCAAGAGGGTTTCACCCAAGTCTACAACAACCTCCATTTCTTCTTCCTCTTCAACTTTAACTAGATTTAATCGTGGTTTTTCTCCTTGACATCTATCTTGTGAAGGATAGTATGGACACTCAAAATCCCTGTGCCTCTCTTCACCACATCTATAACATTTATATTACCTTTGGGGGCTATTCCAGCCCCATCCTCCATTATAACCTCTTCCCCTCTGAAACCCCCTACCTCTTTGGTAGTTACCATGGCTTTGACCAAAATCTTCATGCCCTTCTGTGTTAGAGGATTCACCTTTTGTAGATTCAAATCTACCCCTGCCTCTCATTAGAGATGATGATGGACCTATCTTCACACCTCTTCTAAAATTATTCCTCTTGTTCTTTTCTTCTTCCTTTAATGTGATTTGATAAGCATCATCCAGGCTATGGATCCGAAGCATACTCAACTCATCTTGTATGGTGTAACTCAACCCATTTATGTACCATGTAGCCTTCTGTTCTTCAGACTCTCCCTGTTCCACCCTGATTGAAAACTTGTAAAATTCATTAGTATACTCCTTAATGCTGAGATCCTTCTGTCTTAGGTTTTGGAATCTCTGAAAGAGTGTCTGAGCATAATCTACAAGAAGAGATTTTTCTTTCATCTTCTTTACCATTTTATTCCAGTTTCAAATCTTTCCCTTTCCATTCCTTTTTCTTTCATTTTGTAGGTGATCCCACTAGATCAATGCATGTCTGGACAAATTAGTGCATGCAAAATTATCCTTCTTTTCCTCTAAAAGGGTTTTCCACTAAAATAATTTTTCCATGCGATTTAACCAGCCATTCAACTCCTTTGGTCGTAACCCTCCACCATAATCAGGAACAGTAATCTTGATGTCGTCATCCTTTCCCTCTAAAGCCTGGATCAATATCTCCTCAAATGGTCTTTCATTCAAGGTTTCTTCATCTCTCTCATTATCTTCTTCATCTCCTCCTTCATTCATTAATGGAGGTCCTTCTTCAATATCACTATCTGGGTCTGCATCCCTATTTTCATGTCTCCTTCTAAGGCAGGTGACTTCTCCTGTGAGCTCAACAAATTGTCTCTGTAGCTCTTGCATATGCCTATTCATCTGGGCATAACCTCCCCTCCCACATCTAGACATGATCATATAAAATAGAGGTAAAAAAAAGTACACATAAAAATGTAATATGTTACCTTAACTATTTTGGCAAGATCAAAATCCTTCTCTGATACCAATTGATGTGAATCCAGCTGCAAGAGGTTGAAATACCTCAAAAACACATAAAAAAATTTACAAATAAGAACCAGGATCTTCAAAATAGCTTACTTATCATTCTGGAATCCACATTGATCTATTACATCATTACAATCCTCCTTTTATTTCATGTCTACTCTAAAAACCCTAAAATGCCAAAAAATCTTGAAATGCCAAAAATTACCTACTAGCAAAACAACTCGGATGGACCCAAAATTTTGCATGCCAAATATGCCTTCATAAATTAGGGCTCATGCGAAATTTGGACTTATTCTAATAAGCACAACAAAAGTTATTAAAGTTCTAAGACCTATTCAAAAGTGAAAAAAACATTACGAGCCAATTTTAGGCCACTAGATGAAGGAATTCGGGCCCGAAAACATGCCAAAATTGGCACAACTTTACATGTAAAGTTGACCCCAACATAGTACTTATGTATATCTACCACCCTGTACAATTTCAAGACGATCCAACGGTCAGATCAAAAGTTATGGTCTCTGCAAGTTATGCTCCCACATCACTTACCATAGAAGAAATTGAAACCCTAGAATGAACTTAAACTTTGAACTTGATGGAACCTCCTATTTTAGGTAAATAAAACCCGTATTTTGAGTTTACCATCATAGTCATTATGTTTAGCGACATTTTCGTGAACACAATCTGTTATGAACGACATGGTCTAACTTTATCTGGAGTATGTGGTTTCCTTCTAGTTTTGGTAACCGCAAGGAGAGTGTCTTCCCTTCAGGTCTGACATTGTGTTTAGTGGTGAAGACCACCTTGGGGGCCACCTTAAGATTCTTAGTTTGAAGCAACGACTATGCGGTGTTATCTTACCATTTATGGAGTAAGTAGAGATATTAATCCCTTAGTATCCTAGTGGACTATTAAGTCTTACAAAGTTAGATCTAGAATTTGTTTACTTGTCATCGAATGAATTCCTTGCGAGATCCCCAGATGAAAAAAATGGAGAGAGTGAAATAGTTGTTCTATGACTTAAAATATTGTTAATAAAATCTTTAGTTCCTTTCATCTAGATGTGTTACCTTGGTTACTAAAAACATAACACCTTGGTCTTTCATGAAGGTTGTTTAGCATAAATATTTCCTCTCACCTTAAACTCATATATAGTTGAGGTGTAGATCCTTAGGTGTAATTGGAATTAAATTAAACCTCAGTAGATTAGGAGGTTAACTTGGGGTTCGTGTGTAGTTATAGTGCTTCCAATCATATACTTCTTCATGATGTTAGATAAGTAATTTTGTAACTCTTTATGTAAAAAAAAGTGACGCCAAAAAGAGACCTAAGAAACAATGTAAATGAAATTAGAAACAAGAGTATATGTGATAATAGCTTAGGAACAATTTGTTTTTCAGTTGAAGTCCTTATGGTTGATTTAAGCATTGAATTTTGTTAATAATGGTTTCAATTTGTTCTTGGTGGGACTAGGCATTTGAACCAATATAGAGTCCACAAAAAAATAAAATAAAATAAAATTATGTCATGTAAATGCTTAATTGAATCAAACTAAATTTAGGAACTAAAACAACCATAGTATGAGAAAAAAATGTGCTTCTAATGGAAGGAATTTTTAGGAAATGGAAACTTGAACCTTCACCTCCTTTGAATCGTATTTTTTTTCTCCCTCAACAACTTATGGTTGGTCCCCTTGCATAATGAGGGTAAAATTAATCATCAACTACACATATTTTGAGAACAAACTTTTACATAAGAACATGAGAGTTAAGTACTTTATATGAAATTTTAATTATGCCAAATAATTATGTAAGTTATGGAAATTTCCGTAAAGGATAAAAAGCCAACTTAAAATGGTCGAACTATAAATTAAATGTGGAATGAACTTAATAATCTGTAAGTGGATAAAAGAGAAAATTATCTTTGCACAATAATGTTCTTGGAATGTTAATCGTAACCAAGATGAAATTAAAGAAATGATATGTTGTGGGTTTACCTATGCTTGGGTTCCTTTTCTTGTTGTTGGATCATTGATAACATTCATTCATTGCGGAAAGTGTGACATCGACATGTATATGGTGTTGTCATGTGTCTATGTGATTTGATGACCTATGTAAGTTTCATATGCGTTGTCAAGTTTCTGTACTTGGAGTCCTTGTGGCGTTGTGTAGTGATCAATGTAAGTAAAAAAAAATATCTAGGTATTTTACTGCTATTTTTCTGTGTGTAAAATTTGGGTGTTACATATGGTATCAGAGCAAAGGTTCATGCTCTCAAACCTATGGGAAAGATTGGAGTTGTGATGTTTTCTTATGGTAGTGGTAGAGATTGGAAGAGTAATGTGATATAATTGGATGTGAACTATGTCGTAATTTTGATATAGTGAATGCACATGTTGAGTATGTCACTTAGTGCATATTTGTTATCATGTTGATGTGTTTGTGATGAGAGTATTCTCTCTCCCTTTTTTTGATTTTATGAAGAGTTCACGTGTGATGTGTCGCTTTGTTGTGTGTAAAAAAATGAATGTTATTGTGGATTACGGAGTGTTGAAGCATTATGACGTTATGTGATATGTACAGTGTTGATATGTTATATGACAAGATTGGTGTAAAGTGAATTGGATTATATCATGATGTCATCATCTTGTTGTGATGAATGGTGTGCATCACCATGTTGTATTGTAATTAACTATATGTTGTAATGTTAGACATTGTGTTCATCATACATATGATTTTTGTAATAGGTGATGGTTTATGTCATGATTTAGGGGCATATGGTGAGCATATGATCCCTATTATACAATGATTGCACTTTGGGTACATAATGTGGTAATGCGATTGTATTGTAACCAGTGAAAGTAATGATTGTGTTTTACCATGTATATATGCCATGCATAAGATGCTATGGTTAATTTTTGTGAATCACCATTATGTTAGTGATGTAGTTATACGTTATGTTATAGACCCTGTTGATACCCAAATTGATTATCCTTCAAATTCTGAGCAGCATCACAGGTTTGGCAGGGAGCTTAGAGACAAATAGATCATAGTGAGTTGTTTTGTATCCGGGGATGGGATCTAACTGGCCCTATGTCACTCAGATGTGGAGAAATGGATATCACCCTAAAGAGGATTTGATCTATACTCACTACTTTATGGTTCTACCTTTCAACCAGGGTGAGAGAACCCTTTTGTAGCCTGCTGTTTATGGAGGAGATGGAGAATTCCTTCATTGTGAAGTGGTTAAGAAGACCTTGAAGAAAATATGATCAATACAACAAAACATAACTCTCACAATTTGTCACTCTAGATAATGGAGATATTTTCTAAGCAAGGTTCAGGCCACTAAAGACAATGAAAACCTGAGTGTTTTTGCATGTTTTGGTAATAGAAATTGTGCATCTGTATACAAACAGGACAAACAGGGGTAGTATGGGTAAGATTAATTGTTCTTGAATGATTTTGGTGGGAGGTGAAGCAAGATAAAGTTGATTATACCAGATCTTTGAGAAATTTTACAAATATGGAGAGCTCGAATCAGCATAATGCTTCAGGGTAGCTAAGATGTTCCTTTAACTAGAATATGTGCTTCAATGGAGGCCCAGATCAGCACTTTTCACACAAACTTCAAGGATTAAAAACAAAGGCTCAAATTGGAAAACTTAACTGAATATTATCAATCTTTGTTTCATCAAGCCTAAGATACCCTCAAAGGATAACAAACAATCTTATAGTCATGCTAGGATTCACAGTGATTGTAAATTTGTTTATTTCACTATCAAATGAAATCTCTTCTGATAAATGAAATTGCAAATGCCACCAGACTATCAAAAGGATAAGATCTTGTGTGATTCACACAGATTTCAATGTAAGAATGCAACGGGAACAACAAAAACTACTTGCAGACATTTAGAAATGAAGCAAACATAATTTTTACCAAAAATAACATAGATTAACTCAAGTTTGATTAAATTTATCAGTAGGGGAAATTTTCTCGAATAATCTCAGAGCTTGTAAATGGCTGTACACTCACAACCACCTTAACATGATCGAATTTAACACAAAGGAAATAAACAGGTTTCTTTAGATAGTTTCTCAGAAGGACGGGTTCTATCAATATTCTATCTTAGAAAATCAGTTCTGATCCCTAACACTCCAACCTTCCAACCCTTTTCACAGAAAAAATCATGCCATTTATATCATTTTACAATAGAGTTTCATCCCCAAAAAACCAAACATTGAGTGCACCAGTGCTCGCCATGATCTCGATGTTGATTCCCATAGTAAAATCTGTAAAAATTTGTAAGGTGCTCAGGGGGTAGATCTTTTCAAACATCTCCTGCATTCAACTCCTTCTCTTGGTAAATTACTCTACCTTTTACTTGCCAACCACTTTTGCCCCTAATCTATCCAATCTACTTCCTTGCACGCCTTGAAAGGAAAAAATGGAAGATCATATTGAGCCCAGAGATCAGATCTCATCTTAATGGTAAAAGACGTCCCTGGATTTTCCTCACCAAACCAAGATATCAACAGGTATTTCGCGTGCTAAGGAAAGAAAAATCAGGTCGAATTTGACAGTTAGATTGCATATTTAATGGTGAGATATGTTTACAAACCTTCCCCACCAAACCAGGGTACTAGATTAATGTTCCTCTTCATTTGAAGTTCAGGAGACTCCAAGAAATTCTAAAAAAGCATAAGAATACACATCCCCAGGAGCTCTGGAGTGAAAATGGTGGAAAAATTAGATATATATGCACAACTGCCATTGATTTCTATTTTGAATTTGGACTATACATGTGGGAGATCCACTTTTAAAACAAGATTGTGGGTTCTCTTTTTCCTTTTACAGCTTTTGGAAAAATGTAAAATTTTCACATTTTTCTCTGCACCTCTGCCTTTGAGAAATGAGCTTGACACGTGTCCTAAGGTGGGTCCCAGAGGAACCACAACCAAATTCTACTATTTCACCTCCTTTTCAAAAAATGGAATTTTTGCCAAGTTTTCCGCGCAGACCCGCCCTTCTGCTTCTAGATTTTGATGTGGGTCCCAGTGGAACCACACTTCTTTTTTCAATTTTAACTCTTTTTTCCACAAAAGGAAAATTTTCCAAATTTCCCCCGAAGGTCCGCACCTCCATTGTTGATTGTGGCAAAAATTTTAACTATTATTTGTCGGGCCTACGGGCCATTTTGATGTTTTTATCCTTTTGATGGCAAGAGGAAAAAAATCCAAGTTGCCTCCGATGGTCCGCTTCCCCCCCTGCCTTTTGAATTTTTAAACTACCACATGTCACAATGGCGCATCTTGAGATGGTCCCCAAAAGTTGAAACCTTGAATGAGCATGGGCTCACCACGTGTCCTGGCCTGACAAAATCTATTTGAAGGTTTAAAGCTCAGTGGAAGGCACCATGTGTCGGGGTCCGAGGAAATCTCTTTTGGCCATTGAAAAGTCCAAGAAAAATGCAAAGTGAGTGGAGGCCTCCAAGTGTTCTCCTCATGCTTCTTTAAAACAAAACTCAAGGGCCAGTCCTCAAACACGTGCGGTCCCTCCATGTGTCCCAGGCTTCTCAAAATATTTTGAAAAAAGACTAAGCATGGGAAGATCCGGCGGAAGCCTCCATGTGTCTTCATGGCGTAATTTCAAAATGGTGCCCAAAGCAGAGACCCTGGACGAGCGTGGGATCACCACGTGTCTCTTTCCCACCAAATAGTACTGGCTACAAAAAAGTTTGTCTAAGTCCAAGAAAAGCAACAGAAACCTCCATGTGTCCTCCCGGCGCAACTCCAAGGCCTAAACCAAAAAGAAAATCTTCAAATGAGTGTCGTTCTTCCACATAGACAGTTTTTTTTGTAAGTTGAGGCGATTCATGAAATTTTTGAAGTACCTTGCCAAGCCACGTCCAACCAAAAGAGGCCACGTTTCCTGTTGATGCAAGGATGTAAATTTGACCGGAGAAACATGCTCGTCAAACCGTAAAATGTAGAAAAATGACCATTTGAGCCCGATAGATGAAATTTTCTGCAAGGACAGAGAATTTAGAAATGTTACAAGGCTCAAATACATTCCTCCGAGCTACATCCATTCATTTTTCTTCAAGTATTTAGGGAAAAAATGACAAGGATAACAAATCCCAACTGTGGAAAACGGAAAGAATGGGACAACCCTGAGTTTTAGATGACCCAAAGTTACAGACCTTTTCAGATGAATAGAGAAACAAGGAAACAACCATTTGGATCTATACATGATCCTTGGTCCAGGAAAGGACTTGATTATGACAACAAAAGGAAGGAAGGGACTTAACAGGCACAACATGAGGGAGATAAAATATGGCACAGGCCATAAATTGATAGATTTTTAATGGCAAAATGGGGCGAAAATATTTTTAGCACCAACATCAGCTCCGACTCGGGGATGGGCACTCCCTGCGAGTGCCACAAGAACAAAGGTAGACCAAGTGCCAAAAAATATCCATTGGGAAAAGGAGTCAGCTTGTAGAGCCCAGAGAAACAGAACCATCTCCCAAAAATGAACCAGAGAAACTAACAAAAATAGGTCACCAAGGATCCAGAATGAACAAAAAACACGAAAGACAGGAAAACAAACCAACAAGCTATACACTGTACAAATTATGTTCACCTTGATTCTGGGGAATCAATCCAGGAAATGTTTCAGATTCCTTCCATTAATAGGCAGTTCGAGTAATTCCCCATCCAAATCCTTCAAGAAGAAGGTATGTTCACCAATCCTAATATCAATGGAGTAAGGGCCCATCCATAAAGCATCAAATTTTCCATGTTTTCCCTTATCTTCATGCCTGCTATCCCATAGCAGAAGAAGATCTCCAACATTGAAAGCTCTGGGAGTGACCTTCTTGTCAAACAACTTCTTCAAATTTTCTTTGAACTTTACATGCCTTTGGTGGGATACCCTCCTTTCTTCATCAAGTTCAACAATTTGGTTAATGCGAGCATCATATGGACTTACTTCTTGATCTTCCAGTTGTTGCATGAAATGATATGAGGATAATTACATATGTAGGGGCAGCAGGGCATGAGTTCCATACACCAACTCAAATGGACTCTTCCCAGTGGCTCTTTTAACAGTAATTCAGTCAGCCTAGACAACAAACTTCAACTGCTCACCCCATTTTCTCTTGTTAAGCTCCAAGGTTCTTCTGATAATCTTCAACAAATTTTTATTACTGGACTCAACTTGTCCATTTACTTGGGGATTATAATTAGAGGAATATGTCAAATTTATCCCATATTCTCTACACATTGCCACCAAGGGTTTAGCTCTGAAGCTCATGGCATTGTCAGCAACAATTTTGACTGGCACCCCAAACCTGTAGATGATATGGTTTAACATGAAGTCCATGACAATTTGGTGTGTTTCTATCTTGGTGGGGATGGCCTCCACCCACTTGGTGAAGTAATCAATGGCTATAAGAATCCACTTATGGCTAGCACTTGAAGGGTCAGAAATCTCACCAATGAAATTCTTGAATGGGGATTCAATTAATACAGGATGCAAAGGCAGGGAGCCTAAAGCTTTCAGTCTTCTAGAGAAGTGCTGACAAATCTCACATCTTCTAACCAAAAGAGTTACATCCTTCAAGAGAGTTGGCCACCAATAACCAGCCTTCAAGATCTTGTGTGTTGTGACTTTTTTAGAAAAATTCCCCCACCAACTCCTCCATGGAGATCAACAATTATCTTGGGGGATTCATCTTCAGTAACACACCTTAAGAGGACTCCCTTAGGGTTCTTCCAAGCTAACCCATAATCAGTAATGAAATATTTCTGGGAAGCCAACTTAAGGGCCCTTTTCTAGTTCTTACTCAAATACTTAGGGCAATATAAATGTCTAAGATAAAAAATCACATCCTTGTACCACTCATAACTCATCATTTTTTCAAAGACATTTGCCCTTCCTTCTTCTACCTCATTCACCTCAATAGTTTGCAAGTTTCTCTCAGCCATAAGCTTAGCCAAGCCAAAACCTCTCACCAAATTCATGGTTTGGATATCCATGTCATATTCTTACAACTTGTTCACCCATCTACATCTCTTGCTTGAGACCTCCATCTTTGATATGATGTATTTGACCATGGTGTGGGGAACATAAGAAACAATTTTGGAACTCAGAATATAAGACTTGAAAACCTTTGTTTCTTTCACCAAGGAAAATGCTTGTTTCTCCATAATAGTGTATTTCAACTCAGCCCCCTGCAATGCCTTACTGAAAAAGGCAATTGGCCTCTTAGCCCCTTCATCATCCTTCTGTAACATGACAAATGCAACAATGTTTTCTGAAAATAAGGAAAATAGTTAGAAAGGGTTATTATAATCTGGAGCTGCCAAAACAGGGTCATGCTTTAATGCCTCCTTGATCCCACTGAAAGCTTGAATGGCATCCTCCTTCCATTTAATAACCTGGTTGTTCTTTAGCATGGAAGTAATTGGAATGCTCAACTCAGAAAAGTTTGATATGAATCTTTTGATGAAGTTTACCTACCCAAAGAAGGACTGAATTCCTTTCTTGGTTCTTGGAATTGGGAACTTGCTGATGGCCTCTACCCTTTCTAGATCAATCATTACCCCCTCTTATGACACAATGTGACCAAGCAACTTTTCCTTCTACACTCCAAAATGGCACTTCTTTGGATTGAGTGAAATGTCATGCTCTCTACATCTTATCAACATCTTTTCCATGTGTAACAAGTGATCACCTCACTTTCTAGAAAACACAGTCACATCATCCTGGTAAACAATAATAAAATCATTGATGTAACTCACAAAAGCAACATCCATTACTCTTTGAAAATTTTCTCCAACATTCATCAAACCAAAGGGCATCCTGACATATACATAAGTCCCCCAAGGAGTGGTAAAGGATGTTTTAATTCTTTCTGATTCCTTCACCACAAACTGGTTATAACCAGAGAAACCATCCAGGGTAGTCACTAGCTGAGAACTAATCACTAGCTGCAGCATGTTTTCCATGTTTGGTAAAGGATAATTATCCTTCATTGATGCTTTGTTCAAATTTCTTAAATCCACACACAGCCTGATGTCACCATTCTTCTTTCTGACTGGTACTAGGTTCGCAACCCAAGAAGAATACCTTTTGGGCTGAATAATCCCTCCATCCCTCAGTTTCTTCAGTTCCTCTTGTATTTTAAGAGATAGGAGTGGATTGATTGGCCTCTGTTTCTACCTAAATAGTTTTGCATTAGATTCCAAGGAAATCTCATGTTGAAATAGATCCTCTCTATATGCCTTTAGTTCATAATAAGTCCAAGCCATGCAATCTTGATATTTT
Source organism: Taxus chinensis (assembly GCA_019776745.2). Lineage (NCBI taxonomy): Eukaryota > Viridiplantae > Streptophyta > Pinopsida > Cupressales > Taxaceae > Taxus > Taxus chinensis. Next base: position 865,193,779 of record CM034147.1, on the reverse strand, counting down.
ATTAGCAATTGGACATAAGACTGTTTTTCCTCCTTGCTGAGATTACTTACTAACTAAATCTTCCTTGGCTTCTCCTTTGTACTAAGATCACGCTCCTCAATATCCCTTGAGGCTGCTATGCATCTGTTAATAATGTGATCAACATTATCAAAGTTGGATTCAAGAGCAACCAGATCTCTCAGAATGGTATTAGTCTTTAGTTAGATGATGCATTTTCCAAATAAGGTTTCTTTTCCCTCTGCTACACACACCATTAGCTCCCAATCAATACATTGGTCAACAAACTCCCCTTTGTTCTGCATAAATATTCTGACCTAAGAATCATCATCAAAAACTTGCCAATGCTTAATATTGTAAGGGTCAGATGGATTTGTCAATACTACAACATCATATTCACAATATGGGGACACTGCACAATTATCAAATCCAGATCCCAACATAGAAAGCCTGTCTGTCATATCATTGAACTTCCTATCATGATGCACAATGTTGAATGAATCAAACATCTCAATTAAATCCCAAACTGCATGCTTGTATTGTTTCATTCACTAATTTTTTGTGGCATACAATTTTCTGACTTGCTTGACAATTTCTGAATCTCCTTTGACAATGATGTCTTTAACACCATATTTCCAAGAAATCCTCAGACCTAATAACAGTGCCTCATACTCAACAATGTTATTAGTACACTCAAAGTTGATTTTGAAGGAAAAGACAAACTTTTCGTGGCTTGGAGAGATCAGAACAACACCAGAACCATTTACAAACTTGGAACAAGCTTCATCAAACAATAAATTCTAAGGAGAGCCTACCTATTCAAGACACTTGCACTCTTTAATTTTGTGCTCTTTTCCATCACCATATCCTATGAAGTTATCAACATCAACACTCATGTACAAGACTTCATAGGATGCATTGTTGGGATCTTGAATGAGGTGTAACATCTTATTTTCTCCATACAACTTGACAAGGATTCCCTCAATTGGGATGGTGGCATAGGACATATCCATCTGAACACTTCCACCAACACTTGCAACCCATTTTCTAGAAAACAACATATCCCACTTAGCTGGGAAGTCAACAATAACTACATCAAGCTTCAGGTCCCTACCTGGATAGGCTACAAGTTATACCACATGACCTTTCACACATCCCACCACTGGAACCTCTTTGGAATCCATACCAATACACTTCCCATATGCTGATGTTACTTTAATATTCAACTCATTCATGACTTCCAAAGGCATGACATTGCATGATGCCCCTGAGTCAAACATACAGTTGTGTAGTAGTTTGTCCTTAATGATTAGAGTGGTGAAGAATGGATCCACATTTAGCTGAGAGTCCACCAAGGATGTCCCCAAATAAACCTCAGGTGGTTCACCTAGTTCCTCCAACATTGGTGGTTTTTCTAACTCTTCAATGACTGGGGGAGTTTCCACAATGTTTATATTTCTACCCAAGGCAGTCTTTTCCTCTTTCAACCCCAAATATTCAAAAGCCCTTTTCTTGTGCTCAGGAATCCTAAGCAACTCAACAATTGGAACTGAGATCTTGATCTGACTCAAGACTTGGGCAATATCATAAGGGGTAGACTTTGGCAAGGTAACATTGGAAGGAATGCTGACAAACTCATTAGATGGCATATGACTTTTGACAGCTTGGGCATGAGGAGGGGTATGTGTTTTGTTTGGGGATAGCAAGGCCTTTGGTAGATGCATCTTTCTTAGGATCCTCTTTAGGAATATTTGAAAGCAATGGAGTCTTTGGCTTGGCCTAAGGTAATGTACCTTTAACAACCCTACTTCTTATGTTGTATTCCTTTTCTTGAGACACAACAACATTCATCAACAACTTCCTTTCCTCCTCAGATGGGATTCCTCCATCATACTTCTTTATCATTAAAGCTCTTAGATATTCAAATTAATTATTGGGATGTTCAAAATCTTGCATCGTATCAAATTCTAAAGTATGAGAGGAAGGAAGAATGGGTACCCAGTGGATGCAGTCCCAAAAATCAGCAGTAATTATAGCACTTATTACCTCAGTTGAAGTTGCCCCTTGTTGTGAGCTCATAGAGAAACCCATCATGCAAACATCATCATCATTATCATCATCAACTTCTTCTTCTTTCTGCTGATCTTCCTCACATGGAGCATGGGGCATGAAACATCTGTCACACCAATTAATGAAATTTTTCTCCTCCACAATAGAAACTCTGGTAGCCAAAGATCAGGTATCATTCTGTTTTCCCTAGCCTAGGACTATTCATTTCCAAATCCAATAGGTCCCTTGCCTCTATCATCAGATCTTTGATCATTCCTATGATGATTTGTAAACCTTGTCTTGGCCTTGTTGCTTGTGCTAGCCTTGTGAACTCTGCCCAATTCCTTTTTCTGCCTGGGCTAATTTTTATGATATTTCTTTGACATCCCCTACCAAAGTCTTCACAACTTCTTCCAAATCAGCAACCTTACTTGTTTGAGGCTTTTCCGGGTTAATTATTTTTACACCCTCCATTTTTGGAGGCTTTCTAATTGCCTTGATGTTGTTTTCAATTTGCAAAGCCATGGTGAAGTCCTGCCTCAAATTAGTAGGGTTTTTTGTCCCTCAAGTAGTAAACAACTTTTTTATCAAATGCATCTAAATATTTGATCAAACATGACTCATCACATGGCCTTAAGCTAATAGGAAATATCCTCGAGGTCTTGTTAAACCTTGTGTTGAAATCATGTACTGAATCATTGGGATTCCTCTTGATGTTTTTGAATTCTGATAGAAGAAACCTAGGGCTAGTTCTATCACCATACTGCAATCTAAATGCATTGTTCATCTCTGTCTAAGAATCAATGGAATTATCTGGCAAAGCTTTATACCAGTCCCTTGCATCCTCTTCCAAAGTATGGATAAACAATTTTAAATATACATTTTCATGTCCAATCTCAAAGTCTTCCATCATATTGATAAAAAAATTTAGATGTTGATTACCAGTTATAGTGTTGTTTCCTTGGAACTTTGGTAATCTATTTCTTACATCTTGTGGAATTGCATTTGGATAACTAGCCATCCCTATAAAATTTATAGGACCAAAGGTGTTTACAACAAAAGGAGGTCTGGGTGGGGGTAGGGCCATGTTGTTTTGAGGAGGTGACTCTGGAGGGGAGACAAATTGATAAGGGGTAGAGGGTCTTTGAAACACAGGAGTATAAATTTCAAAATGGATATCCCCTAAAGGCCTTGTTTCTTGTAAAACCCTATCAACTTTTGAAAATACAAGAGCAGAATGAGAAGAAAACTTTTCAAAATCAAATGAAGGCCCCTCTCCAGATGGAAAATTTAATTCCACAAAAAGATTACCTGATTCAGAATCACTTGAATGGCAATCTTCAATAATAGGCCGATCACTTTCATCAATGGGGATTTATTTTCTTGGCTGCTGATCTCCAACAACTCTCCAGGATTTTCTTCCTCTTGAATTTATTTTTCCTAGCTCTTGGAAATAATGTCCTAGCATGATCCCTAGCAAAGAAATATCTTCTTCCTTCCAACTTTGCAAATATTAGTAACAAAACTCACTTGACAGAGGTTAAGACACTGGTACTCATCAAGAATCAGATCAACGAGGAGTCACCACTAAGGATTTCCACCTTAGTTGTGTAAATGCACTAAAATATGATCTGTTAAATGTCTGTCAATACTAGCAACTAGAAATGGAAAGACCTGACTCTTCTTTATCTAGATTTATCAATGAAACTTAGTGCAATAACTGTAGAAAATGGAAATATTACACTTAGCACTTGGAACTTTGAACACTTCTTACATGCCTGAACACATGATAATGCTTGAAATAATGGATTAGCACTTAGAGCATATAAGAAATGTTTACCAGGGTCTGAATATGAACTGTAATTACTATGTTCTCGGCAACGACACCAGTAAGGTGTTGGTACGTAAATTTATTCTCCTTCAAAGTCTGAGTAACATCACAGGTTTGACAAGGAGCTTAGAGACAGATAGATCATAGTGAGTCATTTTGTAGCCGTGGGATGGGATCTAATTGACCCTCTGTCACTCAGATGTGGAGAAATGGATAGCACCCTTAAGAGGATTTGGTTTATCCTCACTACTTTATGGTTGTTCCTTTCAACCAGGGTGAGAAAACCCTTTTGTAGCCTACTGTTTATGGAGGAGATGGAGAATTCCTTCCTTATGAAGTGGTTAAGAAGACCTTGAAGAAAATATGATCAATACAACAAACCCTAACTCTCACGAGTTGTCACTCTAGATAATGGAGATATTTTCTAAGCAAGGTTCAGGCCACTAAAGACAATGAAAACTTGAGTGTTTCTACATGTTTTGGTAATAGAAATTGTGCATTTGTATACACACAGGACAAACAGGGGTAGTATGGGTAAGATTAATTATTCTTGAATGATTTTGGTGGGAGGTGAAGCAGGATAAAGTTGATTATACCAGATCTTTGAGAACTTTTACAAATATGGAGAGCTCGAATCAGCATAATGCTTCAGGGTAGCTAGGATGTTCCTTTAACTAGAATATGTGCTTCAATGGAGGCCCAGATCAACACTTTTCACACAAACTTCAAGGATTCAAAATGAAGGCTCAAATTGGAAAACTTAACTGAATATTATCAATCTTTGTTTCATCAAGCCTAAGATACCCTCAAAGGCTAACAAACAATCTTATAGTCATGCTAGGATTCACAGTGATTTTAAATTTGTTTATTTCACTATCAAATGAAATCTCTTTTGATAAATGAAATTGCAAATGCCACCAAACTATCACAAGGATAAGATCTTGTGTGATTCACACAGATTTCAATGTAAGAATGCAATGGGAACAAGAAAAACTACTTGCAGACATTTAGAAATGAAGAAAACATAATTTTTCCCAAAAATAACATAGATTAACTCAAGTTTGATTAAATTTATCAGCAGGGGAAAGTTTCTCGAACAATCTCAGAGCTTGTCATTGGCTGTACACTTGCAACCACCTTGACATGATCAAATTTAACATAAAGGAGATAAATAGGTTTCTTTAGATAGTTTCTCAGAAGGATGGGTTCTATCAATATTTTATCTTAGAAAATCAGTTCTGATCCCTAACACTCCAACCTTCCAACCCTTTTCACAGAAAAAATTATGCCATTTATATCATTTTACAACAGATTTCCCCCCCTAAAAAACCCAAACATTGAGTGCACCAGTGCTCGCCATGATCCCGATCGAGATTCCTAGAATCAAATCTGTAAAAAGTTGTCAGGTTCTCAGGGGGTAGATCTTTTTGAACATCTCCCACATTCAACTCCTTCTTGGTAGATCACTCTTCCTTTTACTTACCAACCACTTCCACCCCTAATCTATCCAATCTAATTCCTTGCATGCCTAGGAAGGAAAAAATGGAAGATCACATTGAGCCCAAAGATCAGATCTCATCTTAATGGTAAAAGATGTCCCCATATTTTCTTCACCAAACCAAGATATCAACAGGTCTTTCGCGTGCCAAGGAAAGAAAAATCAGGTCAAATCCGACAGTCAGATTGCATATTTAATGGTGAGATATGTTTACAGACCTTCCCCACCAAACCAGGCTACCAGATTAATGTTCCTCTTCCTTTGGCATGCAGGATACTCCAAGAAATGATAAAAAACCATAAGAATACACATCCCTAGGAGCTCTGGAGTGAAAATGGTAGAAAAATTGGGTACAAATGCATAACTACCATTGATTTCTATTTTGAATTTGGACCATCCACATGGGAGATCCACTTTTAAAATGGGCTTGCGGTTTCCCTTTTTCCTTTTACAACTTTTGGACAAATGTAAAATTTTCACATTTTTCTCCACACCTCCACCCTTGAGAAATGAGCCTGACACGTGTCCTAAGGTGGGTCCCAAAGGAATCATGGCCAAATTCTTCTATTTCACCTCCTTTTTGGAAAAGGAAAATTTTTCCAAGTTTTCTCCACAGCCCCGCCCTTCCGCTTCTAGATTCTAATGTGGGTCCCGATGGAACCACGCTTCCTTTTTCACTTTTAACTTCTTTTTCCACAAAAGGATAATTTTCCAAATTTTCCTCGAAGGTCCGCACCTCTGCCGTTGACTGTGGAAATTTTTTGACTATTCTCTATCGAGCGTGTGGGCCATTTTGATGTTTTAATCCTTTTGATAGCAGGAGGAAAAAATCCAAGTTGCCCCCAATGGTCCACTTCCCAGCCTTTTGAATTTTCAAACTGCCACATGTCACAATGGTGCATCTTGATATGGTCCCCAAAAGTTGAAACCTTGAATGAGCGTGTGCTCACCACATTTCTTGGCCCGAAAAAATTTGTTTGAAGGATTCAAGCTCAGCGGAAGGCACCATGTGTCGAGGTTTGAGGCAATATCCTTTGGCTATTGAAAAGTCCAAGCAAAATTCAAAGTGAGCGGAGGCCTCCAAGTGTCCTCCTAGCGCTTCTTTAAAACAAAACTCAAGGGCCATTCCTCAAACATGCGCAGTCCCTCCATGTGTCCCAGGCCTCTCAAAATTCTTTGAAAAAATACTAGGTATGGGAAGACCCGGCGGAAGCTTCCACATGTCTTCATGGTGCAATTTCAAAATGGTGCCCAAAGCGGAGACCCTGATCAAGCGTGGGCTCACCACGTTTCCCTGTCCCACTAAATAGTATTGAATGCATAAAAATTTTGTCTACATTTGGGAAAGGCAGTGGAAACCTCCACGTGTCCTCCTGGAAAAACTCCAAGGCCAAACCAAAAAGCAAATATTCAAATGAGCATCATTCTTCCACATAGACAGGTTTTTTTTTTAAGTTGAGGCGATTCATGAAATTTTTAAAGTACCTTGTCGAGCCGTGTCCAACCAAAGGAGGCCACGTTTCCTGTTTGATGCAAGCATGTAAATTTGACTTGGAGATACGCCGTAAAACTGTAAAATGTAGAAAAATGACCATTTGAGCTCGGAAATGAAATTTTTCTTCAAGGACAGAGAATTTAGAAATGTTACAAGGCTCAAATACATCCCTCCGAGCTACATCCATTCATTTTTCTTCAAGTATTTAGGGAAAAAATGACAAGGAAAACAAATCCTGACTGTGGAAAATGGAAAGAATGGGAGAGCCCAAGTTTTAGATGAACAGAGAACGTGAGACCAAAATTACAAACCCTTTCCAGATAAATAGAGAAACAAGGAAACAACCATGGATCCATACATGATCCTCGGCCCAGGGACAAACTGATTATGGCAACAAAAGGAAGGTATGGAATTCACAGGCACAACACGAGGAGATAAAATATGGCAGAGGCCGTAAATTGATAGATTTTCAATGGAAAAATGGGGCGAGACTATTTTGAGCACCAACAGACCCTACATTAACTGAACCTAAGGGAAATCAGTAAAAGGCGTATGTTTCTAGAGTGAGGAAATGTGTACCATTGATCAGTTACCCAAGCCGAGTACGAGATAGGAAGCGGAGCCTTACATAAGCTGAAAACCCACTTTTGTTCATTTGGTATGTGTGGCACTTGCTCAATGGGTTTCATGCATATTGTGTTTCATAGAAACCTTAGGCTCAGTAGATGGTGACTTGTACTCCTTTCTCTCTCCCGATATGGTGATCATATGGATTCAACCTATGTGATTTTGTCTATGTTTAGCCTTATCGAAGTGGTGGCGGGATCATTCAGATAGAGATGATGACAGTTGTATTATTTTATATGTTATTTTATGAGCTGAGACTCGATGTTTTGAGTGCCAGCAACTCGTTGAGTACCCCTTGGTGGCCATATAATGCCACGTAGTTATTGTAATGTGTTATTCCTATACACGTATTTTATTCGTAAATTGAATTTTTTTCCTTTTCTTGTTAGAACAAATAATTTTCTTTATTGACATGTTCTTATATTTTGGGCATTTGTTTGGTTGATGCACTAACATGCATATTTTTGCACTAACTATGGTTATTTGGCCATTTTTTTTTCTTAGATTTATATTTTCTTTTTAAGTTTAATTTTTTTATAGCTTAGCCCAAGGCTTTAGATCTTGCCATGTGACATTTGAATGGTTTGTTTGTGTTGATTCTAATGTCGTAATGTATTGGAATAGGGTCATGGGATTCACCATGGAGTGGTGGAACCTGTGGACCTGCTTCATTATATCAGGGTATGCCCCAAGGAGTTATAGATAACTAGCAGGTTGTTGAACCATGAGTTATTATGTCACTTGGGTTAGAGGTATCTGGACTTTATGCGCCTAGGGCCATAGGGTGACCAGCCTCTTTTGGGGAGCAAAAATAAAAATTTATCTTTATATTATTACTTGAGGGAGGCATAAGAGACTTAACGGAGCCATAAGAGACTTGAGGGAGGCATAAGAGATTTGTGTGGGTGTGATTGATGTTTGGGAGGTATATGGAGTTGTTTTATGATGCTTTAAGGGAGGCATAAGAGACTTATGTTTTTGTGTGATTAGTGCACTTGGAGTTTTTTTTTTTTTTTTTCATCTAGTTGTTGGTGATGCTTTGAGAGGTATATGGATTTGTTTTATGGTGTTATGGGAGGTGTATGGTGTTAGTATTATGACTTTATGTGTACTCTTGAGATTATGATTTATGTCTTGTGACATTATCTCCATCTTGACACTATGTAGCTATAGTTATGGTTTGGAGTTTTGTGAAACCTTCGTATGTGTACCTGTTGGGAATTCCACGTTGTTGTAGTCTTCTTATGTTATAAGTACTTTTGGTTTGAGGAGCATATACGTGATAAGTACTATGTTGTTAGGGCTATGTATGTGTTTTTCATGGTTTGGTTGAATTCTTGTGATGTGATATAGATGTGAAAGTACATATCATGATGTCTTGTGGACCATTAGTGTCGTGTTTGGCTTTGGTGTGGTATTGTGATGTCAAATTTTGTTGGACACCCATAAGAATAAATCGATAAAAACATTAAACAATGAAATATTAAGAGTTTGAGAATGAGAAATAAAGTAAAGGAAATGACTAACTAATTGTTAAAGTAAAAGAGAACTTTCAATCTTCAAAGGAAATAAAAAAAAAATAATATATTTCTATATTTAGTTTACTTCCTTATGTTTGCATTGTACCGATGAGTTGTTTTGTTAGAGACATGTGTGATTATTGAATTTATTTCTTACATTTTCCTCGAGCATCGGTGTTGTGTTTCATCGAGGATGATGCTCTTATAAGGGGAGGGAAATGTAGTGATTTGAATAAAAACAATACAGTAATCAAATAATTTGAAATTAAAATACTTCTAAGTGCGCAAACAAGGAAATGGGCCAAGTCAGGAGTATGAATGCCTTTGTCAGCGAAGTACGTAAGGAAACTGACACATCCTAAATACCATGCAGACTTGTCACATATTGCATACATAAAATACAGGCAATTTGCTTGGATCCAATGCAAAATTATGTGAAGCCAAGATTTTCATTGATACTTTTACAGAAATTGAACGGTGTCAGCGAGTGCATCCCTCGCTAAGAATAAAAAAATGTTAAATTATCAAAAGGTTGCATGGATAAATGCTAGTCTCTGCTGGTATGACGTGGATAAGAAACTTTATGTCTGCTATTAATTTGTTTTTTTTTTTTAGAAAGAGGGTAAAACGAGGGTTTTAGAAGGTCCCACAACCTTATACAAAGAGCCCAATGACTAGATTAAACTATCACGCTTACATAGAGAGAAAAAACCCGAGAAAATTTCCAAAAAAATAAGAAAAAGAGAAAAGCCCGAAGCGGGAAAATGACATTAGATGAGCTTCATAAGCTCAATTACAATATTCTTGGCCTGGATAGACCCTGATTCATCAACAAGCTAGTCCGCAAGTATTAATAGCTTGTTGCAATCTTTGGTAATGGCCTTCTTGGTGTTTTTGGTGAAGTTCTCCCAATATTTGAGAACCGAGAAAGAGCATTTTAGCTTGGCCAGGATGGAAGTCACCAGCTCTACATGTCAGCTTTCTGGCTGGTTCTCAGTGTCAACAGCAGAATCAGTGTTGGCCTTCTCAATGTTGCCAAAAATAGAGTCAATCTAGTTTTTGGTAGCATCCATTTAAGCATCCTAGGGGTTGGTGTCATGATCCTCCATGATAGTTTTACTAGAAGCTAGCTAGAAGGTAAGACCCTCCTCCTTGAGCTTGACCTCCAGACCAATCGGGACATAATCAGGAGAATCAAGATACAACTGAGGAAGCCCCAACAGGGTATCTTAGATGTAAAGCTCTGAGCTGGAGGCCGGAGAGGAAGTAGCGAGCACCACTAAAGCTAAAAGAGTAATGAAATAGTCTAGACTCAGGGATGGCGGATGAACAGGGGAGGCAGGGGGAACAAAACCCGCCAGGATTTTGACATCGAAGTCAAATTCAGAGGAGATTTTTCGGTAGTGGTGATGACTAGAGGAGGGGTGGGAAGCGAGGGATGGAATGGGGGAGGAGGTGGGCGTATGGTATGGCTGATTGTGCTTGGGAGGAAAAATACTCAATTCAGTAGGGGAAGTGGAAAATTTGAACAGGAGGTAGAGGAGGCCTTGATGTAGAATGGGCCCTTCACCTTCCCTAGCCAAGTTGATGGAATGCTCAAGCAATTGGAAAAAGAAAGTAGCCAAGTTGATCTTTTTCCCACACCGTAAGTGTGAGAGGATGAAGAAATGGGGACAATAGACTAACCTGTAATGGCCATCGATGGTGAACTACCTCATGATCACCTCAACGACTCTATCCCAGGGAGGAAGGAGGGATTCCCGTATATAGCTCGAGAGGTACTTAGATCCCCTTTGGAGATGAATAGCTTATAGAGGCTTCTTGGAGGAAGGAAGGATGGTGACAGAAGTGATGGAATTTGTGGAGATAGTGAAGTAGGTGTTTCCTATCCTTTGACCAGGTGGCCAGATAGGAAACTAGCACTGAGTAACCTTCATTTCGAGGAATGTCGTGATGTCATTATTACCAAGGATTTCCACATTTATTGATCCAAAATTCACACCCCTAGGGTAATTTTGATAACATTCTTTCAAGTCCCAGGTTGAATCTGATACTAGGTTGATCCAGAAAATTTTGTGAAAAATTGGCTAATTCCTAGAGAAGATTTGGGACAAGTGGGACAAAAAGGCGCGGATCGGCCGAAATGAGCACAGGCGGCCCCGGAAGCAATTGGGATTTGGGACATACGCGGCGGGGCGCGAAAAGCTGATCTGGCCAAAAGAGAAAAAATTGGCTAACTGCTGATAGCGTGACAGTGAGGCCGAACCGGGTGAAATGAGTCAAGGCAGCCCGAAACAGTCTAGGACGCGCGGGCCAAAAGTATCTCCGAAAGCAAATGGGAAATATGGGCTACGAGTACGCTGGATTTCTTATGGGTAGATATATTTAAATAAAGGAAACATATTCGGCTCCAGTCAGTTAATGCTCATTCCCGTCAAATGACAGAGCCTGCCAGACCAAAATAGCTGCCAACACTCAGAAGGCCATAACTTTTGATTTCTCAACGAAATAACAAAAATTGGTACCATTGGAATCGATGTACAGAAATCAAGAAATTTGGATTTAATAAGAAATTGATTGATATTTTTAAGAAAATGTGGCCGAGAACAGTGTTTTATTTGGTAGCTGGGAGTGCAATTAAGAGGCATGATCATTCTTTCTCTACTGCAGCACATGGGACATTGGGGAGCCTTACTAATGGAAAACCTTTTCAAATTTAATGGGTGGTTGATTTCGGGATTTCCATTTTCCCTTCTCTTCTCCTTCTCATTTTTTCTATAAGTTGGAGTGTTGGGGTTCTTTGTAAGAGGGGATTTTTTCGGTAACAAAGCTCTGTAACCCAGTGTGTATGTAAGTGGTGTTTAATGCACTTGTTTGTGGAGCTACCCTCCCATTTTGTAGAAAATCATGTGTGTGCTTGGATGTGCATTTTGTGAACTGTCATCACCTCTGGAGATTACTCTCACACCCTCTTTTTCTGGTGTATCACCGCTTTAGTGTAGGCTTTAATTTTATGCACTGGTTCCTTGGAATTTTAGAGAATTTAGTAAGCTCAAGAACCATAATCTGTGGGAGCCATGTTATCTATGTGCTTAGAGTGATCCTAGAAATCCTTCTGTGATTCGGTGATAACAAGGGATGAAGTGGGTTTAATTATGTATGTATGTGAATGGTGAATCACCAGACTTATGGATGGGGAAATTATGATGTGGAATGGTGAATCCCAGACTTGGACGAGTGTAGTAATACTCGTCACACGTGCTTTGCTCCATGGAGTAATACTTCAAATTAATATGGAAATCATTACTGTCGTCAAAAGCAAGAATGGAGTGCCTTTTGCCGGAATTGCTGACATAGGAATCAGACTCCCATCACCACATGTTAGCTAGAAAATGAGCAATCATTATGGGTAATTTGAAGGATATTAGTCGGTAAATTCTCTAACCAAGTTTGCTGAGAGTCAAGGAGGACACTAATGTTAGCCAAACAATCCACCGCCTTGTTTCCTTCCCTAAGAGTGTGCTGAAACTTGAGTTGCTAAAAATTTCTTTGTAGGATCCAGATGTTAGCAATAATGTTTTTAATAGTCCATTGACCTGATTCATCTGATTTGAGGAGAGTTATAATATTGAGAGAGTCACTTTCCACTATTAGGGGATCATTGCCAAGTTTAAGACTCATCTCTAGCCCTTTTAAGATTGTTAAGGATTCAACACGGTGATTGGTACCTAGGTTAAAATTGACTGCAATAGTAGCTTTAGGGGAACCATCTGAATTTTGGAGGATCATCCCCCCTCGACTTTCCATGGTTACCCTTAGAAGCACCATCTGTATTAAGTTTTAACCAACCCACAGGAGGAGGGAGCTACTTAACATCTGAATGAGCTTGGGAAGAGGATTTGGCTATGGGAAGGATCATCATCTACTAACACCAGTTCTTGTGATTGCATAGCTGAATTTTCTATTGATATTTCTTCCATAAGTAGCTATTGAGATTATCCTAGAAGATAATAGCTATATGACTGTCCACCCTCTCTGGATCCCAACATTGATCTTTGAAAATTCTCCTATTCCTCTCTTTCCAGATACCCCAAAGGACGTGTTGGATTATGATTTTCCAAGCTAGGGAGAGGGCCGAGTGAGTGAAGGGGGAGTACCATTCTAAGAGGGTGACATGAATAGAACTTGGGAAGGTCTAGACAACTCTAAAACATGACAAAAGCCCACTCTAGACAGCTTGGGTAAAGGGGTAGTGTAGAAGGAGATGAGAGGAGGATTCCAAGGCTTTCCAACAAAGAACACATCTAGTGGGAAGCGAGAAGCCTCTCCTATTTAAGTTCTCAACTGAGAGGAAAGTGTTCTTGAAGGAGATCTAGGAAAAGAAGCTAATTTTGGGAATAGACTCTTTGGGCCAAATTTTAAAGAGGGGAGGGCCAACAGTGGTCTCAGGCTTAGAGTAATTGGAATATTTGACAACGAAGGCACCAGAGGGGGAAAGGGGCCAGATACGTTCATCAGCAGGGGAGGAGAATGGAATATGGAGGGAGGAAAGGGAATATCTCAAGTGAAACAAAAGCTGACTCTGAATTTCACTGATGCCCATCCAATCTACAATATGCCAAGAGGGGATAGAGTTCTGAATACTCCACTAACTAGACACTTTCCTGCCATGCCTATTGATGAGGTTCCCAAACAGAGTTGAGACTCAAAGTTTTATCCCCAATCCAATAGTCTGGCCAGAAGTCAATAGATCTTCCATTTCCCAATCTCCATTTGGTCCCAGAATAGAGAAGAGGTAGAGAGCTAGTAACCGAGTTCCAGATGGCCAAACCGTGGGGAGGGGATGAGAGAAGGAAGTATTCATCATGCATCAGGTATTTATATCTTCGTAGATGAGCCTAGTGTGAATTACCTTGAACAACTTCCCAACCAATTTTAGCCAACATAGCAACATTCATATCAGCAATCTATCTTATACCAAGCCTGCCCAGAGTGGTCTGTTTATAGACTTCATTCTAAGAGACCAGGTGAATCTATTTTTTGGCCTCAACCCCTATCCACAATTTTTTTTTTGGATTCCCTCAACAACAATGATCACTGAGGTAGGCATTTTGAGAAGAGACATAACGTATATAGGTATAATCTGCAGAGTAGCTTTGACTAGTTGAAGTTTGCCAGCCTAACTAAGAATGGCACCTTTGCAAGCAACCAATTTTTTTAGTATCTCTCAATGATAGGATTCCACAAATTCTTGGTTTATTTTCCTTTGAATAGGGGGATGCCAAGATAGGTGGAGGGAAAGTCCACAATTTTACAACCAAATATGTCAGCAATCCTTCTTTGAGTTTGAGCCGAAGTGTTTAGGAAGGAGATACTACTTTTTTTGAAGTTGATTAATTGTTGAGAGGCATGTTGATAGTCTTCTAAAATTTCTTTTAGGGCACAAGCTTCAACCACCGAAGTAACACTCAAAAGTAGGGTGTTGTCTAAAAATTGGATGTGAGTGGTGGTAGGGGAGGTGGAAGTGATTTTGATGCCAGAAATGACCAAATGACTTTTGGTCACCTCAAGAGCTCTGCTGAGGGATTCTGCCATTAACAGGAATTGGAATGGAGATAGAGGATCCCTCTTAAGAATGCCTATGCTACTTTTTAAAAATCATGTCGAGATACCATTGATGAGAATCGAGAAGCAAGGGGTCGTAATGCAAGAAAAAATCTAGTTGCACCATCTGTTGTCAAACCCGTAACTTTTTAGAACTTGGATCAAAAAAGTCCAGATAACTCTGTCGAACGCTTTTTGCATGTCAAATTTGAGGATCATCCCCACAGAATTTGAGTGATGGGAAGAGTGGATGGCTTCATGAATGGTGATGATACCTCCTTGAATAAGTTACCCAGTAATGAAACCATTTTGATTTGTCGTGACGAGGTTATTCATCAAAGGCTTAAGATGGGAAGCTAACATTTTGGTTATGATTTTGTAGGAGGTGTTGTAGAGGCCAATTGGCCTGAAGTTGGAAACCAATTTGGAACCAAGAGCTTTGGGGGCAAGAGCTATGAAGGTGGTGTTCCATTATTTTAGAAGGTCTTTTCTAGACTGGAATTCCATAACTACCTTGTAAAGATCTTGCTTAATGATTTCCCAGAAGATTTGAAAAAAGGCAACAAGAAATCTATCGGGGCCAGGAGCCTTGTCCCCTTTCATAGTGAAAACTACTTTATGAATTTCCTCCATAGAGAAGGGTTTCGTTAAGTTTCCATTCATGTCCTCGAAGATTAATTTGGGAATGTGATGGAGCATCTTCGACATAGCTTTCTCATTGGGAGGGTACTCTTCCTAAAGGAGATTAGAATAAAAGAAGACTAATTCGTTAGAAATATTAGTGTCAGAGGTTAAGGTGTTACCTACTGAAGTAAGCAATTCCTTGATTTTGTCCCTACTTTTGTGCTTAGAGGTAGTAATGTGGAATAACTTGGTGTTGCAGTCTCCCTTCTCCAGCCAGAGCACATGAGATCTTTGCTTCCAATAGGTCTCTTCTTCCCTTAGGGTAATGTGGAAGTCACTGAGAATGTGTCTTTCTTGATTATGGAGTTGTTCCGTTCTTCCTTCAACCTCCATCAAAGCATAAATGTTAGCAATTTCCTGTTTCAGCCTTTGCTTACTATTTTTGATGTTGCCGAACACTGTGTTCTTCCAGATCTTGAGGTGTTCTTTATTTCTTTAATTTTGCTGGAGAATTTAAACATTTTGGATCCCTAAACTTTGATATCCCACTAGATCTTAATGAGAGGGTCTAGCTGATTATGTTCAGGCCAAGTCAGATCGAATATGAAGGGAGGATTTTTAATGTATAACTTATTTTTGGCACAGAGGATTAAACGGCTGTGGTTCGAAGCCGCATGGGGTAAGGAGTTGAGAAAGAAATCAGGCTAAAGTGAGATCTAGTCCAAGGATCCTAAAGCTCTATCCAGTCTGCTTTGTATGTGATTTTCGCCAACTTTTTGATTTGACCAAGTGAAGGACGTACCATGAAGGTCCATGTCAAGAAGATTCTCCCCCCTTATAAAGTCAGCCAAAACTTCCATGCTGTTGGGGTTAGGAGGGGATCCTCTTTATTTTTTAGAGGGGTATAGAGTGCAATTGAAATCTCCCATAATGAGCATTGGGAGATTTACACAATTCTTTATGAAATTAGAGATGTCATGCCAAAGTCTTTCACGCTGAACTTCTAGGTTTGGGGCATAAACATTGATTACAATCCAGGAAGTATTAGAATCCACTTCCTGGAAGAGTCTGCACAAAAAATTGGGGTGCTGCAGAAGGCAGTCACCTTTAAATTAGTTGGGGTCACAGAGAGTGCATAGGCCTCCCAAATTACCCGTTGCAAGCTGAGAAGCAAAAGAAGCAACCGACCAAATTTTCAAGATACAGTCATCCTTTTTGAGTTTGGTTTCCTAAAGCATGATAATGTTAGGAGAGTGTTTAAATTTCATATCCTTAAGGACTATCTGTTTTTGCAGAGAGTTCATCCCTCTAATGTTCTAAGAGATCACCTTCATTTCTTGGATTTAGATTTTTTTCCCCACAACCATGGGGATGGTGCTTTGTGTTCCTTGGGCCACATTCAAGGTTGATTCTTGCTGCAGATTAACATTACCTGGGATACATCTATGCACTTTCTCAGATCCAGTATCAAGTTTCCTACAACTACTGTGGGTCATACGGGGATTCAAACTATCATCAGAGGATTGAGTGGGATGGGGAGAGTAGGGAATGAGAGGGAAGAAGGAAGGGAGAACCGATGAAAGAGGGATTAGTAAGGGGAAGCTCCATGTTGAACTCAAGGAGGGGGGAAGGGAGAGGAGGATGTTGGAAGGATGGGAGTGGGAAGGTGGATAGGGAGGGGTAAAAGTAGCCATCGAAAGGGGGGCCGTTGGGGGGTTGGGGCAAGGGGAATCTAGGGAGACCTCCTTGGGAATAGAGGCCAAGGAAAGGGGAGGGGGGGGATCGAGAGGGGGGGCCAAGATGGAGTCGGTAGAGATCTCTCCTTCTTCCAAGAGGGAAAAGGGGTTGGAAGTGGGGATGACCAGGTCTCTCCAGGAATGATCTTAGGGATTAAATTTTCCTTTCTTTTTGGGAGAGGTAGCCATGGTTTTGGGTTTAGGCTGAGGCTTGGTGGGACATCTAGAGGCTTTGCGGCGTATGATTTTGTGGATTGAACATGCTTGTGGGATATATTCATATTCAATGCTTTAGGACCAGGTTCCAAAATATGACAGTAGATCAATCGATTTCGGGAGAGGGCTACTTACATCAACATTAACATAAAAACGAGCATAGATGAATCTAGTCTTCACCTTAGAGGCCCGGTCTATTGTGATTAATGAACCCATATATATAGCAATACCTTCAATAACTGTGGGGTGCCATAGCTCCAGAGGAAGGCTTGGAAGACAAATCCAAATTGGATCCTGTGTCATTGTTTTGGTAAGCGGGTTGAATCCAAGAGACCATTTACTGATATAGAAACCTCTTCTTCCAAAGAACCACGGACCACCCAGAAGAGCTCGAGAAAAATACTCTTTCATGTTGAAGGATAATAGGAAAAAACTGTTTGGTATTGCAACTATTTCCAACACACCACAAGTGTTCCATTTCAGCCAGGCCCATTTTTTAATGTCTTCAAGAGGGGGTCTAGGACCCATGAGTTTGCCAATAAGGGACAGATCTCTAGAGTCAGCAGCAACCTTCGTGATGTGTGAAGGGATGTGGAGGGAGAGGGGCCCATCAGAAAGCATGGGTGAGCTTCTCTGAGGGTGACACAGAGGAGGACCCCTCCACAATTTTCTTCAAAGCCTCGAGGGGAGGACGAGGAGATAGGCCTCTAGAGTTAGAAGGACAGTACTCCCGATCTAGACCAGGAGGGTCCGACATCAGAGCCAACACCAGGGAGATCAGAATTTAAAAAACGGAGGGTGGTAAAAATGCAACAGCTCGAAAAAACCCTTAAAATTTTTCATGCAATATCTCCTTAGCTTGGTTTTATTATTAAGGAGGTAATGGTGAAGTTCTGACATGTGAAGACCACAACACATATGTTATTGCACTTGAAGCACTCTTGCTATTGTTTTGTTTGTTATATGTAGAAAAGAAGAAGATTTTTTTAGAAGCACATTGCTAGCCATGTGAACTGTGTGATAGAATGCTAAAAAGGAGGGTTTGTTTAGATGCCCATGACTACGAATGCGTACAAAATACATGGATTTCCTTTCGAAACAGTCACTATTTCACCTATGCAAAAAAGGGTCTCTAACCTAATCAATCTACATTTACCTACATACTACCATCCCGCTCCAAAATGAGATCTCTGGAGTAGCTTATAGACGTCCATCAAAGCATCAAAATAGAGGAATGTTTTCTGTTTGGGTGTGGCTAGATTAAAAAACCTAAACTTCAATGAATGACACGAGGGTTGTGGCACTTGAATGGCCTATGTTGTTGTATACCAAATTACCCTTATCATCTTTATGTCACCTAATTTGGTGCCTCTCATTTAACATATACAGACGGGGTTCTCCATTTTTTCGAGCTAAAGAATTGTATGATTCATTTTATTCCCAGTCTGAATCTAATTCCATTTCACATCCCATACAATGGCTTTGAAATTTCCTAAATTTATTCTTTTCCCACTCAGATACCCACCAAAATGTATTTTCTCTCTCTAAATTTTCACTAAGAATATCTTGCAATACCATACCCCTTTCTACATAGGGAGTAAAGGAAAAGAGAAAGCTTCGGCACACTTCCATGAAGTGATTCTTAATGAAGGAAGGTGGGTACTCCATCTCTCAACTGCTGATTGTAATGACCAAGGACCCCCTCTCTTTTAGATGCACCTCCATTGACAAAGCCCAATAGGAAGTTCAATTATTCAGAGATTCTGGGCTCACTCTTGACCAGGTAAGAAAAACCATTCTCAAAGACCCATCTATTCTTGTGTGCACAGTAGATGATCAGTTGAAGCCTAAAATTTACCTTTCAAAAACACTGGGCTTTACTGAACATGATGTGGGTTATGTCATTTCCCACCAACCTATAATTTTATGTGGCAGAAAACTGTTGGATGTAATGCTTCTCATAAATGTTTCCTCCATAATTTGCACCATCTCTTTCCAACTGGAAGAAAATGGCATGGGTATTATATATTGTTTTCTTGCTAGATGGTTGAATGGAGGAGAGCCTAGGAGAAAATTTGAACTACTTGATGGAATGCCTAAAGGAGATTTGGAGGTGCATGAAATGTTGGTGGACCTACGCAGAGCCTTTTTTTTCACCATGTCGTTAATGGATAGGCATGGTCTTCCTTACCTTTTCTTTCATAATTTTCATAATTTGGGTTCTTAATTTGTAATATAATAGAAACGTTAAACCTCTAAATAATCATACAAATGAATATGTAACCAAATTTAATTAGTGTAAAGAAATAAAACATCACCTTGTGATTGATGAAACTGATTTTCAATTTAAACATTAAATGTGGTCGCTACCATAACCTTATATGATGATACTAGAGTATCTGAATTAAGTACTCGTATATTCTGGAATTAACGAGAGTTAGATGATTTAATCAAATGAAACAACTATTTTGCCTAACTTACAAATTTAGAAAAATGCAATTTTCAGAAACTCACAAAACCAACTTTGGAACCCTAGAAAAGAGGTGTCAAGTGTCGCATGTGCTCCTTTTAATGGGGAGAGTTGCATCAAACTTTAGATTGACCCCAATTGATTGTTTGTTCTCTCTTCTTCATTTCACTAGGAGCCCTATTACTCTATTTTGTACTTTAAGTAGCTCTTAAAAATGAAAAATTGGCTTTCATTTTGACCCACCGTTTGGTCCCTGGACAATAAAATGCTTTCCCACCTTCACAAACCTCTATTATTTTTACTAGACTTTTTCTTCCAACCTTAGGTTTAGGAAAATCAAATTCCAGGTTAGTTTGGCAAAGGAATTTTTAGGCCTCTAGTCGCAATGTTTGACTAGTTCACACTAGACCAATTACGACCGGTGGCTCCGGAAAACCCGTTGTCATTTGAAACATGTATGCCAGTTCTCAGTTTTGTCAACTCTAAAAAATTCTCCATATATAGGGTAACTTGTAGGAATTTTTTCATTACATGTTCTTCCATTTAACGTTAGTTTTGGAGGTGGTTTTGTGAGCCCTTGAGCTAACTTTTGATCATTTCTAACCAGGCCAATTACGACCAACGACCTCAAAAAATTAGCCGCCAATTGTAAACCATTCACCAGTTCTGAATTTCGTTAGTTCCTATGTATTCTTGGTTTATAGGAGGACACAAAGAATTTTACCTGTTCTATGTTTTCTCTTCAGAAGAAAATGTTTGAAAGTGATTTCCTAGCCTCCGATCCTGATTTGAATGTTTTTTGTAGCTAACATGAAAATGTAAAAAGAAAGTTGTAGGACCCCTGTTAGGTTGCCAAACCACCGTGGAAACTTTTTGACACATATAAATAATTGTTTGAAACTCTATAGTGTAACTTGTTATGTGAAATATAACTTTTGACAAAATGGTGTTTCTCTCTCTTCCCTTCTCTTTCTCTCTCCTTAGTTACGAAATGAAGGGAAATGAAATGAAATGAATACATGTTTCTAAAAAATTTCTTTTGAATGCAAATTATAATTATATTTATATGTAAACAGGAAACTAAAGACATTAATTATGTTAGATTAGGATGAATTCCATGCCAGTGATTTATTGCTGATTTCATGCTCACAATGTTTTGCATAATGCAAGAATGATGGTGAAAAGGTGATATGTAATTCATTATTTACTATTGTAATTTACATAGGTCATTGTAAAATGAATATATGCATAATGTAGTCTCATGTTACAGAAAAGTTATATTTGAAATTTGCTAATATGTATGAGATGCTAGTTTTAGGAATATCTTAGGAAATGTGCAGTTAATCATAGGTTCATTTTGATTCATAGTTATGTATAGTAAAAATGTTTGATATATAGATGGAAAATGAACTTGAAGTTAATATATTGTAGTGTATTTTTGGTGTTCAATAAATGATTAATTAATTTGTGTGTTATATTATTTTTTTTATTATTGGCAAATAGTTTTTTGAAAGGGACTATACCCTTGAATACAAAAGAAGGCCTGAGAGCCGGAATAAGAGTGAGAAACAGAGAGAATGGATCAAAATCCAAGTGTTACAACGAAGCTCCAAGTAGCTCAGAAACAGTTACTCAACCGAGACAAAACAGAAAAACAACAGCAAAAAAACAACAAACCGACCGCAAAGAAACAACAGAAAAACAACAAAAATCAGCAGAAGCTCCCATAGCTACTTCTTGGTAGCTTTATCGATACTGATCTTGATTTTCTTCCAGGCATGAAACATACCCAAAGCAGTCATATGGGCAGTATCAGTATTATCAAGCTCCTCAATGGTTCTTTTGCTTTCTTTTTCGTTGCCCCAAAGTGCAGCCGGGACACGGCTGAGGTTGGAAACACTTTTGGCATGGCCCTGGATGAACTCCTCAATCGCCCTAAAGGCTATAATGTTGTAATCGCTTCTAGTCTTGGCCTTTCCTAAGAGGAATTCTAAGGAGGTCAGCTTCTTGTATATGTCCTCAATCTGACTGCTATCAATGTTCCCCTCTTCCTCCCTGATTTTCTTGCCTTTCTGCTTGGCAAGGTTCTTGACCTCATCCTTCAGCAAATTCATCTCATCTTCTAAGGCCTCCAACCTCTTTGAAGAGCTATCCATCCGCACCTCCTGGGGACTGGCACTATTGATGTTCAGCAGGTCATGAGAAATCTCAAGGTCAAAAGGCTCCTTCTCCACAGAAAGAGTCTCAAGGTTGAGCCTCCTGGAAGCCCTGGTGACTGGTCTCTTAGAGGTAGAGGTGAGGTGGGTGACGGGAGCAGTAACAGGGGGAATGGAAGGAGAAGTTAGTGGAGCTGGCATGGGGGTGGCAGCAACGGTGGAGGGGGCAGCAGCAGGGGCAGCAGGAGAAGTAGGGCTGGCAGCAGCAGAGCCCATCAAAGGGGGAGCTGGGCTAGGAGAGGAAGGAAGACCAGGGTACTTCAGTAGGCAGCATTTATGGATCAACAAAATAAGACCCTGATGTAAGGGAATCACCCGGGTGTGCTTCTGAAACTCCAAAATGGAGCGTTCAAGGGAGCTCAGTAGATAATGGGGGAAGCAAACCAATCGATTCCTACGGAAGTGGTTTAAAAAGATTAGATGTTTAGCAGGGATAGTGACAAACCTGCCTTCCAAGGAGATGAATCGAATCATCATACGAGTGACCTCATCATAGGGTGATGGAATTGAGCTGACAAGCAGGCCCGCAGTGCTAAAAGTGAGCTTCTCAGCTCCCTCCACAAATCTTATTTCTTCAGCCTCTTTGTCAACCCTTTTGTTGAAGAAGCAGTACCCCTCCTAGCTAAGGCCAGTCACTTCAGCAATGATATCTTCATTGATTAAAATCTTCTGACCCCGATAGTCGACAGTCCTCTCTTTCCACTCCTTGACAAAGCGAACATATATGCTTTGGTCATGTCCCTGCACCTTATCAACGAAGTTGGTGAAGCCTCCTTTGCTGAGAGTGTTCCAAAGCTCTGTATTTTCCTTCCAGTCGGGGTCAACGCATGGTTCAATTTGGCAGGGAGGCCCTCCCATCTTCTCTGTGATATATTGGTTACAAAAATTTCTCAAATTTCTGTGAGCGTAGAGAACTGTCCGCTTCTTGCTGTGTTATATTTAATCGAAACACTCAACCCTAGTATAAGATTTGTGCATAACATGTCTTCATGTGTGATCCTTCTTACCATAAAAGAAATTCAAGAGTACGGCATTCATTCTTCAGATCCGGAGCTCTAAAACGCAATCTAATCGTCCTCATGTAGTGGGAATTCTTCACAAACAGTTTTCGTGTTGGGTATGCTGGCTATACTGCATCTCCGTCTGGATTTTCTGCAATACTACAGAACTGAAAGATGTGAAACGTGCCTCTTGATCATACTGTGAGCACGGTAGTGTATTGATAGATGCGTGCATGGAAGGAACATCCACGTGTCCAGTTTTTTGCCTTCGTTTGGTCTTCAACACTTTCTTGGCACATCTGCTGTTCCACGCCTCTAACTCCCAGTTAGTCTTGTGTTTTTTGAGTTATAGGTGGTTGAGTGAAAGCTTTTAGTTCTAGATTAGTTTTAGTTAATGTGACATAGGAAAAAGTAATATTTGAATGTTACCATCATAAAAAAATAAAAATAAAAAAAAATATTGAGTCTTAGTCTTTATAAGGTCGATACGGTTTTAACTTATTAGTCGATATACACATAGGTTTTATATTTTTGAGTCTTGAGTTATTTTAGTGTCTTTGAAGTCATTAAAAATGTTAAAATAGGTGATTTTAGGGTATCTGTTTTTGTCATTATTGTCATCAAAATTGAGTCGAAAAGTTGTTAAAAAAAAAAAAAGGACAAATGAGTGATTTTCAGTGTATCCGACACATCAATTTTTAAGGAAAATGCCAATGAAAACTATCTGGCTTCGGGGGCTCCGCCCCATCGACCCGCCCTATATCGCGACAGGAATGCGTATTGTTCTCGATATATTGCTGTGATTAGCAGGGAAATTCAGAGGAGGCAGGAGGCAACGGAAGGCGAGGGCAATCGACGACTCTCGTCAGGCACCATTGACGAGGCCACGGTACTGATTGTGACGATTTATTTCAGTTGTGTTTGATAATAGAACAGAAAAATTCTTCAATTGTGATTCCTTTTAAAACCTCTTGATGTAATGTTGTAATAGAAAGAAGAAAACACAAGTACAAATTCAGCATTATGATACTTGAAGAGGATGACAAAAGTTCATGAGCAGGGGCTCGTACCTAGGATAGAGGTCTGTTATGTCGAACAGGGGTTCGTATGATGAACAGAGGTTCATGAACAGGGGGTCTTACCTTGGACTGAGTCCATATGTGTACCAAGATCATGAGCCAACAGGGGTTGCAAGCTGCAGAGAAGTGTAACTATTCTTTCTACATTATTCACATTAGGGAGGTATGTGTGAAAATAATATGTTAACAATAGGGGAGTGAATGTTAGGAATAATATTATATATTGTGTAACATTATTAATAATATAGTTTAGAATAATTTTGAAGTGTGAGAACAACTCACGTTGATAGGAGTGTGAGAGATACTATAGGGATGAGATAAGTTGGGAGAGATTTGTGGGATGCTGAGTGATCAGGAGAGAGATATGAGGGATAGAAGTTGACTCCTTACTTTAAGGATGTCATTTCTCTATATATTGTAATCTCTTTATGAATAATATATCCCGGAAGTTTTCAATATCAAAACTCCATTATTCTATTTCCGGTGTATTTTTCTTAATAAATTTGGTTCAAGCTCTATAAAATAAAATTATGTCATGTAAATGCTTAATTGAATCAAACTAAATTTAGGAATAAAACACCATAGTGCGAGAACAAAGTGCTTCTAATGGAAGGAAGTTTTAGGAAAGGGAAACTGAAACCTTCACTTCTTTGGATTATTTTTTTTCGCCCTCGACAAACTATGGTGGTCCCCTGGCAAATGAGGGTAAAATTAACGTCAACCAAATATTTGAGAACAAACTTACATAATAACAGAGAATTAACACTTTATATGCAATTTTGAAATAATATGAAAGTATGGAAGTTTCCGTAAGGATAAAAAGCCAATTAAAATGTCAAAATATAAATTAAATGTGGAATGAAAAATAACTGTGGAAAAGGAGAAATTTATTACACAAATGTTCTTGGAAGTGAATTGTAACAAGATGCAATTAAAGAATGATAGAGTGCTTGCCTATACTTGGCCTTTCTTGTTGTTGGGTCATTGATAGATTTTATTGGGAAAGTGTGACATCGAAATTATATGTGTTGTCAGTGTCTAGTGATCGAAGATTTATGTAGGTTTCGTAGTGTTGTCACGTTTCTGTACTTGGAGCCCTGTGACGTGTGTAGTGATTAATTAAAAAAAATCCTGGTATTTAACTATTATTTTTCTATGTGTAAAATGTGGGTGTTACATATACATGACTGAACCAAAAGAATTTGAGGATGAACATCATCCTCATAAGTTGTGTCAATTAATCAAGTCTTTGTACATACTGGAATAGGCATCACTAACATGGTACATCAAGATTGATGATTATCTCTTACAACATGAATTCAAGTGTAGCCCCTTAGATTCCAACTTGTACATGTCAACAATATAGTAAATGATATTATTATTATTTTTATTTATGTTGATGATCTTGTAATCATAGGTCGACTCCACGTTTTAAACTTTAAATGAAAATAGAGGAGAAACAACAAGAAGTAAAAAATGATAGAGGAGTAGCCAAAGGTGAGGGAGGAACAGAGGAAAATGTTCAATAAGGAATAATGAATGGGGGTGTGGCATCCATGAATTCGTCGGCCCCTTTGTCTCCACTGCTAGTGGTGTGATCCTTGGAACCTAGGATTTTCAGCATTGTTCATCGGGAGCCCCTGAAACTTAAGTGCTCTTGGTGTGATGAAGTTCACCAACTTCAAATTCTAGAAAGCGTAGTGAATCAGATTATGGAAATATACAAATACATGGCTATGGGGAATTTTTTAGGCCTCGGGCCAAATATATACTTTGTAATAGATTGGTGTTATCTAGTTTTCTAGTGGGAAAAATGGATAACATGGGGGTAGACAGGACCTTGGCACCGAAAAGGGGCTTCATAGGAAAATATAGGTTTAAAGGAAAAATCATATGTTTTGGGAACGTTCAAATATCATCTGAAAGGTTGGAATAATTTGAGGAATTTTTTCTTCTTTTGGGATTTAAGAGTTAGAGTTTCCTACAGGTGAAATTGGGCCCTAACGGGTCCACAACAGGTAAAAATGAAAAAAAATAGAAAAAGTGTGTGAAAATCAGCTTTAAGGTGTCGTATTGTTTCATCATAGCCTCATAACTCAAAAAAATCTAAAAAAATAAAATTATAGAGTCGGGGTTAAGAAAATGCCCAAAGGGCCTTCAAAGGGTAACTAAGCCAAAAAAGAGCTCGACGGGCTACTCAATGAGCTGGGTTAGTGCAAAGGTAAGGCAAGATCCTTATGCATCTCGGTGAACTATGAGCTGGTAGGCACAACATAATTCACAGTTTCATAAGGATCTTGCCTATGAGTGAACTATGTGCCCCTCAGAGTTTCTAGGGGCACAACATAATGAACAGTAGCTGGCAAAGTGGGTTGGAGTTTCCGACTCTGAATTCTAAAATTTTAGACTTCGGAGGGTTCTAGTTTCAGAACTCTCGAGCCACTCAGTAGATGAATAGTGTCATGCAAAGATGTGTCTACACTCTGAAATACTAATGTGGGAAATTCCCTGAAGGGCCGAAGTATTGGGGTGTACACCGAGTTGGGTGAACAGGAGTATGTCGAAGCAAGTTTTTAGGTGGACACATGGGTAGCTCAGGAGTTAGACCAAGCTAAGGATCAGTCAAATGTGATGCATGGAATTCAACTCAGATATCCCGTAAAACATGTTCAGTGAAAGAGGTGGTCTCAGAGATTTTTTGGAAATAAGGGGTCCATTGGAAAGAAGGCTGCGCCAGTCAGCCGTTAACAACGCAATGTGGGGAGTCGATTCCAACCAATGAGGGTAATGCTTTCAAAGAGAACTTGCAAACCAAGATAATGTAATGCAAGAATGTGGACACGAGGAGTTTGAAAAAGGTGGGGGATCATATGCTGAGCTCGGTGGTGAGAAGATTCGGCTCGACTAATCATGGGATAAAGCACGTTGCAATAGAGGAATGTGGAGTGGCCACTGTTATTGGGGGAGGCCTGAAATTAGTAAAGATAGAATCAGAGGTGTAAAAAATAAATGCCCTGCATGAAACAAAGAGATCTTTCGTAGCTCATCGAGAAAATTGACAAGCCAATCAATCAACTCACCCATGAAGAGCCAGAATACACAGAAAACCCCCTTTTTCATAGATAATTCCATATCTTGACCATCGGTGGTCCGTTTTTTTCAAAATACTAGTCATCAAAAATCTTAAAAGAATCCTTATATCCTAAGATCATCCAAAGTAGAATTTCAAAGGTTCTAGACCTCCAAAATTATAGAAACAAGAAAAGTGCTAGGTAGGTGGAGGTGCAATAAATGAAGGTATGGAACCGATTTTGCAGCATGGGGGCCAAGTACCAAGGGCATGGGCAACCTCAAATAACTCCAAAGGATGATGGAAGGAGGAATGAAGACACATAGACCTTGGAATCCAAAATTTCTCCTCTCTCTATAAAATTTCCTCTATAAGTTGTAATAGGGTTGCATTATTCAAAAGTTTGTCATTTTTCCTCCTATGCACCCCTATTATTCTTTCCTTTAGCTAGGCTGTTGTGATTTTCTTGAGGCTTAAGGCCTTCACACTAAAATTTTTAATGACACTCTTACCTCTCCATACTGCAATATACTGTGCATATTCTTAAGCAAAGAAAATCCATGTTCTATGTTAATCTCTCTAACCTCACATGATTTTTATTATTCTTTCTTGT
Organism: Taxus chinensis; assembly: GCA_019776745.2. Taxonomy (NCBI): domain Eukaryota; kingdom Viridiplantae; phylum Streptophyta; class Pinopsida; order Cupressales; family Taxaceae; genus Taxus; species Taxus chinensis. Next base: position 865,166,133 of record CM034147.1, on the reverse strand, counting down.
CTTTCATTTCTATCATGTGTTATGTGCAAACTAATGTTTCCATTATATTTTTTTAGTGTTGTTGTTTTTGTTTGGAAGTGGTGTAATGTGTAAATTTTTTTATATTGTGCATGACCACCCTCTCAAAGTGCATTCTTCTCCATTTTGCCGGGTTAGCAATATTTCTAACACACCCCTTCTCTTGGTGTTATCACCGTTCTAGTGTAGGATTTCCATTTTCATGCATTTTCTCTATCCTTGGCTCCTTGGAAGTCTTAGGATATGATTAGTTAGTTTTTTTTCTTGTATTAAGTGTAGTTTAGCATTACCATTAGGTAGAGGAATACGGACTTCTTTAGAGATCCACGTCAAGCCCGCAAGTCCCATAACTTGAAAGATGGTATCCATGTTAGCAATATTACACCGATTGCCCCATCCACAACTTGGTCATTTGGGGGGTGCTGTAATTTTTCCATAACATTTTTTACATGTCCGGTGGGACAACATTGAATTCATGATTTCATTTTTACAAGATGTTCCCTTGAAAATCTTGTTACCATGAAGCCAAGTTCATAAATTTTAGATTTCAGAGGTTTCCTTTCTCTTCAGATTTCAGAAGTTACAAATTTTAGATTTCAGAGGTTTTTCTCTAGGGTCAATGTTTTGAAATCATTTTTCAAGGGTTTTACATGTGAAAAATGGGCTCAAAATTTCACAAATGATAGATCAGGGTTCAAAGCATGCAAAATAGGCCTTAAATTCTAATTTCGTAATTTTAGATTTTGGACATCTCAGAATTTTAGACTTTTTGGAATTTGGAATTTTGGGGTCTTGCTACATTTTGGAAATTGGACTTTGAAGGTTATAGGTGATTTCAAATTTCAAACTTCATTGGTTATCTGAAACTTCAAATTTCAGATATCTCTCATTTCAAATGTTAGAGTTTGCATGCATTTCGGATTTCGGGGTTTGTATGCATTTCAGATTTTGGGGTTTTCCTACTTCAGATTTCAAATTGTCTTAAATTTTGGACTTCGAAGGTTTAAAACAAGGGCCATATTCCAAAATTTCATATTTCAGAGATTTTTTATTGTTCAAAAAGCCGACCCCACAACAGGTTTTAAGCCATTTAATATTTATGTTCAAGTATTCATCTCATTTCATTAAGTTTCGTTGTGGTCTTAGTGGAATCACTACCTACAGAGGCACATGCAAAGCACAACCGATGACTCCATCTAGTCAAAAACCCATCTTCTCTGAGTTGCGATCATTTCTTTTTCACCCATTTCAATCCATTTTTCCTTTCCATATTTTTCAAATTGTTTCCATTCCATGAAGTTGTGCAATCATAACTTCATTTCTTACAAGGAATTCACACTTGCAGTAACAACCATATGAGTTCAATCCACCTCCATAATTACAAAGTCCATTCTCAGGATACTATCAACCACCTCTAGATCCATACTATAATGAAAATAATTATTATTCCTTCCTATATGAGCAAGATACATGTTTCCAAGAGCGGGAGTATGTAGGTTTCAGAGGGTACCTCACATGTGGAGATGATGAGTTGTAGCTAAAAATTCAAAAAATGGAGGTAGGTATGGTGCAGTCTAGGGATTCATATCAAATAAAATAATTCAAGATTATTTTTAGGACACATTTACCATACATTGGCCCTATTCCAAGATACTTTAGCCCCTAACAGAAGTTGAACTTCATGACCAAGATGCTGCCCCAACTGTTGGGAAGGATCGAAGAGATAGATTTTTTTGAGCTTGGTCTCAGGGAACCTTGTCAATGGGTAATTCCCACACCATCATCTCAAAATTTTATCCCCATTACCCAAACAACACCATTTCAGCCTAAGATTCAATTTCAAGCTTCTCAGTTGCTTCCCCTAGTGTGAAATCCATTTCTACATCCCCTAGTCTTCCACGCCATCAGGGATTTTTTGCCCTTTTTCCTTCCAAACCCAAGTTCACTCTGCAAGAGTATAATGTAATACCTCTCCCTCCATCAAAAATAGTAAAAAAAATAGTTAGAACCCATCCCAACCCTCCTCTTTCTTTCCCTAATTCACATTGGGAGGAGACTTAACAAACTAGTTAGGAGGAACAACAAGAAAAAGATCCCAACAAAGAAGACATGATAAATTTTCTAAGGAATTAGAATTCAAGGTATGTAATGGACAAAATTCCCTTACTGTTTAAGCCTTTAGAGGAAGTGAAGGTTGGAGAATAGTTGGTGAATACTGATCTTGTAATGTAAGTAGAATGAGAACAAGAGGAAGATTAACAATCAGTGTGTTCTAAGTGCAGTATCCATGAGATTACTCTATTTTTAGAAAATTTTGATCAACCATCAAATAACAAAGTTAGCAGAGGGAGGGGAGATAATAGCCCCAAATCCAAAATAAGAGGATTTGTATGGCATGGAGGAAAATCATACAGATTCAGATGACTTAAGCACAAGGTAGGCCATAAAAGAAACTCCAAGCCCTCCTTCCACTTCATTCTCTCTGGATTTTGATTTCGGGGATAAGTTTGAGCTTTCCAAATTCATGTTTGAGAATGGAGATGAATATGATGAACATGTTACAAATCCAATGGGCATCATGAAGGAGGAAAAGCATGTTCATGTCATAAAGGAGAATGAGCCAATTTCAGAGACCTTATAGGAGGAGGATATCATAGAGAGATTTCCCTCTTATGGGAATGAAAATTTAGACTTTCCTCTTCCTTCATTTTTTTAAAAAAATGGCTTGTCTAATGAATCCAATGCGGAGAAAAGTCTTGAAGACCTTACTATTCGTGATAGCCCTCAAGAATAGAAAAAAGAGGAGTTTGACCTTTAAAAATTCAATTTATAAGAGGGAGATGTGTGTGGAGGAAATCCTTACCTTCAAAAGAGCTGTAATCTAGAAAACTAATTGTAGCAAGCCACAAATGGTTCCATCAGAGGCTGTAATAAATCTCAAAGAGCTACATGCCAACGAAGATTTTATTGTTGCTATGGAAGGGAACATGAAAGAAAAACCCATTCCTCATAAGAATCTTCTTGACCTAATATTGGAGGAGTTGAATCTTCCAAGTTTCATAGCGGGAAAGAAGGAGAAGAAAGGGAACAAGGGTGCCATTACCATTTCCATACCATTCACCAAAAGTGGACATCCATTGTCTGTAGATGAGCCACAAGAAGAAAATTTGTTTATAGATAGTCACATTTTCCAGGATAGTCTACATGAAGACTCTTTTATCGATATTGGAACTCAAAGCAACAGACAACACTAGTGGACTAGGACATGCCCTATCAGATATATTAATTTTTTAGAGAAAGAATTAGAGTTTCCACAAATAATCATGTTCATCTTCAAACATGAGGATGAGTCCCAGGGTACCAACGATCAACTACATCAACTACAACACCTCGAGGAGCCCCATGCAAATCATTTCGAGGAGGTATTCATTTTGTTTTCGGTTGATGCCTTGATGATTTGGGTGGAAGATTAATTTGTTTTTAGTATTTCACTCATGCACACGACCATGTCCTTTGTCAAATCAGGTGCATGGTATCAGGTTTTGAGAAGGGGAAGCTAATTTTCCCTACCAATGCTAGGGTTTGTTTGAGGTCCTCGTTTCTCATGTTAGGTTAGGGTAGGTAGGTTTCATTTCTATAGAACAACTACTCTTACACACTCTACATGTCTTGTTTGAGCATGTATGATTTGTCATTACGCTGAGAGGCATTCTACAATATCAGGAAATGATGGAATGGAGTGTGTTGTTCAATTTTATTCTTGAAATTAAATTTGAAATTCATTTGACCGTCATGTGATAGTTCATTAAGATATTTTACTTCTATTGTATTGTCACTTAAATAATATATTTTTTAAGAAGTCAATATAAAGATAGTAATATATATCATAACTAGATAAGTTTTGAGATTGATATCTCTCAACGTATTATTAATATATGTATTTACGATATCTATCCTAGTTTTATGTATAGTTTTGTTCATGTTTGGTCTAGTACAATGCACCATGTTTCAGCATGCCTCTTGCGAGTAATGCCACATGAAAGAAGCTCATATTTACAAGGAACAGATGCATTCTTCAAGTCAATCCAAATGTAGAGAAAATAAATTTAATAAGGGAATTTGTTTAATATTTTCTATCCTCTTATTCCTTTAGATCAATCACATTTAGCTTCCAACACCCTTGTAGGATCAGAAAATCTTCCGCAATGGCGGTTATTGCATTACAAGTAACATAATTCACAGCAACAACATGCCAAATTTTTAGGAGAATCCCTCAAATCATTCAAAGTCCCCCATGGTTGAAAAAAAAATTAACCTAAAATCCTCATTAAGGTGCTTTAGTTGTAAATCTTACGGATTTATAGGGTGTCTTAACCTTCAATGGTGTTCCAAGAAACCATTCAAAAGGGAAAAATTTAGAATTTAATAGAGTTACATGATGTCACAACTCAACACATGTTTTACTTAAAACTTTGTTATGTGCTATACATGCCAATAAATTTTCAGTTTAAGGGTGTTCAATACTTCACAAAGTTAGGTTTTGGGATGGATTTAGAAGTCCATTTTCCAGTCTCGTAAATTAGGATTGGAGAGAGGAAAAAGTTGAAAATTCCAGACTTGAGACAATTCTCCACTCTCAAAAAAATTGTAATTTAAAATCTTATAAGTGAGATGGTTAGTTCAAGTCAAACTTTGGGTTCAGATCGGTTTTAGGCCATCTACAATGACTCCATGCCAAATGGAGGCTTCAGGATACTGGTCTATGAGCATCTAGTAGGAAGATGTCCCCTATGAGTTGCCAATTTTTTTATCCATTTTCCCCCTAAGAAAAATAGACAACATGGGGGTAGACATGACCTTGGCACCAGAAGGAGGATTTATGAGAAAATATGGGTTTACAGGATCAAATATTTTGGGAGTGTTCAGGAATCATTTGGAAGGCTGAGATCATTCGAGGAATTTATTTTTCTTCTAGATTTTAAGAGGAATCAGAGTGGCCTATAGGTGAAATTGGGGCCCTGGCGGACCCACAACAAGAAAAAATAGGAAAAATTGTTAAAGGGGGTGAAAATAAATTTCATGGTGTCCTATTGCTTCATCTTAGCCTCCTAACTCAACAAAATATGAAAAATGAAAAAAATATAGAGTTGGGGTTAAAAAATGCCCAAAGGGCCTTTAAGGGCTGACCAAGCCAAAAAAGAGCTCTCCAATCAACTTCGTAAGTTACTTGAGGTGAGGTGAGCTCCTTATGTAGCTCGACGAGCTAGGAGCTAGCGGGTGAAGCAAGTTGGAAGCCTAATGACTTGATAAAATGAATCGTCCCGCAATACATGGGTGAAGTAGTGGAGTTAATGAAGTCAAAGAAGGGGAGCTCTCTAAATAGCTCAACGAGATACTCGACGACCCAAGCTACATGGCCTGATAATTGAGCCTAAGAAAGGAAACAGGGGACACATATCACCAAATTGGTAAGATGAGTTAGAGCACAACATAATATAGGCATGATTTGCTAAGAATTACAGGTAATACTGACATAGGACATGTAATTGGGATTTCACAAAGGAAATGGGAATGGCCGATTTAGTGAGACCATGATGGAAGGGTGAGGTCACAGTCGAGCTCAATGGAATTTACAAGTGGAAGCTCAGGCCCATATTGGGAGTTGGAGAATAGGATGCTAGTGAGAGGGTTGTAGACAAGGAGAGCCATCAAATGATTTGGCAAAATGGGTCGGTAAACATAAACTCATCATTGAGCTCATGAGCTGCACGAGATAGCTCTGTCATGGTGTAAATAGAGACTCAAGCAAGGCACGTGGATCGAATAAGGCCAAGAGATTGGTGTAGTGGCTCGCAACATATGAAGATGGAAAGAAGGAACGTATGCAAGGTCAAATTGGGAATGGCTCATGGTTAGGCCATGAATTAGCTTGTCATCAAGCTCAAGAAATTGAATGAATCCCAAGGAAGATCACATGAAACAATAGAGTTGAAACGACTTGAATGTGGTATTTTGTAGTCCAGGGAACTTTAGAATTTAGAGGAATGTCAGTTCATAGGATGGAGGGATGTTCACATAAGATGATGAGCTGAGTTCTGAAGTCTAAACTCTAAAACTCAGAGTTTAGAACTTTGACATTTCAGAGTTTCCAGGTGCTCAACATGATGAATAGTAACTGAAAAAGTGGGTTAGAGTCTTCAAATACGAAGTCTGAAATTTTATACTTCAGAGGGTTAACCTTTTAGAAATCTCGAGCCACTTGGTAGATTAATAGTGTCATGTGAATATCGGTTTAGGATCTGAAATCTCAATGTGGGAAAAAATATGAAGGGTCTAAGTATTGGGGTGTGTGCTGAGTTGGGTGAATGGGGGGACGTCAAATAAAGTTGGTAGTTGGATGAGTGGGTAGCTTAGGAGTAATACCAAGATAGGGATCAGTTCAAACATGACACGTGACATTCAACTCAGATATCCCACAAATCATGTTCGGTGAAAGAGAAGGTCCCAGGGATTCATTGGAAAGAAGGTCTGATCCAGGCAAATGTCAACAATGCAAGGCAGGGAATTGATACAACTCAACAAGGGTGAATGTTTTAAAGGGAACTCTCAAGCCAAGTGAAATTAATGTAATAACATCATCCATGAGGATTTTGGAAAATTTCATGGGTCGGATGGCAAGCTCGGTGGTGAGAAGATTCCGTTGGACCGGTTATGGGACAAAGTATGATGTAACAAAGGAATGTGGAGTGATCACTGTGATCGAGGAATGCCCGAAGAGTGGTAAATATAGAATTAGCGGTGTTAAAATTTGAAGCCCCACATGTAACAAAGAGATCTTGCCCATCTCTCCAAGTAGCTCGGTGAGCTGTTCAGCGAGCCAATTAATCAGCTTGCCCATGCAGAGATAGAATAGACAAAACTCCCCTTTTTCATAGAAAATTCCATATTTTGAGCATCAAGGGTACTTTTTTAACAAAATACTAGTCATCGGAAAGCTAAAAAGAATCCCTACAACCTAGAATCATCCTAATTATAATTTTAGAGGTTGTGGACCTCAAAAATTATAGAAAGATGAAAAGTGATGGGTAGGTGGAGGTGCAATAAATGAAGGTATGGAACAAATTTTGTAGGATGGAGGCAAAGTAAAGAGGGCATGGGAAATCTCAAAGCACTCTAGAGGATGATACAAACAATAATGTAGCCATATACACCTTGGAATATGAAATTCATCCTTTCCCTTGAAACATTTCTCTATAAATTGTAATGGGGTTACATTATTTAAAAGTTAGTCAGTTTTCCTCCTCAACACCCCTATTCTTCTTTCCTTCAGCTCAGTTGTTGTGAATTTTTTAAGGATTAACACCTTCACACTAAATAATGTAATGTCACTTGTTCCTCTCCTTACTGTAATGTATTGTGTATATTCTTGAGAAATGAAAATCCATGTTCTATGTTGATCTCTCTAACCTCACATGATCTTGATTGTTATTTCTTGCCTCTCATTGCTATCATGGTGTTCTGTGTAAACTAATGTTTCCATTGCGAGGATTTGGTGATGTTGTGTCTATTTGGGAATGCTGTAATATGTGTAATTTGGTCTGTGGTGCATGACCACTCTCTACAAGTGCATTCTTCTCTATTTTGTAGGGTTAGGAATCTATCTAATACACCCCTTCTCTTGGTGATATCACCATTCTAGTGTAGGATTTCCATTTTGATGCATTTTAGCTATCCCTGGTTCCTTATAAATGTAAGGATAAGCATAGTTAGTTTATTTTCTTGCATTAGGTGTAGTTTAGCATTAGGATTAGCAAGAGGAATTTGACCTTCTCCGGAGGTCCACCTCAAGCCCGACAAGTACTATAGCTTGAGAGGTTGTACCCATGTTAGAAAAATTACACCGATTTCCCCATCCACAACTTGGTCATTCGAGGGGTGCTATAATTTTTCCATAACAACTAGTTTAAGAGGAAATGGGTATGTAAGCTCGATGTTAGGGCTCTTGCTGGGGGAGAGTTCCTTTTCATATTTCAGGTTGAGGTGGATTTGAGAAGGGTGATTCTAGGAGTTCCTTGGTTTTATGAGAAGGAAGCTCTCTACCTATGCCATTAGAGACTTGGTTTAATAATAGACGACTCTTTCCAGGAGCACCCAGTCTAGATTCGTCTCCCCTTCCCTTGGAATTTGAGGAGACAATGGTATTTTTTGGAATTTCTATATCTATGGGTTTATTTATTGCAGTTGTTCCAACTATGAAAGCATGATCCAGATCTGTGGGTGTAAAACTACGCATTAACATTCTAGTCAGAATAAAAGTGCCTACAAAAATCTACTTGGATAATTCAGAAGATCAATGTGAAATAAATTGAGTTTGAGAAATCTCAGATCATATGTGATAGGTGCAGGAAGGCTATCTATGAAGCTAAGTTATGTTATATTGGTGTTTGGGTAACTTAGTTTTAAAATACAACTACTAAATTCTGCTAGATACTGGTTACCCATATTAACGATGTGTTATCGGAGGAAGAGTCATTTTTATGAGAAGAGGAAGTGGAAGTTGACAAGGTGTCTATAGACTACTTGCTAGACAAGAATTTCAAATGTGATAGGTGGTTTTGGAGGCTCTATAACTAGGGTATAGGGTAGTGCCAATGTGGCTGACACGTTGAGGAACACACCACACAAACCATCCCACATGGAAATATCTAGAGTTGAGTTTCCAAAATAAAAGGTATTTATTAATGTGGTAGGCGGAATAGTTATTGAAGTTCAGAGGACAAATGATAGTAGAGCATTGGATGTTTCAAATTTTGAAATAATAGTACCAGATCTATTGGTTGGAAATTGTGATGTGACAGGTGGGAGGATGGATCATTAAATGTTGAGAGGCATAGTTTATAGTGATTAAAATAGACAGATGATTAGACTACCGATGGATGCTTTGATTGGTTTCCTTAAGATGGACCTCAATTTAGGTGATTGTGATACCTTTTTTCATTTACCAGGATTCCATGTAAAATGGGGGTGGGTGGAATGAGATCCATTCCATAAAATCAAAATTCGTTCATTTGGGTCGAGTGACTCGAAGTCGTCATGTTGGTGGCAAGTCTTGAGTTTCTCGTTCCATTTTTGGGTAAATTGTTTTATCGTTCTCTCTATATGGATTGACGTTGCTCTTCTTCTTGGTTAGTTTTGGTATCTTGTGACCGTACTTGTGTATTGTAGCTTTGGGTTTTTTCGGTCACTGGTAAAGGCTTCGTGGTTTATATTCAATGCTTTATCCTTTCTCAAGTGTACTGGTAGGTTTTTTGGTCCCCCCAAAACCAAACAGTTACCTAATCTAAAAAATATTTTAATGATAGGGAGTATGGATAAATCTCATTGATGAAGTAAGGAACGATCTCAACAAATCCTTCAACATGACATATGTGAAGCTACTACACTATTTTCTTGGATTAGAGATATGACAGAAGAAAGTTCACATTTTTGTCATTCAGATGAAGTATGCTAAGGAATTACTTGAAAAGTATGAGATGAAATATTCAATGGAAAATCGAATGGAATAAGGGATGTAATGTTCACATTTTCAGGATTCACCTTAAGTGAGTGGAACTCAATACAGGTTAATTGTTGGGAGTCTCATTTACTTGGTCTGTATAATTCCACAAATTTACTTTGTAATTATCAATCTTTCACTGTTAATGTAAGAGTCGAAGTAGTGTCATTGGTTAGGCACAAGGAGAGTTCTATGATATTTATGAGGCACACTAAGTTATGGTTTGGAATACAAGAAGAACTCACAATCATTCTTACAAGGATATACGTATTCAAACTACGATGGATCTTTTGATGAAAGGAAATAAACATCAAGATATTTTTTTCATTTCAGATTGGGACTAATTTCATGGATTAGTAAAAATCATACAATTGTTTCCTTATCATCTAATGAAGCTAATTATCACGTCGCACGAGGGGATGTGTGCAAAGTAATTTGGATAGGTTGTATTATGGAATATATAATCATACATGAAAATAAACTACCAATCATTTACTATGATAATCAAGGTGTTTTGAAGCTTGAAAAAAATCCGGTGCATCATGAGAGAACAAATCATCTTGAAGTATAATGTCACCTTATTTGAGAACAAGTCTTAAACCAAAATATCCAACTCTATTACTTCCCTCCTGAATAAAAAATTACGAATGTGTTCACTAATCCTTTAGGAAAGGTGAAATTTAATTTTTTTAGGGGGCACATTTGTAAAAACCATGTAATAAGTGGGAAATGTTAGATTAAGTTATATTAGACTTAGTCTACAGACAATTATCACATTGTTATTTATCCTCTGCACATCTATCTCCCACCTTCTAGATGCACACACCCCTTTTCGGAATGAATTATAAGAATAATGTATAAATAAATATCTTTGATATATGAATAAAATGAAGTGTTTGGTTATAATTTAATCAATCTCTTACGTAGATATATTTAATTTTTTGTACAAAAGTATATTATTTTAATACCTTCATCATCATCACCATCATTTTCATCATCATCATTTTCACCGTCATTATTTTTCTCATCATTGTGATTTTCTGCATCGTCATTCTGGTCATTTTCATCATCATAATTATTTTCATTGTCATCATCATCATCATCATTGTCATCATTTTCATCATCATCAAAGTCATTTTTATCACCATCATCACTACCACTAATCATCATCTTCATCTTCGTTGTCATCATCACCGTCAATATTAATCTTATTACTAAAATTGATAGTATTATTATAATTTATAAGAAATACTAATTCTTATTATTGTTATTATTTAAAATATTATTAATATTATTATTACTATTACTTTATTAAAATTAATATATTAATATCATCATAAAAAAGTCATCGTTATAATCATGATTATCTTTTTCATGAAATTTTTTTATTTATGGTAAAAAATGTTCTTTAAGTCTCATCGTTACTCATAATTATCCATTACTATTTACAATTTTTGTATACAGTTTGCGGTTTAGTATGTAGATTTAAATTTCATCTAAATCGTCATCATCATCCTTGTTTTTCTTGTTGGCCTTGTCATTATCATCTTCATTGTCATCATTTTTGTGCTCCTCCTCATCATCATCATTGATGATGTTATTTGCTTCATCATCATTCTCACCATCTTTGATTGTTATCATCATTACCATAACCACCACTATTATAATAATATTTGTAATGATAATGTCATTTTATGAAAAATTTATAATAAAATCATATATGGTTCAAGATGTCCTATAAATGACTAAGGTGGTGAATCATTATTTTTTGAGTGAGCATTCCACATGTAATGTTATCATATAAAGTGTTTTCAATGAATTGTGTAGTGTGACATTATATTCTAAATAAAAAATGTGAGAAAAAAGCCCTATATGTAATGTTTATACATTACAACCTACACTTTAGACAGTTAAACAAAACCCCAAATTACATATTCACATTTATGGTTCTTATTTTACATTAAGAGTTTAATTTTTCATCTAATTTCTACAAAAACAATCCTTGTTTTCACTATTGAAAATTGATGTTAGACATTCATCGTATTGTGAGGTTTTTAAAATTATGAAAGTTTCTATTTATTCTGTATGGTTTATAATTAACGATTTTGAATGAGAATTTGTGTTATTCAACGTGACCAATTGGTGTTCACAAGATCACATGAGTTTAGTGTGTCGAATGATTGGTCAAGGTGGTGCATTTATCCTTAATATATTCCTCATCACATATAGAGATATTAGGTTTTCAATGTTTAGATTTAGTGGTCCATGATGTCTTATTAGTGTTCATGCTTTACAACAAAATTAAAATTTAACAACCATAATTTTTTTAACGATGAATTAATATCATAAACACAAATCACCAATGTAACTTAGTAAACACAACATTGAGTTAATGTTTTCATAACTACGCAACATAATATTATGCAAGTTTTCCTTACAAATATGAAAGGGACGAGATGACCTCTTCAAACGTATATCTAGGAATTTTTTTTGGGATCCACAATTCATTTTGTAACCAAGTATTAAATCCAAACTAAGTAAATGGTATGTTTCCCCTTAGCACTCTTGAGAAAAAGATCTTCTAACTCCAACTCTAAGATATTCAAGTAAAGATTCACCTCTTACATTCTTTCGTGTACTTATAATCATATATGGAGTTCAATTTTGGAGGCATTATCTTAATAAATATGCTTGAAATTAAATTAAAAGAGTGATTTCATTCATGTTATCCAAGCATCTACATGATAAGTAATTAATCCCTTAAAAATATCACTCTTGTTAGAATTGGTATTTCACATATGACTATTGTAATCTTTCAAATTTTGACTATGTTAGATAGGATTAATACCAAGGTTCATTTTAAGACCCCCCCTCTAAAAAATGATTATAGAATGGGTGGTGAAACCGACGAACATGATATTCGCATTCTTGGCGAATTTAGGAAAGGAGGATTTTGTAACAACGACCGATATGGAATTTTTTATTATTCTTACCGTATGATAAAAAATATCACCTATCATCCGGTAAACACCTTTGGTTGTCGGTCGATAACAACATTTGGTTGTCAACCAATAAAAATATTTGGTTTTCGGCTGACATCAACATTTGGTTTTTGGTCAGTAACATACTTTGAATGCTGAATGGTAACACATATTAGTTTTTATCCCAGTTGCAGTTGCATAATTATTAACGAACGACAACACAAATCAAACTTACCATCCGGTAACAGGTTCTTGCTACTGTTCAACATTGAATAATCACCTTACCTTTAACTTATAATAGTTTATTATATTAATATATTATGGAGAATTAATCGTATATATAATAAAATATTATAACATGAAGGTAAATATGCTAACATTGGTTGGCCCTTAGTGGAAACACTAAGGTGAAATTTTGGTCAAATTTATTTATGACCCATAAAATTTTGGCAAACGCACTACCGTATGGTAGTAAAAAATTTGCCAATTTAGAAATTCAAAAAATCTAATATTCACCATTGCATGAATATTCACCCCTAAAATGAACTCTGATTAAGACTTGACCAAAAATTTGGTTCATTTCCTATCCATATTAAACAATTATATCATCTATGCATTTAGTACTGCATGGGATCAAATCTAGTTCGTACATCCAAGGATTCATTCTATTTTTCCTTCTAAGTAAATAACATCAATAAACTCACTACACATAATATTACAATTGATACAAAAAATGTATATAGAACATAGACATATAAATATATATGAGATTAGATCTGTAGAGACTACCTCCATGCACATGGCTAAAGCCTTGTCACCCTCTCACAGATACTTTAATATCTATTCATTTTCATGATGAGCTCATCCAATCTCCAGTCTAAAGCTCCAATTATCTTGCCATTTGAGGGTCCCTTTCAAAGTTTTTTCATATCACATTGCATATAGAACAATCACCATATTATTTAACAAAGGTTACACAATTTTGTTTAGGAGAATAAAAGAAAGGTTACATTTTCATTTAGATATTCTCCATGAATTATTATTTTACCTCTTCAAAGAATCGTAAAACTCTCACCAAACTTTTATGGCCTATAAAAGGACCAGACATGCTTGACACTTTTCTTTTGATAAATATTTGATTTTCATTGTCATTTGACAGAAGAATCTACTTTTATAATGATTTTTACCCTAATACTTCATTCTTTTATTCAATTTTTTTTCTCTTAAATATTTATAATGAGCGAATCTCCTGACATAACTCTAAATATGTAATGCCCCATTTTATGGCATAAAATTATGCACGAAAATAATTAATTTTTTGTAGACAGGTATTTACATTAGTTTATCCTATTCACCTAATGTTGCTGGCTAATGAATACCCTTAACAAGTAATAAGTTTATTCAAAGCACTACCTAGGAGACATTTAAATTTCACTTTTTAAATTTGAATTCTAGTATTATCTTCTCTATTTATTTATTTTACAAAAACTAAAAACAAAAAAATTACATGAAAATATCCCCTAGCAATTTAATTACCTCTCCCCATTGTTTTATTGTGATTTCCCGCTAGTAAAGGAAATACATTATTTTACAAGTTTGAGTTAAGGTTCCTACTTTAAATAATTTCCCCATTCAAACAAAATTGTATCCTTTAATATTAAAGCTCATTCCCATTTTCAATGTGGGAGAAATTATTATTATTAATTTTTTTTAAATGCCAATGGGTAAAAGTAATACTCACATGAATTCCCAAATTTAATATTAAATACTAACCTAATAAGCAAGTGGAAAACTATAGGACAAAAGAGAGTTGTAGGATCAAAACAACCTCCACCATTGATCTTTCAAAGCCCTAGGTTTGCGCTAATACCTTCTTTATCCATTTTATTTTCCCATTCCTCTCTTTATTTTATTTCATTTAGTTTATTCTCTATTTTATTTTTTTCTTGTTGCATATTTGAGGAGAGGCCATGGAGGCCACGAAATCCATGCATTCTTGATGGAGGAACATTGCCCAAACTATATATTTTTTTGTTTTATAGATTGTGCAGGTTTAAACAAGATCCATGGGGTTCTTGTATATCTATATTTTTGTTTATATGAATGCAACCCCTATATTTATTTATTTTTTTAATTAATAATTTTACAACAAAGGGAGGGGGATGATATTCCCCCAAAATATCCATGCAAGGGGAGGGTTTTGGATATAGTTGATGGTTTCAGGAGGGGAAAATGATAACAAGGTGTAAGGAGTCATAAGGGATGGGCAGGGGTAGTGTGGCAAGGGAGTAGGAGGGTGAGCAGAGGGAGATATAATGTGGGTCATGGAAAATGGGATGTGGGGGTGTGGCAGACCATGGCCTATCTCCCCCACCACCCCATTATATATAAGGGGGTGGTGGGGGAGATAGGCCATGGTATGCCCCACCCCAACACCCCATTATATATATATATATATGTATATATATATATATATATATATATATATATATATATATATATATATATTATATATATATATATATATATATATATATAAAATTTTAATCTAAAAACAACCTCTAGTAGTAACAAATTTTTTTATTTTATAAAACAAACATCCCCCAAATACCCAAATCACATTTTTCGTTTCCTCTCTTTTTTTGGTATAAATATGTATTTATATTTATATTTATATGTTTTTTCCTGGTTGCTATGAAAAAATATATTCATATATTTATGTTAAAGGTGTTACCCCAATGGGAAAAGGATTTCCGTACATTTATGGGATAGTGTCAAATTTGACGGCTTAAATGACGGTTTTGCTATTTTTAACAATTTTGCTATTTTCTGATTTTGCATGTTTCTTTGGCTTTACTATTTTTAAATTTTATTTTATAGATTTTGCATGCATTAACCTTTAAATACTAGCCACTAACACTATAATTTCATTCTTCAGGCTCTCCAAGTTCCAGTCAATTCCCTGCGTTAAATTGACTTCTGTAGGTATGCATTTAAATTATGTTTATACTTGTATGTAGTAGTAGAACTATATTTCTTAGCCTCCTTTTACGACCAGTTCTACAACTTTGGTTCTTGGTAAATGAGGTTTTATTTTTTATTGTGCCTGTTTAGCTTTAGAGCTGCATGAGGAGGTATTAACCATAAACTTTTCTAAACTATCATCTGTTGTCACAAAAACTCGTCTTCCATAATTGCCAAAGGAAACTTGCTCATCCTTTGAAGGTTCATAGGCTGCCAAATTTGCCAACAAATTCATGCCCCTGTCATCGTAGACAATACCAGTTACTTTAGGAAGGTTTGGATGGTTCTTCACTAAGACTGTCGTTGTCTGAAGTTTTTCACCCATTTTAACTATTTCTCCATCAACAAGATCCTTTGTTGGATTAATCTCTTTACATGATGTTGATGATAGAGTTGTCTTGGATGTTTATGATGTTTTCTCAATTTCCTCACCCATTCCACTGTGATATTAACTTGGAATACTAGTAGATGATTTGTCTCCATCCTCACCTTCTGTGAGACCATCTTTAACTTCATTTCTCTGCTAGGAATTGTTATTTACCTCTACGACAGTAATTCCACAAGAAATATTAATCTTCACTTTATTTACTCATCGTGTAGGATGTCCCACAGAATTTTGTTTAACATGTAATCATAAAACAACAGGTTTCCAGGTGGATAAAATATCCATGCAAACTCACAATATTCCTATAACACAAATAACATATACCATTTTTTGTTTACAAAATTCCTCAAAGAAATGTGGTCTCGTGGAATGCTATGATTGTAAAATATGCACAAAATAGCTATAACAATGATGCTCTCAAACTCGTTGAGGTAATAAATAAATTTGGAATGTACTATAACCATTTCATATTTGTTTATATATAATTACATATTCTGTCTCATTTTAGTTTCATGGAGAGATAATATGTTAAAGCACTTAGTCATTCTTTCAATCTACTTTGACAAAAACACTTCACATTCACTACATTCTTGAGAGTGATTATTAGGAAACTTACATGTCTCACTTGCATTTGTATTCAGTTATTAGACAACTAACTATTATCTAACATTCCTTCTAATGTATTTTGCAACATTTATTCTGGATTTAATAGAAAATTAGTATTGTCAATCACACCCATTATCAACATCAGCTACAAAAGTAATAACTGTCTTTCTAAATCTTTGCTTTGATACCATGAAAGAGTTGGAGAGAATCGTATCGAAAAATATGCACCACGATAAATTTTCACTCTGAAGGAAACATAATAGCTCCAGCGTAATCACAAGGAGGAATCAATCAATCAATGGAAGAGCTTGCATAACAGAACAAAGCTTGCACATAGAGAAAAGAAAATGGAGTGTGTTAGCATACTCATAAATGTCAAATGAAGGGATACATATAGGGTGTTGAGTAACCCTAGTGCATGACACACAATCAATCCCTAAACCTAAACCTAAACCTAACCCATGTGAGATGACCCTCCATATGTGTGTGGAGGACATATAGGATCCCACACACCAACACCCCCCCTTCATCGAAGCCGGGGTAGTGACTATGATGAGTCAGATAGAAAAAGAAGACACTCCTAAACAACTAAGAAATATGTGTTAATGTGGCTTGAAAACTAAAGGCCTGATAAGGTGCCCATGTACAAATAACATCTTCCTAGAAGAAGAAGAAGAGAAGGACTATATAGCCCGAAGAAGATGAGCAGATGCATAAGACCTCACCCCAAGAAGAGACCGCAAGTGAAGAAACTTCACCTCAGTGAAGGGCTTGGTGAATATATCTGTAATCTGATTAGCTTCTTAAATGTACTGAATGTCAATGATACCATCATGAATAAGCTCTCATATGAAGTGCATATGGATCTCAATGTGCTTCATCTACTGATGTTGAACTAGATTTATGTAAATTGAGATAGTGCTCATGTTATCACAATAGATAATGGTAGGCCACCAAAAGTGGATGCCAAACTCTGTTAGAATACCCGGTAGCCAAACAACCTTTGTGGCAGCTTTAACTACTCCTCTATATTCTGCCTCTATAGAAGATATCGTAATTTCATTCTTCTTCTTTCTAGACCAACTTATAGGACCCAAACCAAGAGAGAAACTATAACCATAGGTAGATTTTTGATGATCTATGTCACCGTCCCAATCATAATTCGTGAACCCAATCAAGTCAATATCCACCTCTCCAAAATAATGAATGCCATCAGTATAGGTGCCACAAACATAATGAAGGATCCACTTAGCTGCTTTCTAATGCAGCTCATGTGGATCCTGCATGAATCTGGACACGATCCCAATAACGTAAGATAAATTCGGTCAAGTGTGAGTCAAGTAAATCAAGATCCCTACCAATTGTCGATAAAGGGTACCATCAACCAAGGGATTTGAGTAATCAAAAACCAACTTAACCCTAGAAAGAAAAGGAGTAGGATAAGACTTGCAATCAGACATCTGAAAATGAGAAACAAGTCAAGAGCATACTTAGGTTGTGAAATCAAAATTCCTGAGTTAGATTGTGAAATCTAGATCCCAAGAAAGTAATGAAGCAGACCTAAGTTATTCATGGAAAACCTGTTGGCCAAGGAGATATTCACAAAATCAATGATAAATGTAGAGTTTCTTGTGATCAACAAGTCATCAACATAGAGAACAAGAATGAGTATGGATTCATCTTACCATAGAATATAAACATTTGGATGAGAGTGACACCTAGTAAACCCTGATGTAAGTAAAAAGGAGTCCATATTGGCATACTAAGCCCCAAGGGCTTGTTTAAGGCCATTAAGATACTTCTTTAACTTACAAACAAGTGAGGGATCATGGACATAACCTAGAGGTTGTTCCATGTAGATCTCTTCCTCTAGGTCACCATGAAGTAAGGCACTCTTAACATCCATTTGATTAAATTTGCATCTATTTGTTGTGGAAATGGATAGGGTCATTCGAATAGAAGTCATCTTCACAACTGGAGCAAAGGTTTTAGTATAATCAACCCCAGCTATCTGATAGAAACCCTTAGCTACTAATCACACTTTAAAATTTTTGACATCTCCATCTACTCCATACTTTTGTTTGGAACACCCACTTACACTGAACGATTTTTATTCGTTTTGGAAGAGGGGTGAGATCCCAAGTATCATTCTTCACGAGAGAGGAATAATCCTCATCCATGGCAGAATCCCACTCAGGAATACCATAAGCCTCCTAGAAATACTGTGGATCAGAGGTAGAGGTGAAGAAAGAGTGGGATACTAATGAAATATGAGTGAGTACATCTCATATCTGAAGTATCTCCAACTAAATCTCCAACACTTTGCAGAGTTTTCCTAGCCCAAAGAGGACCAGGAGGATCAGC
Organism: Taxus chinensis; assembly: GCA_019776745.2. Classification (NCBI taxonomy): domain Eukaryota; kingdom Viridiplantae; phylum Streptophyta; class Pinopsida; order Cupressales; family Taxaceae; genus Taxus; species Taxus chinensis. The sequence goes on along the minus strand of CM034147.1, from coordinate 865,147,199 downwards.
CTCTAAGTCAGATGATTCATCACTCAAGTGAGAAGGGACATAGTCCCTCATCATATCACTACTATCAGAATCAGAAGACTCAAGGGTCTGATGGTCGGGAGGATTAGGAAGAGGAGCACGCTCAACAAAATCATCATCTAATGAGTCTAAATATGAATTAGACAAGCTAAAGAACCTCAATAGGTAGAGAAGTAGAAGTCAAAGAAGACTCATCAAACTTAACACTTCTCTCAATATAAAGTTCATGAGAAGTAGGATTCAACAATCGATATCCCTTCACACCATCAGGATACCCTGCAAAGATACAAGGTTTGGATTGTGGTTCCAATGCCTTGCATTTATTCTTGGGAATCCAAGCCATAGCCTTGGATCCTGAAGACTCGAAAGTGCTCAACATTAAGCTTACATCTAAACCAGGCTTGAAAGGGTGTCATACCTCTTACTTCCTTGTGTGGAACTTGGTTCTAAATGTAATTAACACAATTCACTGCTTCAGCCCAATACTATGGAGGAAGAGACTTTGAATGAATCATACAAGTGGCCATCTCCTTAAGAGTACGGTTATTTCTTTCTGCTACTCCATTTTGTGAAGGGCCATAAGCAACTGTATGCTGTAAGGAGATCTCTTCAGAAGTACAAAAATCCATGAACCTATTGTTTACATATTCACCTCCATTGTCGGTTCGAAGAACCTTAATAGACCATTCCACCTGTTTCTCAACAAGAGCCTTAAAGTCCTAAAAATGTTCAAAGACTCTAGACTTAAGCTTAAGAAAATATACCCAACTATATCACAAATAGTCATCAATGAAGGTCAGCACATAAAGAGCTCTAGTAAACGAAGGAGACAGAAATGGACCAGAAATATCACTGTAAACAAAATCCAAAAGATGAGTAGCTCTCTAGGATTTTCCTTTGTCAAATTTCTTTTCAGGATGCTTTCCAAGGGTACAACTCTCAAAAATACCCTTAGAAAACTTGATGTGGGGTAACCCGTTGACCATTTAGTTTTGGCTCAATTGTTCAAGGTAGTGATAATTTAGATGTCTGAAATGCTCATGTCATAGCTTACTAACCTCATTTTCATGAGTGAGCAAGGAAGTGGGCGTAGAATCCGAAGTAAAGTGGGAAAAGGTATACAATTGTGAACGGTGATCCACTTTTCCCTCAGCCACTATAGTTTCATCATTAAGCTCATGAATAATCACCGAGTTAGGACCAAATTCCACTCGCATTCCTTCACCAAGGTGATTAATTTGGTAAAACGATAGGAGATTGGTAGAGAGATCAGGAACAATCAACACTTGGTTGAGTGTTCCCCCATCCATTTCTACCGATCCACTACCGGAAACTGACACTGTTGTGTCATTACCCATCGTGATTTGGGACATACCACAAGGCTCGATGTTAGAGAACTCAACATGCAAAGAATCCATGTTGTGCGAGGCACTAGAATCTATAATCCACATCGATGAAGGAGCAACTTTGGCTACAAGGGCCTTTCCTTTATTCTTATCAAATTTAGAACCTTTTGCAGTAGGAGACTCGGCCTTCGGAACATTTTGTTTGATACATTCAGGAACACCTGTTTGATTTTTCTCAAGTAAATGAGTAAGGTGATCAATTTTTTTTCTCATACACATATGTTATTTATGACCAAGCTTCTTGCAATAGGAACACAAATACTTGTCTTTCTGTGCTCTACGCTTAGAAGTCGAAGTGTTCATGTTAATTTTATTTTTTTTCTTGGTTTCCTTCTTAGGTTGATCCTTTTTTTATTTCTTCTTTTCAGTATTCATTTCCTTACTAGTACTTGTTACAAGGACATGTGACTTGGACTTGAGAGACCCCATTTGAATGAGTTTATCCTGTTCTCGAATGAGTTGGGACGAAAAATAGTCAAAGGAGGGCATATTCCAATCCTTGCCCAAGGCAGCTTTTGTAGCATAAAAAGTTGACACAAAGACAAAATATTGAGGACCTAACTTAGAGAGAATCGACAAGATTAGTTGAGAATCTTTCTTCTCTACTTGACATTCCTTTAACAATAATCTAGTGTGGATAAACTTAGAGAAAAATGCTTGTAGGTTTTCAAAAGCACTAGGATTTAACCCTAGTAGTTTATTTTCCAACTCATGCACTCTCATGTCATCTTGTTGTCCAAACATTCCATCTAAAATTTTCCATGTAGAATTAGGTGTTTCGGACAACTCAATGTGGAAGAGAAAGTCAAGAGAAATTGACATGCAAAGAAGACCTAAAGCTTCATCACTACGGTTTAACCACTTTGATTTTTCAGGTTCGTCGTTTGGTTCAGTCTCAATTCCCATGGTGATGTGGGATAACCCTTTACCCCTTAGTTTCATAATTATTTTCAATCTCCATTCGAAGAAGTTGAACAACATAAGCAAAGGAATTGAAAGTGCATCCATAGTGAAGAGAGAGAAATAATGCATAAAAGAAACACAAGAATCAAAACCACCTAGGATAATATAATAACCCCCCTGCTTTTGGAACTTTATAGTTTAGAACGTTGAATACAATCGGGTCCAATTGTGCGTATGGAAAAACTTGGTAACTCGCCTTGCAATCAGCGTAATAGCGTGCAAGAGAGGAGACCACAATCATGTTTCATGGAGTGCAGAAAAGTTACACTATACACAAGCACAATTGTAAAAAACTAGGAAGGAGGTGAAATCAAATCCTGGTTGTGAGAAAAAAGTATCTCGCGTCGCAAAGGATATCCCCTTGCTGCAAACTGTGGCAGATGCCCTCACTAGTCGCAAGTAATAATAAGGGTAAAATCCAATGTTTTAAAGAAACTCAGCATGAGTCCGAGAGATCTTCAGAATACCGGAAAAGTGATTAGAAGGCAAATAGGAGCTCAGAGTTTTACTATACACTTGAGCACATGATTAGTAAATTTTTTTTGACAATAACGCTTAAAAAATTATCATTTAGAAACGTCCAGTTTAGCTAATTTTAGAGCTTTTGGAGTTTTTTGAAAAGATGATAAAAAAGTTAATTGAAAAGATGATTTTAAAAATTATTGACTAATCGAAAAATAAGGTTAAATTTGAAATTAATAAAACTAGATTTAATATAATTAAATCTAATTAATTTCAAATAATAAAAAACTAATTAAAATTTAATTAAATCCTAATATTTTAAATACTCTCATTTTTAAAGAAAGTCAAATTTCCACTTACAATTTTTAAAAAAAATCGGGATAAGACCTAAAAAGATGTATTAAAGAAACTTATTGTTATTTGAAATAAATCCACTGAAATAAAATTTGAAAAACTTACCAACTCAGGAGGATCCCAAGTTGTGTGGTAAATTGTTGGAGGATCCCGCATTGCAGGTAAGCAAGAAAATAAACCACCGAGTTATGCGGAGAAAGTGCCACGTGCATGATTCGGATGGCGTGGGCATCAGACACAGGGAGAATCCAATAGGAGGGAAAGTATGACTCAGCCACGTAGGGGAGGGGCTCCAACGAAGCAAAAAATAGAGCAGGCATTCCAATAGAGATGCAAGCATGGTGGCGAGTGAGGGCTAGGGGAGGAGACATAGTAGGGAGCCTGTGAGTGGTGTGGTAAGGAAACCAAATCTCGGTGAAGTAAAAACATGGCTCGCTCAAAATGATGACTCGACCAAGGCACACACAAATTTTCCAAGCACAAAATGACTCGCTAGGTAAGAATAAATAGCTCGGGGCACGAGCAGTTTGAAGGACAACACAGGAAGAGAAAAGAGAAGGCTCGGGACAAAGCCAACATGCCACAATGTTGCAGTCTGAGCCAAGGCCAAAGGAGGATAGAACACAACTCGGCCAGGCTTAGAAACACCACAAATTTAAACATGTATTCTGCAAAAGACAACAAAAAAATAGAGAAACAAAAAAAAAGATCCAATTTTTTTTTCCAATTTAATAACATTAAAAAAAAAACTAGAATAAAGAACCTCCTTTTTTTGCTCATCTACTAAATTTTGCTGCAACTAGCTAAATGTAGCTATAAAACCCCTGAAAACTCAAGGAGATCTGCACATGCACGAAGAACACAAAAAAAATGAAAACTTTCTAAGAACATCTTGTTAAATAATGTTAGCAATAAATTTCCATAATCTAATGATTAAAAAAACTTGCACGAGGAGTCAAAAAAATAACAAAACTAAGAGTGATGGCAACTCAGATGATGAATGCACATTTACCCGATCTCATATCTGATACCATGAAAGACTTGGTGAGAATCGTATCGAAAATTGTGCACCACGATAAAGTTGCACTCTGAAGGAAATGTAATAGCTCTAGCATAATTACAAGGAGAAATTGATCAATCAATGGAAGAGCTTGCATAATAGAACAAAGCTTGCACATAGAGAAAAGATAGTGGAGTATCTTGGCATACTCATAAATTTCAAATGAAGGGATACATATAGGGTGCTGAGTAACCCTGGTGCACGATACACAAGCAAACCCTAAACCTAACCCATGTGAGATGACCCTCCATATGTGTGTGGAGGACATATAGGATCCCACACACCAACATATTCCTATAACACAAATAACATATACCATTTTTTGTTTGCAAAATGCCTCAAAGAAATGTAGTCTCGTGGAATGCTATGATTGTAAGATATGCATAAAATAGCTCTAATAATGATGCTCTCAAACTCATTGAGGTAATAAATAAATTTGGAATGTACCATAACCATTTCAAGTTTTTTTATATATAATTGCATATTCTGTCTCATTTTAGTTTCATGGAGAGATAATATGTTAAAGGACTTGGTCATTCTTTTAATCTACTTTGACAACAACACTTCACATTCACTACATTCTTGAGAGTGAGTATTAGGAAACTTACATGTCTCACTTGCATTTGTATTCAATTATTACACAACTAACTGTTATCTAACATTCCTTCTAATGTATTTCGCAACATTTATTCTGGCTTTAATAGAAAATCAGTATTGTCAATCACACTCATTATCAACATCAACTACAAAAGTAATAATTATCTTTCTAAATCTAATAACATATACCATTCGGCATTCACATTGCATTGTACACATGTGATTGCTAGTTATTTATTTCTATTTCTATACATAGATATAATACACACACACATAGGTACATACATACATACATACATACATACATACATATATTATATATACATATATATATATATATATATATAGACATATATATGTATATATGTATATGTACACATGTATACATATACATACATACATATACATACATACATGCATGCATGCATATATACATATCTCCCACCCTCTAATTTAAAATATCATTATTTTTGTTTGTCTTTGCATGAAAGAAACCCATATCACATACTATCCTTACCAAATTTAAATATTGTATAGGCCATAAGATACAAATGAACTCATTTCACCATGAAGAGAAATCTAACTCTTATAATGGAAATTATTTATAACTCAAAAAGAGAAGGCTTACAATGAAATTAAAAAAATTTATTCATTTCTTTTTATAAATCAATACATCCTCTTTCACATTAAAGAATCAATTGAGTTCTGGAAACTTTTCCCTTTTATCTCCTACAATTTTTAAATAAGGGAACACTTCTCACTTATATGAATCTTCAACAAGTCACACCCGTTCTTGCACAATATAAGGATTTTTTTCCTAAATTGCAGGAAAGAGGAAGGTTGAAGTATAATGTTTTCAGATTTTGATATAAGAGCATAATATCCTACAATAAAATAAAATCCTCTCTTCTATTTAATAAAAACCACAATATGAATAATATGTTTTCACAAGAAGGGAATGGTATACATAATGTTGTTATTTTATTTTTCTTAAACTTTATTTTGAAAATAAGTGCTAACTCAATAACTAATGATAAATATTTATCACACTTCAAAAATCAGCTTTCCATTTACATTACTCCCATGGTAATAAGGATGGAACATTCTTAAAATAATATAAGAAAGTGGAAGAAATTCACATAAGTTTCACAAGAAATACAAAGGTAAGGAAAACTCCCAAAATCACTAATTCACAACTTACCACCATACCTTTCAAAAGGGGTGAGAATTTATCATAAGCTTCTGAACTAGAGTTTACAATTTTTTTAAAACAATATTGAAAAGATAATTTTAACATAAAAACATAAAGTTTTATTTCAAAAACATTCCTTGGAAATACAATACATTTCAAATTATTTCCTTTGCAATACAAGTTAGAATTGCAAGCTTCACATCCTAGACTCTAATCCTTACACTACTCCTTTAGGTAAAAGAAGACATACTTCAAACTTTCATTGAAATAAGGTTTACAAAACATGTACAAAAAAAGAGAATGAGTTCTTTACGATATGACAAAGAAAATATTCCTATGTAGCAAGATTTCTTCTTTGGAGAATGAAAAGATTCAACCAATCCCATATAACCTTCAATCTTCATTCTAGGGAAGGGAAGACATAACATTTGATACAACACTTGTTTGCACAATATACACATGCATCCCCAAATGGGAAAATACAATAATATTTCAAAACATATTTTGCAAGAAAAAAGTGGGAATCAAGTGGCAAATATTTCCCCAAAATTGGGATAACAACATAACAGAGTCTCCATTTATTCTCCATCAATTTTCAAGATAAAATATACATATTTTTCCATTCAATAAGATCTTAAAATCACAACGAGATAGGGCTTGGTTACCTCTAAACATATTGTCATCATTACATGCCATCTCCAATGTATTGAGGAAATTCTATCCTCCCTCCAATCCCATGGGAGAGATACCACACATGCCTCAGTTTTGCACAAGTGAAATAGGGTAGGTAAAACACACATACAAGCACAACTTCACACATACACAAAAACAACAATCAAAACAAACACAATGGAGAAATCATGGAGCTTCTCCACTCTTCCCCATGGTGGGAGAAATCATGGAGCTTCTCATTAATCTCCAAACACAAAATACCTCATTATCTCTCCAACTCATGCACCAAGCCTCCTCCTTGAAAGGATTTTTCAAACCATTATGATTTCCTTTCCAAGGATGGGGAAATAAGTCCAAACCATATGAAAATATTTTCCCCGCATCAAACCATATGAAAATATTTTCCCCGCATCAAACCATATGAGGGAAGGAATGGAGAAAACCACCATGGCTTGCCCATCAAGACATGTGGTGAGAAGGTATTCCTCCTTCTTCCCTAACACTCCAAAATCCATCACAAGCATGATGGCAGGAGAAAAATACAATAAAAAAATCTACATACACATCCATAATCCACATACAATAACACAAAAAAATCACCATTTTCAATTCATAAAGATAAGATATTTTTCATTACAAAAACATAGAAGGAGAAAAACAAGGCCTACCTCATACAAGCTTCCCAGAAACTCTAAGCAATCCACAATCCAAATCTCTAAGCTCCACAAGCACAACCAAAAATCTCCCACACTCAAATTACAAAAACGACCAAAGATTCCCCAACCACTCTCCATGAAGGGGATATTAAAATAAAAACAATTAAAAATTCCCCTAAATGAGAGGGTAACATGTGTCACCATTCTCCTCTCCCCACACAAATATTCCAAAAACAAAAAAAAGAATAAAACAACTCTCTTTTTGGAGGTAAACTCCAAATTACCCAAAATGTGATTTAAACCAAACCTCTACAACTTTTAATACACACAAAAAAACCAAATCACTTACAAGAAAGTGATGTGTGAGGGGTCAAATTAGAGGGGAACTCCTAGTTGAACTTGATAAGAGACCCCCTTACCCATAGGTAGGGTCCAAGTGGTCTTTTTCCATGATAGGGAAGTTCCTAACATGAAAAGTGAACACCGAAATAGCCAATTTTATCCCAAATCCGAGTTTGGTATAAATGACACAAGATTTTAGGTTGTGGGGCCCACCCAAGTGACACTTAGGTGGTCCCATACCTATAATAACCCACTTAATTAACAATAAACACAAACTAATACAAGTAGGTATCACTAGGTCCCTAAAAAACTCAATATAACTAAATAAATTACAAATAATAAAATTTTACAAGTAAGGGTCACCCACGGTGCCCAAATACAACATGAAATAATCAATTATGTCTTCAAACAACAAACATGGCTAGGACTTGGCCTAATCAGCCACTTGTGTAAACCTGAAGTGTAGCCCTAAAACACACATTCTCTCGTGCCCTATAATCTGCAAACTCAATGCAAACATTAAACATACTTTCCCAATAAAATCTATAAATTAAACAATCTAAATAAATCATACATGGATAATTCATGCTAACTATATGAAACCATGTCACTACAAAATGACTAATGCTAACATATACATCCATACTAGTTCAAAAATATATTAGCCATGCAAGCGACATATGCCGACATCCAATTAATCATTATAACTCAAAATATAATGAAGTGTATGATGAAACAGTAAGTGAATCCATCTCATGTGAATGAAGTCAAATATAACAAAATATTCAGATATCCAATATCATACCATATTAGAGGTAAGAAATAATCCAAAAGACTAGTTTGACGCTATGCGCCCAAATCACCACAAGTGTCGTCAAGAGAAACATAATAAGGACATATAGTAGTCAAATGATTCTAAATTCCTTGTTCATCATCAATATAAGTACTTAGTCAACAAAATAACTATGGTAGGAAGATGCAGACACTTCAAAATATGGTAAGATTTAAGAAACATCAAAGACAATAATGTGTTTTCATATATCTTTTAAGTGTATGTTCTTTGGTTTTTTGATTAGTAGAGTTACTTTTACATTCCCTCCTTCCTTACTTTACAATGTTCTTTTTCCAAATGCATGCATTAATTTTAAATTTTGATGGACATTAATACTTTTATTGCAACTTATACTCTTTTAATGTTATAGAAAATAACATTTCAATACTTTTTATTAACTCTGATATTTCAAATGTTAAAAACCCATTAAATAATTGATAAAGCATTTTATTATTGGAAAGTCTATTTCCAATTAAATAAAATATTTAGGTAAACAATTAATAAAATCCATTTTCTAATTTAAAAAACTAGTAAATTTAGCAATAAAACATTATACGACAAAAAAAGTGAATCATTTTGAATTTTTAAGGCAATTATCAACAGATATTATATTACTAATTTCAATTGGATGAATCCTTAAGAAGGAAAAACCTCTACTTAGTTGAAGAATGAAGGGGTTTGGTTATTGTATTATAATTATATCTTTTAGGTGGAAATATTGAAGAGAAATAGTTCCTCTCTTAATTTTTTAATGGTGCCCAATATAGATTTTCCATTATTAAATTTTTTAAGATAAAAGGTAAAGAGGATTTTTTTGAGTGGGACTCTACCCAAGAACAAAAATATCAAAAACCCATATTTTACAATAAACTACTCAAAAAGCAAGAGAAAATCAATTTCCCAACAAAAAAACTACAAAAGAAGACAATCAAACTAATGATTTAGAGTCTTCATGAGAATAGAAGTGTTATTTCTATAAAAAACACTTCTTTTTTTGAACCACTTTCCATTCATCCACGATTCCTTCAACCTCAAGATCAGATACACCATGCACGAGGAATTCCATAGTACTAATTAGATGAAATTTAACATTTAAATGAGGAACATTCTCCTTAGCCTCTTCAATAATATTAATTCATATTAATTCATCTCATTATAATTTGTTTTAAAAAAGGAAAACAATAATGAATTATAAAGGTAGAAATTTTTGTTCCATTTTACATGTATGTATACTACCAAAAAATATATATTGTTGTGCATGGAATCCAAAATTGTGGTACATTTGACACCTAATTTGAGACTGACTGTTGTCAATTTTTTCGCTATGGTGGTCATGAAAATTTCCCAACTACATGTGCTTCCTACTCAAATATCTAGAATACACAAGATAGTGAATCACACACACACACACACACACACACACACACACACACACACACACACACACACACACACACACACACACACACACACACATTTTCCCAGACATGCACTCACCAATGAAAAATATTTTGTCCCACTCATGGTAGAGAAATGTATTTCCATGATGCGGTCCTCCTTAGACCACTCTAATCGATGTGTTATCTGGGTATATGCGAATGAGTAGTGCAAGAAGATATGATGTTGCAGTAGACATTTATGAGGGCTTGAAAACCGCAACATTCCCAACTGTGATGGCCCCAATCATTATATCTATTGCCAAATCTATACCCACCCACACAAAAAATCTACAAATTTAATGCACAAACCTCAGTTTCCACTCACCACAACCATATCAAACAATGCTTACCAAAGGGATAATTCTAAGAAAATAATATTAAAACAATGACGAGAGGCTCTGGCATCAATGCTGATAAACATTGGTATACCTACCCTATGGATCAAAATATCTATTTACATGTTAATATTTTTGTAGACCATAAGTGGAAAAATCTCATCCTCGACCTATACATTACGTCAAAAGCTTCTGCAAGGAAAATTTCTACTAGAGCTGCCATGAATATATACTTTGTGTATTGAAGTCACGTTGTGATGTAAACATGAATGAGAAATACATGAATGAATCTCTAGTGGCTAAGGCTAGTTGGAGGGTTGAGGAGGGTCTATGGATAGATATCATTAAGAGGAAATACTTAAGGAATGTTGGTAGAATAGATAATTTTTTCTTATAAGATAATCTTCCCAGTGGATATTTATTTTGGAGGTCCTTTCTTGATTCTAGGGATCTTTTGGGTAGAGGTATAAAGTGGAATATTGGTAAGGGTAATATGATTCGGTTATGGCAGGATTACTGGGTGTAAGAGAGACTGCTTGCTAGGGAGGAGCCCTGAAGAACTATGTCATAGTTCTTTAAAGATACTGGTAAAGTGTGGGTCAAGGACTATTGGGAATTATCCATTGGGGAAATCAAATTGATTGAGCTGGTCCCTCCCAAAAATTTCATTGGGGATAGAGGCCCTTTCAGAGACCTAAATCTTAAATTAAGAAACTTCTACATCCCCAAATTTCAACATCAAGAAGATACAATGATTTGGAAAGATGAGGAATCTGGGGAATATCCGGTAAAATTTTCCTATCTCCCTAATTTTTAAGACTCTTTTCAAAATGAGTATTGGGGTATAAGTTGGGTGAAAGATCTCATACCTAAGGTGAATGTGTTCTACTGGATGGCTTCTCAGAATAGAATCCTCAATGTTGATAACTTGAGGAAAAGGGACATAGTCATCCCTAATAGGTGTGTTTTTTGTAATAGGGATGAGGAAAGTGTCAACCATCTCTTTATTTTTCGCCCCTTCTCCCAAATGGTTCTAATTAAGCTTATGGATCTATTCTAAATGTAGTGGATTTAACCCAATTCCATAGAGGATTTCTTCTTGTAATGGGATTGCCCTTTCAGTTTTCTTTTTCTTGTGGCAACGTGGAAGATGTCCCTCCCTCATTTTTTCTAGTATATTTGGAAGGAAAGGAATTCTGTCATTTTCATAAACCAAAAATCTAACATCAGTAAGGTCAGATCTAGAATGATTTCATCTATTAAAGAAAATACAAAATTTTCAAAGGAAAGATAAAACATTCTTGAACTAAGAAAGAAGAGGAAATTATCAAACAATTCGGCTATGGTCCTCCCTTGGTCAAATTACCTTTTTCTACCATCAAGTGGTCTAAGCTGGATGTGAATAGAGACAAAATTCATTTTTATGGTGCATTGAAAGGAAATCATGGGTTGGTAAGGAGAGGTGGTATTAACAGAGATCATGAAGGTGATTGGATCCTTTCTTAGGTGGGACCTTTGGGGATCCAAAGTAATAATGTGGCATAGGTTTGTGATTTGTTATGGGGGTAAGTTTAGTGAAGGAAAAATGAATTAAGCACATTCATATTGAGGTGGATTCTCTTCTCATTATTAATGTCATCATCAAGGACCACTCTTATATTTGGGCCTTAGGAAATATTATTTTTGATGTTAAGGAACATATTTTCGATTATTTTGGTATTAACCATACCCATCACCTTGGTAATAAGTGTTCGGATATGCTGGATAATGTGGGGCTAAATTATCATGATTTCAAGGTATGGTTTAAAGTTGATGACATCCCCTCATCTATTAATGATCTTATTCAAAGTGAAATATCACAATAATTCCTCTATCTATAACTTGAGTGACTTAAGTTGGCCCGTTTATCATGACAGTAAGCTCATGTGTGAGAATTTGACTTCTAAGAAAATCCATTTCAATTTCATCAATTGCATGGCACATTTGGTTTTGCTTCTAAAAAATCAATACTAATATTGTGGGTGGCAACATAGTAAGAGTGGAACTTTTGAACCATGAAAACATTATTGACAACCCTTCTATGTGGCACCTGCTCTGAACTGGGGAGTTTAGAAAGTATAACTCTAAGCTACATGGGAATCATCTGTCACTCACCAAGTATTTAAGTTTGGCATGGAAAAAGGACAAGGTGGTTTTCAGGGGTATGGAGATTGAGATTTCTGAGAAGGATATTGTTATCCAAAATAAGCCCCTTGCTTATTTTTTGGCTAACTTCCTTCATTACTTCCCTCCTTGTGTCTCAGTCAATTTTTTTCACTTTTCAAGAACTTAATTTTTTTTGGAAATGCTTTCATTGGATAGAGAATCTTCTCAGCTTTCCAGAATGGTAAAGTTTTCCTTCTAACTGCTTGTATTTTGTAAGTTATGTCTCAGCAGATTTTTGGAGGGAAATTTTCCCATGGGAGGTCTGCCAACCAATCAAGACGTGCCACGTGGCATTGGAATGGTGAGAAGTGGAGGTATATTTGAAATTTTTACCAAGTATTGGTGGAGCACACAAAAGGAATTTTTTGGCCTGAAGGCCCACTAGCCAATGGGAGGAGGCCACGTGTCCATGGGGTCGGACTGACGAGGGGAAGTTGGAAAAATTTCAGAAGTTGGCGCAAAGGGGAAATCTTAGCCCAAAGGCCTGCCAGAAAATCATAAGGTGACATGTGTCCTCAAACCGGCAGGCGGTAGAGGTGTGGGAGGAAATTTTTCATTTTGCCAAAATATGAAAAATCGCACAATAAAACTCTCCCCCCGATGGCCTGCGCCAATCAGAGCATGCCACATGTCCATATGGCCGGCGAAAATCTTAAGGCGGGTCTGCAAGGGAAAGGAGCTATTTTAGGCCTGTGCCAATGAAAACATGCCACGTTTCCCATTCAGAGAGATGTTCAGAGTCAACGAAAGAATTAGAAGCATGCCCCTGAGGCCCAATCAGAAGGTGCCACGTAGCATCGGCCGACAGAGAATTTTTGGAAAATTTTCCAAAGTCCAAAAGGGCGTAAAAAGGGATGATTGAGGCCTAAGGACATGCCATGTGGCACTAGAGTGGTGGGGGGTGGAACTTTTTTGGGAAATTTTACCAAAGTCAAAAGGAGGGAAAATTTTAAACTTTCGGCCCACTAAAACTAAATTTTACCCTTGTTTTTCCCTAAATCTTCAGAAGGGCATAAATTTTGATCTAGAGCTCATATTTTCTTGTTCTTGGTGGAGTTGGAAAGAGGGTGAAATTATCTACATGATGGAGGGTTAAATTTTGTGTTTTGGTGGGGTTTGGAGAGAGAAAATCAAAAACTCCTTTGGCATGGGAAAGAGAACAGCGCTGACATTTCAACCACCAATTTTAATGAAGTATGGCTTCCATTCTTCTCCAACATGGTAAAAAACATTGGGGAATGAACTTTTGAGGGTACCCATGCCTCCTTTATGCAATTTGGTTGGTGGTTGAAACATCCCTTCACTTTTTCCCACGTTTCTTCCTCTCTAATCTCAATTTTTCATTGTTAAAGCCAAATTTGGCTCATTTTGAAAAGGGTTGGACATTTTTATGTTTTGCAGACTCCCTCTTTCACCCTAGAAATTGATTTGTGGAATATCAGACCTCTTTCATAACTACAACATGCTTTCTGCCTCTCTACTATTGTAATGCATGTATTTTTGACATTGGAAATGGCAATGCAAGCTTTGTGAATGAGTTTTAGTCCTCTTTTTGTGTTGTTTGCTTCATTTCTGGTCTTTCATTACATTTTATGAGTTTGTGTAGGATATTTTTTGCATTTCTGTGATCTGTTTCAATTTTCAGAAGTAGATGTTCACCACTCCTTTGGTGTATCACCTTATTAGTCTTAGTTTTATTTATTTTGCATCCTCCACCTCTGTCCCCTTGGAATTTAGAGTAGGATTTTGAGTTTAAACCTCTACAATTTTTAATAAATACATCTGGTTAAAGGAGTTGAGGAACCAACCCTAATATGGAGATTCTTTTCCTATTTTTACAAGTCCCACACTTGGGGAAAAGATTCAATGTTGTGAAATCACACTAGATGTCCAATGTCAAACTAGAAATCTGATAAAACATCCAGGGGTGCTGCTAATTTGCACTAATAGTTTTTGCACACCCGGTGGGACCTTAGAGGTCTTCATCTTCATCACAACAAAGTTGATGTGATTTTGTTGTAATTTCTTGCTTGAAAAGAGCCCTGAAACATCTGGTGACTCCCAACAGAAAAATCAATTTGTCCCGTTTGGAGCAGCTGACAACTATCAAGAGAGCCCCCAATGAGTAGCTGACAGACTTCAACTTTAGATTTCAAAGGACCTAGGATAGAATTCCAGTGGCGGTAAGGCCAACAGCTGAAGGTGCTTTTCTATACTATCTCAAAGCTTTAAATTATAATATTTCTATATTAATTCAATCCATGGGAGGTACAACTATACCTGCAGCTTATAACATTGTTTAATTCAATCTCGTAAACTAGCTCCTAGACCCCCTATTCCCTTGTATCTAAACTTGGAAATCCCAAGCACTAGTCAAGCACCTACTTTAGCTCCTATTCCCACTCCTAGAAATAAGAGTTCAAATGAAACTTCTACTTCATCCTCTAGTGCTTCAAATGAACTTCAAGAAGTCATGAAATAATTACAAAATCTGGGCAATGAGATGGTTAGACTCAGTAGGAAGCAAGCCCAAAGTTTTATACCTTCTTATCAGTCTCAAGCTTAACCCAATAGGCAACCATATCAGCCTAATAGGCCACCCAATCCAGCTGCAAATCAAAATCAAGTAAGGCCTCCTGCCAATAGATCATTTCAGCCCTGTAATCCCAATGTTGCATCTGTCTCTAAAGATTTAGTGCCAGTGTAAAAGAATATAGCTCAAGAGTATGATTGGTGTTTCCCATGCAATGAACCTCACAACTAGTCTATGTGCTTCAATGGTGCTTTGACCCAAGCCTTGATGGTGACAACAACTAGTGTGGAGAGTGAGGTGAGTCAAGAAAAAAACCAGCAACAAGGAACATCTCAGCAAAATACAACTCCAAGTGAGACTACACTTGTAAACTGGTAGGCATAAGATTTTTGTGGCATGAATCAAATAGTTTATTAGAATGTAACTACTAACACAAGGTCAAAAAAGAGGAATATTGGTGAAGGGCAGTCATTAAATCCAAGATATCCACAACCTTCTATCACTCCACAAAATGTTGGCGAGCAAAATGAAGTTTCAAACATACAAGGGCAGCCCAAGCCACCTTCTAGGCCAGCCCAAATGCCAGCCATCACAACCCATATGCAAGAAAATAATGTGCAGGATAAGGGATGGTAGAGAGATGTTTCATCCCCATTTATAATTATTGAGCAAATGAAGAAGACAAATGTGAATATATCTATGTGGGAATCACTATCCATCCCAAGCCAAAGGGATCTACTACAAGCTGCCATGAAGGATTGGTCAACTTCAAATCAGCAAGCTCATAATCAAGAAAAGGTACTCACAAATGCCATTCAACCTGAAGAAAAACTTGGAGGACTGCAAGGTAAATTTTTGAAGCCCCCTCCATTCTATGTTTCATTGATCATTGGGGATAAAATAGTACACAATTGCATGATTGATTCTGGGGCAAGTAGTTCTATAATGCCCAAGCAAATAGCTGATTAGTTGGGCCTCCAATATGAAGTCATATCCAAAGGGGTGGTGCAATTAGATGGAACAGTAGTAACAACAGCTGGGGTGATCAAAGAGTTGAGCCTTACTTTGTATGCATGCCCCAATGTCACTGTCTTGTAAGATGTGTTAATAATAGATTTACCATCACTGTTTGCCCTATGCTTGTCAAGGGATTTCACAGCTAGAATTGGAGGCTATTTTCCTGCTAATTGGTCACACATGTTGTTTAGAACCAGATATGGGACTAAGGCCACAATTAGGTCTGAACCTATTGCAAACTTTCACATTGAGCCTCATACCCCAAGCCCAATCAATGCCAACTATTCAGCATTTGATCAAGAAGATTATCCAAGCACAGATGAAGCTGATACCAAGGTTGGAAGCATCCCAAATATGACTCTTGATGAATGGGAAAGCAAGGTGCATGCTTTTGATCCCTACCTGGAAATAGAGGAATCTGAACTAGGAGTTTATTGCATGCATGAAGAAAATTAGCCTATTCCTAGCATCACCAAGCTAGACCATAAGGATGACAATGAGGTATGGAAACTATTCTTTGATGGATCAAGAAGTAGACAAGCTGTAAGAGGGGGAGCTATGCTGATTTCACCTCAAGGCATCAAATATTATTCAACTTTTAGATTTCAGTTTGCATGTTCTAACAACACTGCTGAATATGAAGCTTTGATACAAGGTTTGCATTGGTCTAGGAAAAGAGGTATTAAAAACTTACAAGTCTTTGGTGATAGTGAGATGATTGTTAATCAAGTCAAGGGGCAGCATGCTACCAAAAATGACCTGCTTAAGTGTTATAAAAATAGGGTGTGGGACCTCATTGAGGATTTTGAAGGCTTTGGCATCAATTCCATCCCTAGAAAAGAAAACCAAGCTGCTAATAGGCTTACAGCAATTGGGGCAGCCTTTGATGTTGTATAAAGTATCAAAGAAGATAAAGTACAACCAAACATTCATGTGATTGTGAGGCCATCAGTGCTAGATAATAATGTAAGTTGGAAAGCGTTTGAAAGTGACCAACAAATCATCAATTTCTTGCAAAAAGAAGCTGAGTTCTTAGCCAAGAATCAAGAAAAATTAGAACAGCAGTATGGTGATCAAGTGGTACAGTTGAGAACCAACAAACTACCAAAGGGACTTGTCACTTTGGAGTCCATTTTTAATCCTAATGATCAATTCAGAAAGGAGAAAACAAACATCCAAGTCAAGGGAGAAGATTCAGTGTCCATCTAAGTGGGAGAAGGAAAATCACTTCAAATTGGTAAAGTAGCAACGAAGCAAGAAAGGCATGAGTTTATGTAACTTTGTCAAGAGTTCCCTAATGTATTTGCTTGGAGATATGAAGACTTGAAGGGTTTCAACCCCAAGATGGGTTAACACACAATTGAATTGGATCCAAGTGCTAAGCCCATCAGGAAAAAACAAAGGACAATCAATCCACACATAGAGCCTCTCATGAAAAAGGAATTGAATAAGTTAATAGAGGCAAGTATCATATTTCCCATCAAGCATTCTAGTTGGGTAGCAAACTTGGTTCCAGTTAGAAAGAAGAGTGGAGAAATCAGATTGTGTGTAGATTTTAGAGATTTGAATAGAGAATCCCTCAAGGATCACTACCCACTCCCTTCTATGGAGCATATTTTGAAAGTTGTTGCTGGCTCTGAGAGGTTTTCATTGCTAGATGGTTATTTAGGGTATAATCAGATCATGTTTAAGGAGGATGATCAGTTCAAAATAGCCTTCACTACCAAATGGGGGACTTATGCATACAGAAAAATGCCATTTGGGCTGTCCAACATAGGAGCTACCTTCCAGAGGGCAATGGACAT
Organism: Taxus chinensis; assembly: GCA_019776745.2. Classification (NCBI taxonomy): domain Eukaryota; kingdom Viridiplantae; phylum Streptophyta; class Pinopsida; order Cupressales; family Taxaceae; genus Taxus; species Taxus chinensis. The sequence goes on along the minus strand of CM034147.1, from coordinate 865,129,311 downwards.
GGCGTTCAAGGGACTAATCATTAAAATGGTGCTGAGATACCTAGATGATATTGCTGTATTTTCTAAAAGTGCAGTAGATCATCTCTTTCATTTGAGTCAAGTGTTCCAAAGATGTAGAAGATTTGGGGTATCCTTGAATCCTAAAAAATGTATTTTTCTAGCTCATGAAGGGAAGCCCCTTGGTCACATTGTTTCAAAAAAGGGATTAGCAATTAATCCAGAGAGGGTTAAAGCAATAAGAGCACTACCATTACCAAGTCACAAGAAGGCCCTTCAAAGTTTCTTGGGAAGAATCAATTTTGTTCGAAGGTTTGTGCCAAACTTTGCAGCCCTTGTCAAGCCAATAACTATGATGTTGAAGAAAAGCATGGATTTCAAATGGATAGCTGAAGGAAAAGCAAGTTTTGAGGAAATCAAAGAGGCTATCTCACAAGCTCCAACTCTCATTAACCCGGATTTCTCCAAGGATTTTATCCTTTATGCATTTGGAGGTGGTGATACAATTTCTAAAATTTTAGTACAACAGAACAAATAAAATAATGAGCAGCCAATTGCTTTCTTTAGCCAAAGCCTAGAGGACTATGAGGTGAGATATTATTTCATTGAGAAGCATGTTCTTGCAGTGGTTAGGAGCTTGAAGAAATTTAAGCATCTAGTTTCAAATAACAAGGTTCAACTGCTGGTTTCTCATGTGGGAGTTAAGGACTTCCTCCTCAACAAGGACCTAAATGAAAAATGTGCAGGATGGATTACTCGTGTCATGGAGTATGACATTGAGATCAAATTCACCAAGCTTGTTAGAGGGAAAGGATTGTGTGAGCAACTGGTCTTGAGCAAATCAGTGGAAGCAAGCAATGGGAAAGATGTTGTTTTGGTGTTGCAAGACAACCAAGAACAAAGAGGTGTTCAAAGGGAGAATGATGGTGTACTCACTCCTTACTGGACCCAAGACATAGTGCACTTCCGAAAAACAGGCCTATGCCCTCCAGAGATGGAAAAAAACAAGAGAAGGCACTTCAGATTACATGTTGTCCCATATGCACTTGTTGATGGTGTTTTGTTCAAGAAGGATGTAAATGGAGTGCTGCTAAGATGTATTGGGACAAACCAAATTAATAGAACATTGGAAGAGTTCCACGGTGGGTCAGTTAGGGGCCACTTTGCTCCAAGAGTGACAAACCTCAAGATCATGAAGGCTAGCTATTATTGGCCCAAGATTTTTGGGGATTGTTATGCATGGATCAAGAGGTGCAAAAATTGTGCACTCTTCACAGGCAAGGAGAGATTGGCTGCCCTTCCATTGCACCCAATTTCAGTCGACCAGCCATTCATGAAAATGGGGTTTGGACTTCATTGGGGTCACTAACCCAGACTCAAGCCAAGGGCACAAGTGGATTCTAACAACAACAAACTACTTCACCAAATGGACTGAGGCGGGTGGCACTTAAAGAAGCAAATGAATCCAACATTCTAGACTTCTATGAAGGGATAGTAACTAGATTTGGTATACCTACCACTATAATATTAGATGTAAATTCGGGACACCCCCCAAATGGAGAAGTTGTGGGTGGGGCATTATGTGTGATTTCCAAACATGGAGCTATCCTAAGTCATGTGGGACCTTTGTGAAATGGGATAGCTTTCAGGAGAAGATAGGTTCCTGATCCTAATCCTACCTAACACAAACTACTCCTAATGCAAGAATAATACCTATCTAATCGTAAAATAAACTTGCAAGGAGATAGGAAGATGAAAACTTGCATGAAAATGGAGACAACCTACACTAAGAGTGGTGATACACAAAGAAAAGGAGTGCTAGCCACTTCCCCAGGCTAGAAAATAGTGAAATAATAAACTGTGGAGAAGGTAGAAAACAATACCATAGACCCCAATGCAACATCCACCATCCCCAAAAAAATAAAACAATATAAGCCTGCAATGAACATGAAATATATACAACCACCTATTTAACAATGAGAGGTAAGTAGGAATAGCAAACCATAAAAAGCTACAAAATTAACACAAGTATGATTTTATTGATCCATTAAGATTTACATAGAACATTGTCTAGTAGGGGAAGGTATGAAGCCACTACAGTGTTTAGCATAATGCTTAGAGACCTAGAAGAATAGGGGTGCATGGGAGTATAAATTCACCAACACCCTATTTTTGTGCAACCCCTTAAAATTTAAGGGAGAATTTTTAGGAGAAAGAGAGAGGAAATCAAAAATTCCTTCTAACCACCTTCAAAATCCATCATAACCTCTTCAAGATTGATGGGAAAGTTTGCAAAGCCCATGCCCTTCTGTACTTTGCCTTGTGGAAGAAGGAAGCATACCCATTTCTCTATTGATGACTCCCACCTACCACAACATTGTGGATTGTTCATACATTTTTTGAAATTTAGAATCCTCAAAATTATGAAGTTTATGTTGCCTTTTTGTATATCGTCTCCGTATCTTTTCAATGATTGGTTTTTTATAAAAAACGGGCATCCAGAGCTCAAGTTATCATATTTCAGGTTTTTGGAGCTCTGTAAATTTTTGTGTTTCAAAAACCTCCAAAACAAAAAATCCATTTTCCTTATATTCATTATGTAGGGCTCATTCTCAGCTTCCTGTTGACTGCAAGTTTGCAAAAAATGGATAACTGGTGTCCAAGTTATGGAATTTTGAATGAAGAGGGTTTTGCCTCATTGTGAAAATTTGCATGGCGTTGCATTGGCAAGCCAACTCGCCGAGCTTTGTATAGAACTCCTTACATTTGTTCGTGGTGAGCCTTGGAAATAGTTCTTTGACCTATTCCACTTGGATTGGATCGGAATCCTTATACCTCCCTTTCACCGTTTATTGTTTACCTCATCATCCCCAAAAAAATATCATCATTTACGCAAACACCTTGTGCCTCACTTATTCGACTCGATGCATTCAATTCACTACCGAGCCACTGATTTCTTCCTTGCTGCCTGATTCCCTCATTTCTTCTGGGTGATCCATTTGTCACCATCAATTTCCTTTGCATCTAAATCACCCCTTGCAAACAACTCACTCCTGTTGCACTGGCTCAGCATCCAAGCAGACTCCACGTGGTCATTAACTCTTCCTTTGTCACATTACATCCCCTAAACAATCGCCACCTACCATGTCACGGTACCTGAGTTATGCACTCTCCCCAAATTTTGGGCATTTCCCTATTTGATGGATTCAAAACTTTTGTTTTTAGAGGTGTGAGAACTATTCATCAATTGACCTTCCTTTAAACTTTGAAACCCTGACGGTTCATTGTCTTATGTTGACCCACGAATCTGTCGTTAACCTCCAAAATGCTCGCACCAAACATCAGGGTTACACCATTTTGGACTTCCAAAAAATTTCATCCATCTTGGCCCCTATAACCTCCGAAGCTACGAATGTATAAAGTCTGAATTTTACACTCCGGACACCTGTTTTTTCAGAAACTCTTCCTCACTGCTTCAGAAATTTTTATAGTTAAGTACCGAAGTAAAACTCCAAACTCCTCTGCTTTGTTTCCATTCATTCCTTTGCATTTTCGGCCGAGTCGGTCCTCCAAACATGCTTCCCCACTGATCTTGGTTCCCCGGGCTAGCTCGGGCGTACGTTTTCCACGAGCTCTATGCTTCCCTACTCTGCTCACATGACTCGAGCTTTCACCTTCTTAGGACGTCATGGTCTCTACGTCGTGTATGAGCCCTTCCAGCTCGTCAACATTCCCCGTGGTCTCCACTCTACATTGGGCCCCTCAATTCCATTCTGCTGCCCATGTCACAATTCACGTGAACTGCGATCTTGACTTGTCATCCTCATTGGTTTCGGCTCAACAAAACTTTGGGTTGTATTCCCTCATCATCGTTCAAATCCTCGTGATGCCCGAATCATGCACTACTGTCTACACCATGCACCGGTTTGTTTGGGCTCTCTGGATTCTTCAATCAATTTCTTCGAGACCTGCAAACTTGATGACCGAGTCGTAACCTTGGTTCTTCTTATGAGCTCGCTGAGCCATTATTTGCATGCACGAGATTCCTGCCAACCCGACTCACCAAGCATATTTCAAAACTACTTTGTGAATCTCTAACTCATCCATCTGATGCATAACCCCAAATCATCGAGTAGCTCGCTGAGATACTCGGTGAGCTGAATTATAGGTCAGTTTCAATTCAAGCCCCCTTTGGAAAATTTCTTATTTTTCCATATTTTTGACATTTTTTTCGGATGGGAAGCTAAGGGGGGACCAATAGAGTGTCTCAGGGCTGTTTTCACTTTTCCTCCTTTTTACCTATTTTTTTCAGATATGGGCGCACAGGGCTCGCATTTTATCATTTTTTAAGTTGATCTTAAAGTTCAAAACCCAGAAGCGGGAAACATTCCTCAATATGATTTTCACTCCTGAATTCACGGAATGTGCCTTGTGAAGCATCGGGAACCACTCAGAACCTCAGTATAAATCTTAAGTTCCTTATCTGATGCTTGGGTCCCATTCCCTGTTGTCCATTTTTCTCGGGGTGGAAAAATGGATAACATTTACTTCTCTTACGATTGTTGAATGTGAATTTACAACTCCTCTTAATTAAACTTTTGAGGTTGTTTCTAATATTCGTCATGATGGTTCTTCTCAATCCATTAATGCACCTCTTATTTTGAATCCAGAGTGTACACCTACGATTCCCATAGGGCCTCCATGTTCTTCGTCTCCTCCCCACTAGCTTCTTCTCCCTACACATCCATTCCTTCTTCTCAGGTCCCCATGATCACCCATAATGGAAAATATCAACCTCACAATGTTCCTTTCGCTTATTCTACCATTCCCTCACATGATATTTTATCCCTCATGCATGTTGTCGGTGATTTGAAATATATAGTTCATTCTCTCACTCTTGATAGAAAATCGTATTATACTTCCATTGATAATAATTCTCTTCAATGAAACCCAATCCCTTAAAAAAATCACAATTCATCTTTCCTTACGGGTTCAATCATGCCCACCCTTACATATGTTGATGGCACTAGAAATCCTTATTTGCATCTCAACCATTATCGTTTAGCTATGAATTCTTATTCTAATGACCACTTGTTATTAAAAGTTATCTGTCATAGTCTTTTTCATTATGCCCTTCAATGGTATACTCATTTGCCCTATGGATCTGTTAGCACTTATTGTGAAATGGAAGATACTTTTTTTACATGTTTTATAGTTGACAATGGTCCTATAGTTACATATGATTTCTTGCTTATTTTGCATTGAGAAAAGATTGATCCCATTTTATATTACTTAAGTTTTAATTCTTTCATGCATAAGTTATTATTTCTGTCCATTGGTGTAGAAAATTAATTTATCTTTTTTCATGGTTTAATTCCTGCATTAAAAGAAAAACTCTTATATGATACATGTGAATCTCTTACCCTTTTTTGTAATAAATTTATTGATCGAGAACAAGATTTTATTATAGCACATGTTATTCAATATCCTTTTACTTCTTCCCCTCTTCCATCTATTGAGTGTCCTCCACGGTCCCCATCTCCTCCTCCATGTAAGCCCCTTTCTTTACCTCCACCACGTCAATATACACCTAAGTCTTCTCCACCTCCTCTTTGTGAACCATTTATTTCTTGTTAATAAACATTCTCCTCATCATCATTTATATCGTTAGTATGATCACTCATATTAAAAGTTCCTCTACATCAATTTTTCAGTACGATAATGACTATTGTGATCTACATGATAAATTACAAAAATTAGAAGAAATTTTTTCCATCTCCTTTGGTTCTCACTCTCATGAGGGTCACTTTCTCCCATTCCACATAGGTGTGCTTCCATAGTTGTTCATATGTATCCTCCACCCACTTATAAAGTTTTCATTCATCCACATCCTCAAATCATTATCCATCCACACCCTTCATCTAGATAATTCATTGCCACATCATGTCATTGTCCTCAAAGTTATAATACATCCTATTATATTTCTAAATTTTCAGTATCTTTGCTTCCCACAGCTACACCTCCCATGATTGGAACCTTTTAATCTGACATTCTGTTTGGCTCTTACATTGATGTTACTACTACTTCACTTATTTCCACCATCCCTCGCAGGAATCTCCATATTCGGTATGTGATCTCCATATGATCATCTCATTACCCAATGATGCACTCATGTTCTTAAGGTTCTTACATGAATATTGAGGGATTTGTTGCAAAATCAACCTCCTTTCACTCACTCTTCATGCCCTGCGCTTAATGATTTATATTTTAAACCATTTCCTGATGAAAAACTCTTATTCTATGGTTCATTCTTGATTGTCGATGGGTCCTATATGAATGAAATACATTTTCCTTCACATACGTTGGGGTCATCTATCTTCTTTCCCCTAGCTTCTCATCTTCATTACAAGCTATTACAAAACTAATCTTAGATCTTCTTATCATACACTTATCACCATATCATTTTTCTAATCTCTTATACTATCTACATCACATTGTCATTTACACTAGTTTATCACATTACATCATATACATGCATTTTGTTTTTCATATTCATTATACTATTCATCCACATAAAAATCATCTTTCATTCACTACTTACCTATTATCAACACATCATGATATGTTTCAAATATTTAACAATCACGACAACCTTTTAGACAATGCATACAACATCTAGAAAATAAAATGTAAAAATAGAAAACATCACATCATATACCAATGAAAGTGCAAAACACATATGAGATCTAATATGAGTCTATAAATCTTGTCAAAAATCATATTTACAAAAATAAATCATTGGGGTAAAATCCCCCATGCATCACTACATCCATATACATCATTTATCATCCTCACTATTGCTATACACAATTACAGGAGCTCTAAAATTAAATGCTTCACTTCTCAATCTAAACCGTTGGTCACGACCTCTATATATCCCCACATATCTCTCTAGTATCACCACCTTGGCTGAATTATCCACAAATAGACCCTATAGCTCCAAATATCTCGTGAATACATCCTAAACAAGCTCTCCTCCTCTTGAGGCTTATCTATCCCACTCATTTTCCGCACGATCCTCATCATTCTCTCTCAATATCATATTACGCATGGATGTTGCTATCACAACTGACTTGAATACATGGGCATGCTTACATGTAATAACATCAACTCACTATAGCATACGGCCTCCCATGAACACATTTGGAGGCACATTCCGTGTCAACGTCTGTATCAACAAATCAAACATCAATGACCTATAGGCATCACCTGTAACAATAAAAAAACACATTAATTACTACACACATTGACAATATCTAAGAACCAAGCAACAAGTGATAATTAACAAATATCAATGACTACTACTTATATTCCACATGTGCAAATGTTGCAACATCTCCATCAGGGGCACATGTGCCTCTCCATCTACTACTCCTATAGGTGCAACAACCACCGCATCTAATAAAATAGGAAATAATAATAACTACTATTTATTTTTTCACCCCTTGTAAAAATAGAACAACTTGGATTGCCGCGGATTTGGAAAAAAAGCTACAAAAAATTGGAGTATGGATTGGCTAGAAATGAAATTCCACAAAGGTAAAACAAGATCCGTGGATAAAGTAATGTAGACTATAGAATAATTTTAGCATGCCAAAGAGGTTTTAGAAAATCCTCGGATTGAAGAAAAGGAACCACAGATCTTATATCAAAGCCACGCTGAGATGGATGAGGTTGTAGGTCATAGTAGAGGAGCTAGCAAACTCATGACATGAAGAGTGTAAGCCGCATCATAAAGACATGCCATGGAGACCCTGAGAAAACTGTAGATACAAATTCAAATCCATGACACATAAAGCGAAACATAATTAAGAACCGCATAAATCAAAAGCCAAATCAAAAGCCATGCGGAACTTAGAGGAGAAAGTTGTGTATTAAAGGAAAATGAAAGGTGGAATAATTCTGGAATTTTCCACAAGATACTAAAATCACCATATTTTTAGATCTGATGATTCATTTTTTGCAAACCTTATATTGATGGAAAGCTATAAACATCCTTGATGTAATGGAAACTGGATTATAAAAGGAAATACTTAATTTTATCAAGGATAGATATGTGTAAAGGTGGAATAAGAAACTTTACGCTATCGTTAAATTCCAACTTGGAGCCTGAAAAACATGATCTGTATTGGCAGCAGCCTGGTTTTTAACCCAGGATTCAATCATCACCTGGCATGAACCCCTCTGATCGACAGCGGCCTCGTGCCCTGCTCTCAACGCCTCTTTTACGGCGTGCTGGTTGACAAAAATGAACAGGAAATCGGTGCCATGTTCAGAGATTTCGTAGGGATATGTCCTCCTCGGGTCTTGAACGCTTGCGATACCCGTAGCATCTTTAAGCCATCCTTCTATGCATTTTCCTGCAACGCTTGCCTTGTTCCATTCTTCTTCAAGGGCCAGACTAACGGCCTGTTGCTGCAACATTTCCAGTTAAAACTTTTCCTGGAAATCAATAAGCCTTCAATTCTGACGCTCCGTGAGAACATCTTATCATGTTGAAAGTGAAGCTGTGGAGTAAGAGTTCGGTAGATGGATCAATCTTGCATGCTATAAAGGGGCAGATCTTCACACGCGGCTGAAGATTCCAATACTCGCCAGATCCAAACTGCAGGATATATATATTCAAATATAAAAAAAAGAGTTGTGGGACACAGATCTGATGATGTGATGTAAATAATGCCGTAGCACCATCGACCTCCTATATCAATCGACCTCCTCAAAGCTTCATCGATCCAAAAAATACAGTCATCGATCAATAAATTAACGCATTTGATCTAGAGACTCTTCTGACGCTAAAAAACTGGTAGAATGTAATTGCACATATAAGTTGGTACCTCTGCAAAAAAACTGTATGGTCATCAGCGGTAGAAAGATTACAATATATAATGTTCAGCTGAATCCGTGGAGATGAGGACAGAATGGTAGGTCGAAGCTACAAAAGGGGACGTGAGTGTATAGCACAATGACCCAAATCTGAATTAAATCGGTTCGTATGAGAACAGTGCAATGACTAATGCAGGTCTGTGTACTCAGTTACAGATGCCATCACGAATTTCCGCTCAGATCTCAGACATTTGGTATTTAAAATCACTGATGCAGATAATATGCGCTCAAGATTCGTGGCAGGGAGGTGAGAGCCCACACAAAGGTGTTAGGGAGCTTCTTCATACAAGATCAAATTCCCTATATTATAAAACCTGCGATTTTGATAATAGAAGCTATTCCAAAAAAAACGATTTATATTTTTTTTTGTATGATAAAAAATAACTTCAAAAAATACGCGGAAACTATGATTAGCTCTGCAAAATCTTCATTTAAAAACTAAACTGTAGACTATATAATGAACACGCTATGCAAATAGTCAGGGCTCTTGCTTGTGATTATTTCAAGCAACGGGACAACCGAAAAACAGCGATGGCTCTCCCCTTTCACTATATTCAAATCTCCATATTTTTTCACCGATCTGATCTGACTGCTCTGACACCAATGATATTATTTTACTCAGATTATAACAGACAGAACAGTAACCATGATCACAATGATTTCAATTCATTCGGGATATTTATTCACAGGTAAAGGTTACATTATATAGGAGTGTGTACTCCTCTTTTCATGCAATCATCCATTATCTCACATCCCTACATAATCTCAACCTCATCTCACAATATCCTCCACTTATCTCTCACAATCCTATTCTTACTCAACAAACCTTATCTACGTGAGTTACAACTCACTTACATCACTATATATATTTGCACACACACAAATATATAAATATCTAATGTTCACAATATTATTCCTAACAATATAGTTGCAGGAGGTGTAACTACCAACATCTAATGCAGTATGGGCACCCATCTTTTCTCCAACAAGGAAAATGGAGCTTTCCAGTGGATAATCAGAGCCACCCATATTTTTCAAAGAATTTAATGCTTTCTATTGGTGGTTGGAATTTTGATTTCAATTTTCCCCCTCTTTATCTTCTTATTCTCTCCTTATTTTTCTATAAATGTAAGAGCTATGCTCAAAAAAATAGACCCCTCTTTGTTGTAACGACACCATGCTAAAATGGTGGCCAACTTCCTATGAGTTCAAACCCTTAGTTTGGTCTCTGCATTTATTTTCACCTTCTTCCATGAATGTAAATGACTATGCATCTTTTGATCAATAAAATTGGGTTTTGTGGTTATCTCTCTGCCCTAGTCTCATGTTTTATATTTTTCTTTCCTCTTTGTTCAAATTTCTGGCATGTTGTGTGTTCTCCTTCACTTGCAGGCTCCATTTCACGTGTTTTAAACACATGGAATGCATGGTCTATATGGTTCTCATATATGGCATATATGTTTCTCCCTCTCTCCTATGTTTTCCATCTTTCTTTTTCCATTGTGGAGAGTGATCAAACCTTTTCTATTGCTATTGATGCCCTTCTTAGCATAGAATTTCCCCTTTTCTACATCTCCATCTATCCATAGTCCCTTGGCATGTTTTTATTTTAGGATTTTATTTTTTCATTAGGAGTAGTGTTAGGATTAGGAATAGGTAGAGAAAACCAGCCTTCTCTAGAGGCATGTCTTAGTTTACAAGTTCCACAACTGAGACACACTCCCATGTTACCTCAAAATACTAGGTTGTCTATGACATGGGGAAGGGTGCAATTTTGATCTCCAAAAACAACCATTGGTGTGATGCCCACTACTTGCTATATACCTGGGTAGACCCCACATCATCTACCTGTATCAGCCTTATGGTTACATCTGACTCATCTAGACCAAGATTCACTAATATTGCTCTTGTAGGGCTTTACTTCACTCCTAGTTGCCTCATCATTCTCGTAGATCCCACTCATACATCTGGATCTTGGGGTACATCCTAAGCCATACCAAACTATCTAGGTATATACTCTTCCTAGAAATACTATGTCACCACTAGAAATCAGTCCTCCAACCACATGTGCATCAAATGCACCACAACAATACTTGAACCTCTACCCAACCCCCATAGTCTCTATATGGCCTCCATATTATGGCTCATGCACCCATCCGATCTAACATCGAATTTTAGATGGTCATTCTTATCGTCCTTCTACAGGTCCCCACCCACCTCACTGAAAATATCTCGATTCTAGCCCACTCACCCCATGGCCCACTAAGTAGCCTCAATATCCTAATGTGCTCATATTTCCATCCCTACAATAAAGTAGTGGATCTTGGTCCACCCCCATGATCATCCTAGGTGAATCTATGCAAATAGGCCAAGACACACCATGCCCATGCATACATACCACATCTGATTCTCCTTTATATGGCAACAAATATCATGTATCTTGTAAAGTATACAAAATCTACCACCCTCTAATGCCACTAATGAAGCTAAAATCATAGCAATAAACTTTGTGATTACAGAACTCCATTTCTAAATATATCATTCAAACTGATATGTGCCTCTTCCTATAATCATGTCCCTTAGAAATACCACCTTGTTTCTATCATTTGTCCCTTGGCATCCACTATACTCATCAGCGGTACCCTCTCTCTTACAATTGGTAACCATGATATACGATATATGTCCTCCAAAGTCAGCATCATCTCAAAAATCGATAACTAAAACATCCATGTTTCGACACACCATCTATCACACAATGCATTCAACATAGGCATATTATAGGGCACCTTCCCCAATATAGTAATGTGTCATAGGAAGACATGGTCTAGTACATCCTACTCTGCATTCGATAACCCCAATACCAAAAATTCTCTCATATAAAGACCCCTTCATAACTCCCTCGAATGTATATCCTTTTGTAACACAATAAATGATTTTTTTTTTCTCATAATAGTCCCTCATGCATACTCTCAAACATCACATTATAGCACAAAATTACTTTGAATCTACATCTTTAACAAAACAGTTCCAAAAAAATTCCTTTTGGATGCCATCACCCTTGAGAAGGTCACGAGTACCCCAGAACCAATCACTAACAACTTGAATTGGATGATCTCACCATGAAAGATGTCAATGCCCTAGCCACTCCCGCCTAAGTCAAAAACACAGAGAAATATAAACATTTAAATTTTACAAAAATTGACAAAAAAGGGAAAATTTCAAAAACTTTGACAATAATAATCATACTCACCAATTCAATTGTCATCTGTAAAGCCACACCTACTGCTACTCTCTCGAACCTAGTCAGACTCACTTCTATAATATGCGACATCCTCACAACTAAAATTTCATATTCTCACTCAATCATGGTACAAATTAAATAACTATTCACTTTTTACTATTAATCTATATAGAATTGTTTTTTTTTCCATTTACCATAGTCACTATTTACAATCATCCTACTAATTAATACACGACACATGGTTTTTCTCATACCTTGAGGCTCGTTACTTCATTTTCTTTCCAGTTTGTGCTATACGGATCAAAATTTCTGCTAACACCATAATATGCAAATTGCATACTTCTATATTACAATCTAGCACATGTCCTAATCAATCTACACACAATATCACAATCTCTTATATACTACATCTCATTCACTATTACATACATATATAACATTTATTTAGGGTCAATTCTCATCTCTTCACCCCTCACCCTTTCACATAAAGGGGGGGTAGAGATCACCTTACAATCCCTCTCAAGTTACAATATAATCAATGAATAATCATAATACATCGCTATAAAAAAATTTCTATGATTTTATTGAAACAAAAGTATAAATTATTCTATTGAAAATTTAAATACGTTCCATTGTTTCAAGTTTATTCCCCCTAATGACATAATATAGGGGAAAAAACAAAAGTATCTTCGTGAGTAGTATCTTAGATATACTTTATTTTGAGTCAATCTTCTATCACTAAAATAAAATCAATCAATCAATACAATAAGCATATTCTATTATCTGTTAAACAATGAAATTTTGTGTCTTTTAAAACGTAGAGCTCCTTTGACTAGGGACCAACAAAAATTTCCCTCATGTGGATAACTAAATACATGTTTATCCTTTGACATCAGATCCTCAGAGCTCCAAGATGACCTAACTTGGGAACTAAAATACATTACTATCTCTCCCAGATAACCTAACTTGGGATTTACATTATATTATTATGACTTCTAGATCACCAAGATTGGAATTCATTCAATAGTATTTCAATTACAACTAAGTTAGAGCTAAATTATAACTAAATTTGGTCTTTATCCATATTAAGAGGTTGGAGATTTTTTTGATGTAGTCATCTATGGAGAGAAACACTAGAACTCTATCCCTAAAACTCTTCCTCTTCTGGAAGGATGCCAAAATCCTACCATTTACACAAAAAATTAGGTTGGGAATTAATCACGTCTTACCTCTTCAAATCTTCACCGGGAACAATTTAAAAATCTGCACATTATACAAAGCATTTCAAAATTTCTCCAAGTGATCCTTACAATGGTTCGTTATCTCTACTAACACCACATGGGTTAAAATATTGAATCATGGTTTTCCATGTTAAAATTTTCTACACTCTATGCGCACTTTGCAATATGGCTTCTCAAGACATTTTACAGGTATGTTCCTTACTTCCTTTACACTATTTTAATTTCATTCATATAAAATAAAGGGGCGGAAAATTTAGACATAAAATCACGTACATATGGGGTAAGCGCACTAATCTAGGAGGCCAAAAAGAGGACACAAATGTGAAAATAAGAAAAATGCATATGCGTTATGTTTTTTATGTTTTGTGATTCATGGTGCTTAAATGCGTGTGTTATAACACGTACACATTTTATGATACTCTAAAAAAAAATCCCTAGCTCTTCCTAATTTTCTTTTCCCCCAAATGTGAATTTGAGAGAAAAACCGTGTGGTCATGGTTCGTATTAAATAACTATCTCCTAATATCATCTACAAATCACCAAAAATATTGGAATTGACAATGACGCCACAGAGAAGAGTGAGAAAAAGTAAGTAAGATTTTATTTCTCTGAATTACATTGAAATTTGGTAATTATATTATAGATTTTAATTAAATACATTGTTATTTATTGTTACAGTTCCACCACAACCTGAAAAAAACCATGCAAATCCTATGAACCGTCCTATAATTGGTGAACATCCCCCAGGTAGTTAGGAGGATTTAGTAGACCATATAGTGGAAAATAAAATTTAAATTGAGGAATTAATTAAAACAATTAGGGATCCATATTCTATATACCCCCATCCTGCCTCACTTGAAAAAACATTGGAGGTATTATTGACTCAATTTGACATTAAAATGATTAAAATTCATCATTTGGCATATTATAGAGAGTGTTATAGGGAATAATATGCAAAACCGTTATCATATGTAGATTTAAAGAAGAAAAAAATTACAAAAGAACACATATTTGCATTATTCATTGAACCTTGAACTAATTCCGTTGTTATGAAAATGGTTTCCAATCCACTGGTGCAATAATTATTTGATAAAGAATAATTTTTTAGAGCGATGGTGGATGGTGTTTGATATTACACCTTGCAATAACAAAGAGGTTCAACTATACTTTTTGAGGAAACCCTATTTTGATTTTATCCTCAATGAGATGCTAAACGTTTTTTATTTATGTGAGTTTTAGGGTTGAGGAAAAGGCTCTTCACATGATAGACTAGGTGCACAACGTCCACCTATTCACCATGGCAGATTCCCCACACAAAATTCCCCTTATCCTGAGATTTTCCCTCATTGAGTGAAGGAGATAGTAGATATTGATACAATGCACACTCTTTAGATGCTATCTAATACCCTTGTCTGACATACAAGGGAGATTTTTGATACCATTGTTCGTGAAGGTAGACAGAGTATTCCTCTAGGAAATAGTAGCATGAGGAAAATTATTTACATGTCATGTGGTAGCATATACTTGGGACCTGATGAAAATGATATTTTCATGCATATTGGTGTTTGAGGATTTTCCACTGGTGGTACACATGATAATCTGGCTATTTTTGACACCTTTTTGATTGATACATTTGGATTATAGACATCAATAACACCTTCACATGTATTTGTTATTTTTTATTGTGTATGTTACAAAAATGTCTGAGTACTTGATTTACTTATATATAACAAATTTTTTAAATGATTATATTTGAACTTGGCCAAATTTATTAGCTTACACATACATATCTACATTTATGCATTAATATTACAACCTATGGGAGGGGTGTCATCATATATTCACAGAGATAATTTAGAATGTTAATTGTGTAAAATTTTCTCGTATGAAAATATATATGCTCAACTAACTTGACATGATTTATTTTTCTATAAAGATTATGACCTCACTATACATACCACCATCTTTGTGAGAAGTAGAGAAAAGTGTTTCCGCTACGATTTCATCTATGCAATAACTCACTAATGTATTAAAACAACTTACTTTCATTAAATAACTCATCTAATTCATATTATATGTTAAATTATTTTAATAATTTTCTTCATTTTAGCAACATTTAGATAATCAATGTGACTACATTGTGTATACGCGAAAATTACCTGTGATAAGTAACAACCCTATTCATATTATTCAAAGGCATGGTGCGGTAAAAAAATAGTTCTATGTTAATAAAATTAGTTAAAAAAATTAATTACACATACATGTACTTAGTTGGCATAAATGTTTATATTTGTATTCAAAAAATTTACTGTTAATATAGTTCTATAAGCTAATTTGAATGTTTGATTTTGTAATCTTATGTGTATGTAGGGTTCAAACCCTTCCATTTTTACTTCGAGGGCACATACTCCTTGAGCTCATCATTTTGGCTCATATGAGAGTGAGATGTAGATTCAATGTGACTGAGAGATTGTGGTAAGTACGTGTAAATGTAAATAGTTTCATTAATATGGTCTCATACATGTTGAAAATTTATATATTAAGTTTTAAAAAAAAATGAAATTGTTTGCATTTACAGGTTCAACTATAGGTGACTTTAAATTGGAAGAGGACTCGTAGTCAGGTCGTAGGGGATCCCAAGTCATCTCATAGATATCCATCTACGTATAAGGGAGGTCCTTCTTTGAGCATGCCAAGAGAGGGATTAGATTTATATGATAGGATACATACAATACATACATACATACACAGACATACATACATACATACATACATTACATACATATATATATATACATATATATATATAATATATATATATATATATATATATATGCATACATACATACATATATCTTATACACACACCACATATAGATATATATATATATTATATATTATATATATATATATATATCTACTATATCTATGTATATATATAATATGATGTATATAATATATGTTATATGTATATATGTATATTTATATATATATATATACTATACTATATATATATCTATCTATATATATTATATATATCTATATATCATATCATATATCTCTAGTAATAAATTATAGACATCTATTTTGTATGCTTTATGTGCATGGGGGGGGGGGAATGGTGGGGTTTTTGGTTCTTTTTTTTTTTCTTTTTTTGTTTTTCGTTTATATGTTTTTTTTTGTTATATAATATATATATGACATCTATTTGTATGCCTATGTGCATGGGAATTGTATGTACACCTATCTAGCATTCACTTTATATTATAGACCTATATTAACATTTTTCAATATTTATTGTCCACTATTTGAAACTCGATATTTTTGTATGCGACCTTACATTTCTGAGATTATTTCTGTGTGAAACTAATATGACGTGAAATTAACAATATAAGACATTATGGATGTTTTTTCATTTATTGGTGTTGTATACTAGAGATTTTTCTATGTATAATATGCATAAAAATTTGGAAATCAATATTTATATAACATGTATAATGAGTTATCGAATATAAGCAATTATTGATTCAATTTATCAATGTGTATGTGTATTTTCCTTACTTGTCCTTATTCTTGTTCTTTGTATCTTTGTACTACTTCCTATCTTATCATGCAAATATTTCCTTCTTGAATGATTGTAAGTCTTCTCCCTTGTTAAAACACCATAGAAAATCATTAGGATCATCACTAACTTGATTCATAAGGATCCAAACACAACTATTGTTCATCATGCCAAATTTTTCAACTATACCCCTTAAGACAATTTATATTGTAATAAGCATGGATATAAGGATCTAACGATACCTAGAAATTCTTACAAGCTTCATTAGCTCAATTTTTTCCATCACTAAGGTGCTCCAAAAATCTCACACTCCAACTCCTTCTACAACTCCTTAGAGCTGACCTTTTCAATTTTTTCTCGTGAAGCACTAACTAGCCTTGTCCCACTATATTGTGTAGAATATATCTACTTGAATGATTTTCCCAAGTGATACAAAGTATCAACAAAATTAATCGTCCCTCAATGATAAAATAAAAGAAAATTATTCAAACTTTTCAAAAACTTTAAAAAATGGCTTACTTTTTCTTAACAAGAATGTTGCTAAGTCATGAAATTTTTAGTTTAAATGCTCAAATTGGGTTAGGAAATCATGTCAAAATGTTTCTTTGACTCACACTATACTATTCTAGAGATCACACTTTCTCAAATCACCAAAAACTTTCAATTTCCCTTTTAACTCACACAACTGACTTTTTTTTTTGCTTCTTAAGGGCATGCTCTTGGTAAGGTGATAGGTTGAAAAAACTACAAGCTTCCAAGATTAAAAAAGAAATTTTGGGAACCCTTTAGGCATATAAAGGTTTGGGAAAAGTTTTGTTACTCAAATATTCTCTTACATCCATTTTCTCCTCTATCACTCTCTTGGTTTAATGCACTGTTTAGTAAGCCTTGACAACACTGTTTTCCAAGTTTATCTTTTCTTATACATCCTCATTTATCAAACCAAGTATATTTCTAGGGACCCATTTGTCCTTTCTCCTGATATTCAAGATTTGAAGATGACTTACTTTGTAAAAAACTTCCTAAATCTCCACTTCCTCTGTTTTCTATTAGGCCTTCTTGTCTTTGTTTCTGTCCTACGATTGGAATGATAAAAGATGAGATTAATTACTGGAATACCACACTAGGAAACCTCCAAAATCCTCTTCCTCAAATATTTTATATGATATGTACTAACTTTTAGGTCTCCATTCTAAGATTCAATGTCTTTGTTCTCAAGAAATTATGATTAAAGCCTCCTCTATGCATCGACAGGCTTGTTCTTAAATGATATGAAATGAGGCCAATTTGTAAACTCCCTTCCTTTAAACTCACCTTCTTAGGTCTCCTTATGTATTCTATTAGTAATCTAGAAATTTTCTAACTTGAATTTTCTCCTTAATCGACCCTATTGTGGGTATATTTAGTCCTTATTCCTTAATACATTCCCAAAGTCTCTAACAAACCTTATCTCTTAAAATCCTAAGAGGGTTTCTCTAAACCCGAGAAAGATAATTTTACAAATAGAAGATAAAAAATTTACTTCTAAGACCTTATACTTTCTCCAGGGGTATGTGTTAACGTTTTCAAGCTTTTCATGGTGATATCAAGGCTTCACCAACCTGTCAATCACTAATACACCTATAAAATTATTTCTCATGCCTTCAAATGAGGGTTTCTAGTCTCTTTGATCCCCCAATACATATAGAATCTAATGAAACTATTCCCAATGTCTCTATCTCACCTAGAGGTCTGAATCTCCCAAATATACCCTTCAAAATCTTGATTTACAACCAACTCTTTTTAGAAAAAACCATATTCAAAGTATCAAATGGAATCAATTATAATGATCACACACACAGTGGATTGTCAGAAAAAACTAAGGGATTCCAACAATTACTATCATAATGGCTTGTTCATGAACTTAAGTAATCAAAAAATTGAATAATTCCACCCTCACCACTTTTACAAAACCATCATACATAAAATACATGGATTTTCCTTGATCATTATAAACATGTATACAACTTCAAATGGCTAACAACTTTGTATTAGAAAGGAAAGGCACAATAAGAGTTTCTTTCAAGTTAGTAAGATACCTGTTATCACCGAATCACAACACCCTTGGAGATATACTTGAACTCACGGTGTGATTGGATAACATGGGTATTATCTCCAAGTTGTGGGACTTTATACTTGAGATAGACCTCCAGAGAAAGTTGGTTCTTGCTCCTAAACTACCTGCCACAATCTACTATAATGCAGGATAAGCTAACTATTCTAATCTAAATTTCCAAGGGATCAGGGAGAGAGAATACATAAAATGAACGCCTACACTAAAGCGGTGATACACCAGAAAAGGAGGGTGTGAGAGTAATCTCCAAATGTGTGAAATACAAAGGCAAAGTGCACACTAGAAGAGGTGATGACAGTTCTCCATAATCTAACAAGATGCATTCACAACAATATTCCAAGCATACACAATGTTAATGAATCCCTGCAAGAACATAATAAATAGACACAATATTCTTATAGAAAGATCAAAGGGGCAAGAGGAATGCAAGAAAACACAGCAGGGGAAGATACATCCACAAACTTGTATTTTATTGCTTCATGGTATGCACAATTCAGTCTATTACAAGATAAGGGCCTAGATCACCATGCAAGGAGTCCACTACAAGGGCCTACAACACACTGGATTCACAAAGCAATTTTGGCAGAGCTTTTCTACCCAAAATCTCTCTCTTTTACAATGAGCCCAACACTCCAATTTATAGAGAAAATGAGAAGGAGAAGAGAAGGGAAAATGGAAATCCTGAAATCTGTCCTTCAACCACCTGTAAGAGGCATTAAATTGAGTGAAATGATTGTATATTACTTGTAAAAGGCTCCCCATACTATCCCATGTGCTGCAGTAGAGAAATAATGATGACCATGCCTCTTAATTGCACTCCCAGCTACCAAATAAAACACTGTTATGAACCCGGCCACGTTTTCTTAAAAATCTCAATCAATTTCTGATCAAATCTAGAATTTCTTGATTTCTGTGCATTGGTCTTGGAACCACGATTCCAACGGTACCAATTTTGTGTTATTTTGTTGAGAAATGCAAAAGTTATAACCTTCTGAGTGCGGGCAACTATTTTGGTTTTCGCAGGCATTTTCTGTCATTTTACGGGAATGAGCATTGAATGACTAGAGCCGAATATGTTTCTTTTATTTAAATATATCTACCCTCATTAGGACGTCGTGCTCATTCCAGAAAGTCCAATTTTATCAAAATCGGATCTCGGAGTCAAAAGTTATGGCCGTTTGAAGTTCCACGGGTCAAATGTTGACTTTTCTTCTCTGCCTTCGGCCGCTTCGGCTTTTCGCGTCCCACGTGTCCCTCTATCCCACTTGGCACAGTGCTGAAATTTCCCATTTCGTCCGAACCCCGGTTCGCGTACTTGTGGCCCAGATGTCCCATTTTCTTTCGGACCGTTTGGGACAAATTTTCCCGATTCGCCTGGTTCGGCCGGTTCGCGTACTTCACAAACCTTCGTCCCAACTGTTCCAGGCTGCCTTGACTCATTTTGGCCGATCCGGCCGGTTTACGTACTTTTGTCCCGCGCGTCCCTGACTACCTGTTTCAACAGTTAGTCAATTTTTTCAACCTTTCAGCTAGTTCGGATTTCCGCGTCCCGCGTGTCCCTTTGTCCCAAATGTCCCAAATGCTGTGCGGACCACCTGGCGGCCTTTCGGCCGGTTCGCGTCTAGATGTCCCTCATGTCCTGACTATTGGAAGGACTAGGACTTAGCCATTTTTCATGATTTTTTCTGGCCCAAGCTTATTTTTGCAATTTTTTCACATTTTCTCAGAACTTGCGCTCTTCCTTTTGGACAGGGGAGTTAGAAAAATATGAGGGGACCCTAGAAACATGACTTTTTTCCCAGACTCAATATAATTGCTTAGGACTAAAGAATTTGATGCATGTTATCAAAATTACCTTGAGGGGTGAATTTTGGATAACAATACCTTTACTCGATGATCTCCTATAATCAATCTTGGAATCCTTATTGAAAGATTTTGAAACACTTCTTTATTTCTTGTACACACAACTGA
This sequence comes from Taxus chinensis, assembly GCA_019776745.2. NCBI lineage: Eukaryota > Viridiplantae > Streptophyta > Pinopsida > Cupressales > Taxaceae > Taxus > Taxus chinensis. The sequence continues at coordinate 865,108,243 of CM034147.1, read as the reverse complement.
TCAATAAATCGCTCAAATACTTTTTAAAATAGTGATCAATCAAGTAATTTTATAACTTTCTCATAGAAAATATACTCCTTCCTTACAAAAGGGATTCATCAATCATTCACACAAACTGAAATTTTCTTGCAAGGTGTTATAAACATGAATCCATCTAACCCATAAGAGAAGACTAAATTACAAGAAAATAAAACCAAATTACAATAATTCATGCAAAAACAAAGAACCACATTTAATTTTAAAGCATCCTTGTACGATTTATTCTTTTTGCAAAGATCTTACCACAAGCATCATGCCCATAAAATGAGTAAATAACTCCAAAAAGTTATATTTATATCAAATACATAGGATTCCTAATCCCTAACCAACTTTTGCTTTACATATTATGGGTATTCAAACATAGAACCTGATTTTTCACCTTTTCTAATACATTATTTTCTCCTTTTTATACTTATTAGGAGTCATACACAACATTATTTACCTTAACATTGACTCCCTAATACTTAAGATGACTAACATATCAACATAGACTAGGAATGAGAGAGAAATTCATAGAAAAATAGATAGAGAAAGATAGATAAAGAGGGGTAAAGAGAGATAAAAAGTGAGAGTAAAAGTGATGAGAATCATAGTAAACATTAGGTTTTACTCAAACTCTAATGCATGGTTACTAATGCTATATTTTGAAAATGGAATCTCATGGCATCAAATTGACTACGTAAATGCATTAAAATGGCCTGTTAAATGCTTGGAGAGCATTTTTTTCTCTTTGCAGTGCTCCCGATGCTTTCAGGATGCTTCTTTTGGGTGTATTCCCTTAAGATACGTGAGAGAAAAATGGTATAAGCTCACCGGGTGATTTCTCGGTCATCATGGCACCTTGAAAGGTCTCGTCTTATCCTAAATCTATGACTTAGTACCCTCTAAGAAATATTTTCTCAGGTTTCTTTGTTTCAATGTGGTCCTATCATGGTCTTATTGTTTGCATTTGCATGGAATAGTCTAGTTTGAGTCAGTGTAGGGTTGCTCATTTCTATATTTTACAAACGGAAGCTTGTTGCACCAAACTAACTATGCACACATGTCAGGATGGCCTTGTAAATTCTAAGGGAGACTTCATTTCAGTTCCCAACACTCCCAGTGATTTTGGGATACTTTTTTCGAGCATAGTTACTTCAGATCCCTGAGAGAAAAAAACAATATAAGTTCATTGGGTGATTTCTTGGTCACCATGGCACCTTGAAAGGTCATTTATAATCCTACACCTCCATGTTGGTATCCTCTAAAATATCATGTATTGGTTTTCTCCATATCAATTCAGTCCTCTCACAGTCCTATTTTTTACAACTACGTGGAATAGTCCAATTTGAGTCATTGTAAGGCTTTCCATTGCTATATTTTTCAAATGGAAGCTCTTCCACCAAAACGACCATGCACATATGTTAGGATGTCCTGGAAAATGTTAGGGGATGCTTATTTTTGGTGCCCAAAGATGTCAGTGCTTCCAGGATACATCATCCGTGCATAGTCCCTTAAGATCCCTAAGAGAAAAAAATGGTATAGGTTCACCAAGTGATTTCTCGATCACCGTGGCACCTTGAAAGGTATTGTCTAATCTTAAACCTTTGCGATTGTACCCTACAACAAATTTTGTCTTAGTTTTCTCTATCTCAATTCGGTCCTCTTGCGGTCCTATTGTTTGCAAATGCATGGAATAGACCAGTTTGAGTCAATGTATGGTTGTCCATTACTGTATTTTACAAATGGGAGCTTGTGGCACCAAACTGACCATGAAAAAACATGAGGGTGTCTTGGAAAAATATTTGGGAGGCTTTGTTTTGGTGCCCAATGCTTCTGATGCTTCTAAGCTACTTCGTCTGGGGGTAGTCCCTTAATATCTCTGAGAGAAAATAACGGTATTATCTTGTCGAGTGATTTTTCGGTCACCATGACACCTTGAAAGGTCTCATATAATCCTACACCTATGAATTAGTACCCTTCAATAAATACTATATATATTTTCTCCATCTCAATTTGGTCCTCTCACGGTCTTTCTGTTTGCAATTGCGTAGAATAGTCCAATTTAAGTTAGTGTAGGGTTGTCCATCTATATATTTTGCAAATAGAAGATTGTGACACCAAAGTGATAACTCACACGTATCAAGATAACCTAGAAAATAGTGGAGAGGCTTTATTTTGGTTCCTAATGCTCCTGATGCTTCTGAGTTACTTCATCTGGGCATAGTCTCTTAAGATCTCTGAGAGAAAAAAATGTATAAGTTCGTCGGATGCTTTCTTGGTCACCATGGTACCTTGAAATGTCTTGTCTGATTCTACATCTCCATGTTGTTACTATCTAAGGAAAATTGTCTCAATTTTACCCATCTCAATTCGGTCCTCTCATAGTCCTATTATTTACAGCTACACTGAATAGTCAAGTTTGAGTCAGTGTAAGGTTTTCCATTACTATATTTGGGAAACGGAAGGTCGTTGCACAAAACCAATCATGCACACATGTCGGGATGGCATTATAAATTATTTGGGAGGATTTTGGTTTTTTCACAACCCTTCCGGTGCTTTTGGGATACTTTGTTTGGGCCTAGTCCCTTAAGAGCCTTGAGAGAAAAATATTCTATAAGTTCATTCGGTGATTTCTTGATCACCATGGAACCTTGAATGGTCACGTCTAATTCTAAACGTCCATGTTGGTACCATTTAATAAATCCTATCTCATTCTTTTCCATATCAATTCGGTCCTCTCATGGTCCTGTTGTTTGGAAATACATGGAATAACCCAGTTTGAGTCAATATATGGTTGTCCATTGCTATATTTTGCGAATGGATGCTCATGGAACCAAATTGACCATGAAAAACAATTGGGATGGATTGGTAAATTCTTGGGGAGGTTTTGTTTCGATCCCCAATCATCCCAGTGCTTCTGGGCTACTTTGTCTGGGCGTAGTCCTTTAATAACCTTAAGAGTTAAAAGTAATATAAGTTCACCTGGTGATTTTTCAGTCACCATGGCACCTTTAAATGTATCGTCTGATATTAAAAATATATGTTAGTACCCTATAAGAATTCATGTCTCATTTTTATAAATCTCAATTCAGTCCTCTCGTGGTCTTATTGTTTGCAACTACATGGAATAGTCTAGTTTGAGTAAATGTAAGACTTCCCATTGCTATATTTTACAAACAAAATCTCATGGCACCAAACCGACATGCATATGTGTCAAGATGGCCTTGAAAATGCTCAAGGAGTCTTATTTCCAGTTCTCAATGCTCCTGGTGCTTCCGTACTACTTCGTCTAGGTGTAGTCCCTTAAGTGCTATGAGAGAAAAAATGGTATAAGTTCGCCAGGTACTTTCTCTGTCACCGTGGCACCTTTAAAGGTCTTATTTTATCCTACACCTCCATGTTAGTACCCTATAAGAAATAATATCTTGGATTTTTCCATCTCAATTAGGTCCTCTGGCAGTCCTATTATTTACACCTGCGCAAAATAATCTAGTTTGAGTCAGTGTAAGGATGTCCATTGCTATATTTTGAAAATGGAAGCTTGTTAAATATTTGTGGTGGATTGTTAAATACTTGAGGAGGATTAATTTTTGTTTCTAACACTCCCAGTGCTTCTGTGCTACTTTGTCCATGTGTAGTCTCTTAAGAGCCCTGAGAGAAAAAAATGGTATAAGTTTGCTTGGTGATTTATCGATCACCATGACACCTTAAAAGGTCTCATCTAATCCTACACCTCCACATTGGTACACTCTATGAAATAATGTCTCTATTTTCTCCATCTGAATTCATTCCTTTTGTGGTTTTATTGTTTTTAATTATGTTGAATAATCTAATTTGAGTCAGTTTAAGCCTATCCATCGTAATATTTTCCAAACGAAAGCTCGTGACATCAAACCAACTACAAAAATGTGTTGATATGTCCTGATAAATTATTGGGGAGGATTTATTTTTATTCCCAATGCTCCCGATGCTTTTGGGAAACTTCATTCAGGCATAGTCCCTTAAGAGCCTTGAAAGAAAAAAATGGTATAAGTTTTCTAGGTTATTTCTCAATCACCGTTGCAGTTTTAAAGGTATCATTTGATCTTATACCTCCACACTGGTACCCTCTACGATATCATGTATTATTTTTCTCCATTTCAATTTGGTCCTCTCGTGGTACTTTTTTTTGCAACTGCGTCGAGTATTCTAGTATGAGTCAGTGTAAGGTTGTCCATTGCTAAATTTTACAAACTAAATCTCACTAAAACAAACCGAATGTGCACATATATCATGATGGTGTGGTTAACACTTAAGGATTCTTAGTCTCATTTTCCAATGCTCCTGATGCTTCTGGACTACTTCGTCCCGGTGTACTCCCTTAAGATGCATGAGAGTAAAAAAAACATAAGTTCACTGGGTTACTTCTAGGTCACATTAGAACTTTAAAAGGTCTCGTCTGATCATACATCTCTATGTTGGTACCCTCTTTGCAATCCCGTATCAGTTCTCTCCATCTCCATTATGTTCTCTCAATGTCCTATTTTTTTAAAAAGCATTGAATACTACAGTCTGAGTCAGTGTTAGGTTGTCCATTGCCAACCTCATGGATAATATAGGTGGTGAAATGATAATTATAAGAAGAAAAGTATCATAGAATATAGATGGTGTAATGAGAATTTATTCTTATTTTTTATTTATGAAATTTAATTTCCCTTAGCTTCTCTTAGCTTCGAGAATATTAAATTCTCTACTAAAAGTGTCAACCACATGAAGGTGGATGATATTTTGGCACCAATAACCTACATAAACATGTTAGTAAAAAATTAAATATAATTTTAACACCTAAAAAATTTAAACAAAATCATTGAAGTAAATATTCAAATTAAATTCATGTAGATATATATCTAATCTTAAATGAACATACCTTTTCAAACTCTATCCAATGAACCACAAGGATCAACTCTACTCTTGACAGTAGTAAGAATTGCTTCGTGATATGATTCACAAACCTTCCAAAAATTATTTTTTTATTACCTACCTTGATATTTGATCAATTGAATATTTTTTGCAAGAATCAAATGTGAATAGTGAACTATCCTTTGATGTAGTTCATAGTATTCAAACAACTAAGTATTTTATTTTTTGATAGGAAATTTTTGAAGCCAAGTTCAAGTGACTACCACTGACCCAGTGGGATACTCAATGTCTTCACCATCAATGAATGTGGAAGTCAATTTTTTCCACTCTCCACAACGAGACAATAAGTAGTTTGTTCCCTCTTCATTAAATTATGTCGTAATAACTAAAAAATTGTGCCCTACATCACAAAGTAAAACTCAAGTGAAGAGTTAATCATTTAATAATTTAAAAATTTATAACATGACATACATATGTACCTTGTTGCACTAAATCATATACTTGGTTAAAGTCAAGTGATGTTTTCATATGATCTGAAGACACTTTAAGTTGTAATTCTCATGGAACTTGATATGTGTCAAGTGGAATTAGAGGTCTAAAAGTCCATTCATCCACCCACTACTATGACTCACATTCATTCCATGTAAAATAAATGCATGATATACAAAAACATGCTATGGACCTAGTATAAATAATCCAAGAACTTACATTTGAACTACGGAATGAGTGTATATCACTTGATCTTACAACTGTCATATAATCTTCATAGCTTGGAAAATTTTGTTCCTATATCAACAAGAAATATCTACGAACCGTTGAACTCGCTTGAAATTCATGGTCCATTATCCTGACACACAAAACAACAATACATTTTGCACTTGTAAATTTAGCACCATCCTTGAACTTTAACTCTTCTCTTGCAAGTTTTTTTTCACACGTGATTCTGCACCATTATGATCTCCTTTCCCATGCCCCACCTTAATAAAATTCCAAATATTTTGTACACCTATTTATTTGTACATCTTTCTTACCCAATAAAACATGCGTGCATTCTTGAATTGTGATGTGTAACTCTCTAACCAAATGTAATGTTGATTAAAAAAATGTTCCTCTCATTCAAGTTTGTATAAATAACCTAGAAACACCCTTGCACATACTCTATAGAATGTTTCTAATAATTAGTGATGTAGAAATGATACTCTCTTAATATTTTTCAATCTTGCTCTATGCTTTCTAGAGAGTTCATGAATGTGATATGAATGAAAATAGCAACTTACACTGAGTTATAGTATTGAAACTAAACCTCCATTTGTCGCTGGAATTTGTAACTATCTGTGATTTCAACTACTGAAACAATAGCACCAAGTGGGATTGTGTCATTTCCTAACTTGAATTGTTCACCCAAACATCGAAATCTATGTGTGTTCCATGCATACTCATAAACAATTTCTTCTCTAAATTTGGTCATATATTATGATATAGGTAATTGTTCTGTAACAAGCTCACACCTCTTAGATTATTTTCCATATTTTAATTAATATGCCACAAATTTATATTTTTTGAAACCAACTAATTATTCTCTTAAATATGTACTCTCCTCATGGATACAACTTTTAAATTTTGGCAAGCCACCACATATGTTGCATGTTCCATCCAAACATGCTTTGTTATAAAAAATGTCTAGATGATTTTTCACAAAATATTGTAGGAATAATTTTTCTTTTAGATTTTGGTTCGACATTTAATCTAAACTCCTACAACACAATGTCAGTATGCAAAACACAATGTACCTGAAAAGAAATATCATAATGCATTTAAAATTCAACATGATGCCTGCAAGAACAAGTGGTACATGAGTGATTGATTTTCACATTAAAAATTATTTTCATTTCAAAAAATATTTGGCTAATGTTAATTTCTAGATTTTCAATCTTAAACTTGGAGAAACATTATATTTGAGTTATAACCAAGAAAATTTTGACATGCGATTCACGATTGCATGCATCACGATTCATTGACACCCTTGTTTTCTCATTTCAAAACTTTACAAATAAATATTTTAGAATAAAAAATGTATTCTTGTCTTTCTCAGGTAGTCTACTAGATAACTCCCAATAGTAAGTGTTATTAGCTAACTCGAGACTTTTCAATCTCCCTATTTCATTACTATTTTTCTATTTATCTTCAAATCTTTTCTTGTTTTTGTAATCAAGAATTTATTAATTTTTTTATCACTTACTATATAATCAGTAAGTGCACGCTATGTAGCATTACTATCTTTGGTGCATCTGTTGACACCTATCGTTTGGTATGCTTTATGTATATTTTTAAAAATTGACACATTTCAATCAACAACATTAGATGTTCTTAACCCTGGGGTATTCATTGTAGGTATCATATTAATTAATTTCATCAATGTAAAAAATAATTGTCATCTTTGTGTATAATTAAAATTCTCAAAGTAATTATCACAAATTCCCCTAGCTTTTCTTCTCACATTTCTTTTAGAAATTTTGTTAGGCATTGGTTTTATAATGTTTTAAAAAAATTTAATTAACTGAATGGGTTTTATTTTTAAAATGGAAGGATATATTCTTAGAGTTGAAGATTAATTAGGAAGGTTACTTTCTTCATTCATTATTTTCATACAAATTTTAGGAGTAAAATTTGGATTTTTAGGTAAAGTTTCAACATTTGGATTACCAGGTAAAGGTTCAAAATTTTGATTGTCAACTAAAGGTTCAACATTTGGATTCATACCACTTTCTTCATATACATACAAACATTATCATTCAATTCATTATCAATATTCATTGCAAAATCATTATTCTCTACATTTTCATTATGTATTGCATCTTCAATTTCTAAAACACTAGGTACATTTGATATAGTATATGTGCCTTTCCCTGCATGAAGTTTTTACATCCACTTCACTTTCTTTATTCTCTTCTCTTCTAATTTATGTGGTGTCTTGTTATTGAATTTCTTCTCGTCTTTACATCATCTGTGATCGCCCATGATTAGAAATATTATAGATAGTAAGGTAGGGGACAAGTTGGACTACTCACAATTTCCTAAAAAATGTACAAGAATCTGCAAACCAGACAGAAAGGAGACAAAAATCCCATGAAAGAGATGAAAAATAAGTTGGGTGGCCATCAAATATATAGTATAAAAAACAGATATGCATTATAATGTGTACAAGTTATAGCATGTACGCTTTTTTTCCCCTATTCTAAGGAATACCTCTAAGCTTGGATCCAGTTTGGATCCCCAATCCAGAGGTATGGACCGACAAAAACACAAAAAACAACGTGTTTTTTTAGAAGATTAGTAAAATGGCTATTCTTCCATTATAAATCAACTAAAACCATCTATACATTTAATAATTATATGACTACGACATCAAGAAAAATTTCTTCTTTCTAAAAATATAATTTTAAATTTTTTCTCACCAATATAAGGTTTCCCTACTCATTATTTTCTAACTATGCCTTTTTGTAGCTATTTTTTGATTTTACACACATCTATCTTTCATCGTGTATCTTTTTTTTGACTCATCGAAATTGAATACAATCTTTGTAGGCCCAAACTAGGACTAATTCTATACATGTTAAATAAACTATTTTTTTATATTTTTTGAGGTAGCTAGGGGGCTTGGTTGGAGCTCCATTATTTTTAAAAATTTAAAAATTTTTACCATAAACATCATAAAAAACATATTCACTAAAAATATCTAAAAAAAATCCTAGCCCAAACTAGATGCTCCGATCTATCTTTCTAGTTAAGGGCTTTTAAAAATACTAAATAATGCTTTAAAAATGGTGGGGGCACGATAGACTATATACTATGGTTTTTAACAAAAAAAGGAGCACCTATTGGTATCTTATTTATTTGACCCACTTTAAATTAACCTTTTTAAAAAAAGATGGCATCTTAGAAAGTAGACTCAAAATGTTATAATTCATGTTATTACAACATATTCCAATTTTTACTATAACTATATCAAATAACTCATACAAGTTGAAGATTATTATTTTTCAGATAACAATTTCCACTCAAGACCCCCTTTTGGCCCCCTAGATTGGTAAACTTACCCTAATACTACTATATTATGTTATCAAGTATGTTGTTATATGCATGGATCTTAAGTGAGAAAATTATTCAATTGTAATATAGTAGCTTTTCCATCCACTTGGTTTGATTTTTTCGATTCTATTTCTCTCTCACACCTATCATTTATTTTACCTAGTTCTAGTTAGGTCACATGTATTCCTTTTTATTTGTCTTTTCACATATGTCATCATTTATCTAAGGCACCAATGCACATTCTGAACATTAGCACCCAGGTAGTCCTATCCATTTTGGGCACTTATGTCCTCTTTGTTCTTGTTTAAATTTTTGAAATTTGTCATTGGCATTTGTAGTTTTTGTATTCTTATCATGAGATCATAGCCACCATTTCATGTCACTAGTGTAAAAATTCAAACAAGAGATCCATATATATACAAAACATACACTCTACTATTCTGGATGGAAATTCTAAGGGGGAATCACATCTACATACTATCGCTACCATTAAAGTGACTAGATTTTTAGGTTGTATATTTTGCATACATTGCATAGGAAGTGGAAGTGTTCAATTCCATCTCACAAATTTTTGCAATCTATCTAGACATATCCCTATGTATTATCTTCATTATTGAGAGGGAAACCTAGGGACGCTATTGTAAACACAAACACAGAGAACTACATGAAGTCTAGAATGTAGTGCAACAATCGATTATAAACTCACCCATCGGGTGACTTCTGAGGTCAGTCTAACTCCACATATTGAATTTTCATTCTAGTTTTATGTTTTTGTGAACTTGTATAGGTACTTAGGATTTGTGTTATAGGATAAAAGTACCCTCAGTGATATAAGTGTGAATATCAAGTGATCAACAAAAAGTGACAATGAAACCCTAGAGACAATAGAAAAAATAGATTATGATTTTCTACGTAGTCACTAAAATCCATAAGAGGTCTCCAGCACCCAGGGACCCTCTCCCTAGCTGAAGCGCCTATTTTTGGCTCTTCTCGTAAGTTACAGAATTAATACTAAGAATTTGTGACACTCTACCTAGCCTGTTCATAAGTTGTTCCAGTTCATAGTTGTTCTAGGATAACTATAAATAATCTAAGTTTTCTATCTCTCCTATTTTCTTGTAATATTGTATCATTAGAGTGCCTATTATTTGAATTCTATTGTTTTTTTCATATTAGTGACTCTAAAATTAGATTTAATTCATACTTTATTAAATTATTCATTTTTATTTAAAGTGGTGATATGAATAATAAAAAATTGACAGTGAGTGATTTCATGCACCATAATATGGTGGTAATCACAAAATAGATGATTGGGATTCCTAAAGATCTTGAAAGTTGAATGATGACACCTAGAAGGAAATGAAATAACACCTTGATAATGTTGAACCCTAGTCATGGGTGTTTTCATTGATGTCAATTTTCATTGATGGAAAATGTGTGAGTGGTGAAGTGAGGATCAATTAGGGACATGAAGGTTGATTGGTAGTGTCTTCTCAATGATGATTAGAGCTTACAAAGTTGATTCACAATGGTTTTAGGATGACTTTAGTGTTTTACAAGCTTCATCACTGAGGTAGAAGCCCACTGGAGGCTTAGAGATTCTTGATGTACATGGCTTAGGTGTCCCATATGTGTGATACATTATCTCAATTATGTTCAAGATATTATAAGATGTTCATCATGTCAGGCATTGCAAGTCACAGTTGGAATTATCCCATTTCGGCCTAGTTCTAGAGCCTAATATGGTGTAAGAGCTTAACGCAAGACATGAAAATCCTAGGTAAGCATGGTAGGAGCCTTTGAAAACTTCATAGGGAATGGAGGAGTATCTTCAAGGCTTAATTTATATTTTGGAGGAAAAATAAAAGTTGTCACCAAAACTACCCTTTGAGAATTGATAGTGGAAGATGAGGTAAATGAGATTCATATGGGATGTAAAATATCAGTTATGATTATCAAAGATATGGAGCATGTATAGGGGTGTTTTTTAGTGCTTAATTTCAAGTTTCATCAAATATTGAAGAATAGTCTGTAAGTTACTCAAGTTTTACAAAAACTATGTATTTTAGATATGTAAACTAAGCACCCAGTCTTCTTAGCACTTAAAAAAAAAATTCAATACTTCTACAAATAAATCATAGAAGTAATTTTTTAAGATAACTCGAAAACTAATTTTTTTCAAAATTTTTGAGGAGAGTTGGATAGGAAAACAAAAATTCTATCCATTTTACTAATAATGTTTTCTCTCTAGATACCTCCTTGATGCAATAGACATAAAATGAGTTTTCAATAAAAATCACTTTTGAAAGCTACGGAAACCCCTTAGATGTGTATAATACTCATAATGGGTATAATATGTGGTAATTTTGGTCCTTGTGGTTGATTCTTACATACATGTTTGACCTTGTTTTGAAGAATTTTAGATATATAGCGCAAATTAAAAGGTGTCAATCTTAACTCCCCTGCTGCTAAGAAATTATGAGAAGTATTCTTTCATTTCATGAATATAGTTTAAAAATTTGTGTGTTTGTTTTGTGTGCACTCTAAAAAAATTCTTTCTCTATTGTTGAAGGGCTTCTCAAGCTAAACTTGTCATAATGCTTAAAAAATAATTTTGTGAGTATGCATTATGTTGAGATAAAAAATGGGCATGAACATATTGTATAGGTCAAATAAAACTATTTAGAGCTCAATATTTCCTTAGTTAAGCGATGTGAAGGTGTAGTTCTATTTTTTCCTTAACTGTGTTTGAAAAGTTTCTCTCTATAAGATCTGCATTAAAGTTGATGGAGGATGTGATCAGGTTACCTTATAAGTTCTCCTCTAAAATTTGATCATGATAATGAAGACATACTAGTAAATATAGTACATACTAGGGAATCCTAGTATCGCCTTGAGAATAAGTTAAAACATTTTGAAAAATACTTGTTTTTTCATGATCTTATTCACTAAGTTGTGAGTGAGGAAAGTATTTTAAGGTATGCAGATTCACAAAATGTTCCATAGATTCTTTGGAAAAATACTTAATCAAGCCAAAATAAATCCTTAAAATCTAGGTTTGGCTTGCATGACAAGGATAATGAAATTGGTCAAAATCATGGAGCTCTCAAATCAATCAATGAAAAAGAAGCCTTGAAATTGTTGAAATATCTTATGATGATGTTATTATTCACCAGTACTGACATAGAAATGAATAACAAGATGTGGAAGCTTTAGATACACATGAGTAGGATTTTAAGACTCAAAACTCTCACTTTACATAGTTTTGGAGAACTATATAAGTTGACTATTATCTCTTGAAAGTGCACCTGGTAGAGAGATGGTAGCAGGTTTTCTAAGTTTGCAATAGATATCTCTCTCTCGTAGATACAATGGGGACACCTCAGGTATGTGGGTATACCTATTTTGAGGTGAACCTCCAGGATTAAAAGGTCGGTTCTTTATTGGTGTACACTAAACTGATTTTTGGGAGTTTTAAGGGGGCAAGAGATGACTGAAAGTTTAATAATACTAAGGTGATACACCAAATTTTGCATGAGAACTTCGACTAAGTGGAATACACAACTGATTTGTGAAGAATTCTTTGGATGCATGAACCAATTAATACTTTCTGCATAATATAAGGGAAAAACACTTAATTTTGTACTGAGGAAAATTCACAACAGTACTGGTAAGCTAACATGCATAATGAAATTTAGCAGAAAATGGTAAATTTATATCAGGTTAAAGTGTTTAATCAGGGAATATTGATTCACAAGGTTAATGTTGACATACACATGACTATAAAATAACTTGGAAAGGAATAAAATACTTCACACTCAGAGGATAAAACTGGTAGAAATTGCTTCAGTACTAAATTAAGTGTTTTGCCCTTATATTCTGGAGAAAGTATTAATTGGTTCGTGCATCCAAAGAATCCTTCACAAATCAGTTGTGTATTCCACTTAGTCAAATTTCTCACGCAAAATTTGGTGTATCACCTTAGTATTATTAAACTTTCAGTCATCTCTAGCCCCCTTAAAACTCCCAAAAATCAGTTTAGTGTACACCAATAAGGAACCAGCCTTTTAATTCCAGAGGTTCACCTCAAAATAGGTATACCCACAGACCTGAGGTGTCCCCATTGTATCTACGAAAGAGAGAGATCAAATTTTGCAAGCTTAGAAAACCTATAGCCAACTCTCTACAGGGTGCACTTTTAAGAGATAACAACTTTTGGCACGTCCGGTGGGATGATGAATCAGGTCTACATGCAAGTTACAACAGATCCACATCAGATTTACATCAGCTACAAAGTTACTTTCAAGAGTAAGTTGCAGAAATTTATTCTAAATATTTTAAGATCTTTTGGTGACTCCGTAAAAGTTGATTTCAGACCAGTATTGCAGCATGTCCCATGCCTAAAGTGACTACAAGATCATCAGTAAGAGGAATTCCTCATGATTTTGTTTCTTTACCCTTGAATTCTGCTAGAAGGAGAAGAGTTGGTAGTACTTTACGTTATAATAGACTTGGTTTTGATAACCCTCCTCCTGATATTCCTTCACCACGTATCAATTTCTCTATTAACTTCCCAGTTTTTCAAATGGCTATTCAACCACCAAGAAATTTGGAGACCTTTACTAATGGCAGTCTATTAGTAATCCCAATCTACCATGACATTCCTAATGCTGCCATGAAAAATTTGCCATCTTTCACGGGTGAAAATCAGGTTACACCTGCTGAACATCTTAAAGATGTCGTATCCATTTGTACAGTCCACAATATCACTCATGAATATGTATCTTTAAGAATTTTATTTGAATCTTTTAAATGGCAGGCCTTGCAATGGTATAGAAACCTAGAAATTGGAAGCATAAGAACTTGGGATGACTGAGGTGAAAAATTGCTGAAACAGTTCCAGGATAATTCAGATCATTTATCTCTCATTAAACAATTGTCTACTATTAAAAGAGCTCCCAATGAATTTCTGTCTAGTTTCAATATCCATTTTTCTAGAACTTGGAAAAGAATTCCAAGAAGTGTCAAGCCTTAAGCTGATCATGCTTTCCTTTATTATCTTAGGGTATTAAATAGTGATATCTCAACTATGATTCAGTCAATGGGGGGAGAGACACTCCCAGTAGCCTACGATATGACTATTTGTGCTGAAAATAGTCTTATTCAAGCTGGAAAATTGGCACCAAGGCCTTCAATGCCATTTTTGACAGATCTAGTACCTATTCCTCAGCCTATTACAATCATAGAACCTACCATTGTATCCCCATCAGATGATGTATTTAAAGCTTTGCAGACTATGGGAAATAAATTGACTTCGATTGAAAACAAAATTGCATTACCTAATAGACCCTATCAGGCTCCTTATCAGTAAAATCATCAGAATCAACAAAACATGCATCCTTATCAACAAAATCAAAATTATAGGCAGCCTTACCAGCAAAGGCAGTTTGACCCAAAGGCTCCTAGTTCATCTAACGCTTTAGTCCCAATTAATATGGCTATAAAAGAGTGGTGTCAACCTTACAATCAACCTCATTCAGTTGCAAGTTTCCCAAATGCTTTTCTGAATCTGAATCTTGTTGCACAACCTCAATCTGAAACATTGTTCATGCCTCAAATGGAGGGTGGGTAGTAATATATTGATGTTCAGAAAGCACCTGAACAGAATTTAGTCAGTTTTAATGAGGAGGATCTCATTGCAGTCACTACTAGGGCTCAAGGGAAAGTTGTTGAAGGTCAACAACAACAAACTAGGCCTATCCTACCTATTGTCACTGATAAAACAACATCTACAGTCCCAAAGTCAACCAACAATCATGTTGTTCCTCAAAAAACAACAAGTGTTCTAGTTGATAAAATGCCATAAAAAACAACTACAACCCGATCCAAGAAGACTGTTTATACCTCGGATATCCAAGGCAACTAAAGAAGAATCAATTTTCGCTAAGGCCTACTCTAAGACAGTTGAATCCATCTCTAAAACAATTTCTTCTTTCAACATTTTTGATGTAATGATAAATCATAATGTTAACATCTCAATATGGGACGCTCTAAGTATTCCTGGATAACAAGATATACTTTCTCATGAACTAGCTAAGCTGCAGATTTCTTCAAATATAGCAGAAAAGAAAGTTCAGAAGGCATACGTGGTCCTTGGAATGTTTGAACAAGACCACATTAAATAAGTTAAGTGGATGGTTCAGAAAGTTCTGAATGCTCATGACATCAAGAAACCTCAACCATTTTATTTATCACTGATTATTGGGGAACATCTAAATCACAATTGCATGGTGGACATTGGTGCAAGTAGCATAGTTATGCCAAAAATGATTGCAGAAAAGTTTGTTTTGCAGTATGAGCCTACATAAAAGAGTGTCTTACAGCTTGATGGAATTGTAACCAATATAGTTGGTATAATCAAAAATTTAGAAGTGATGTTACATGCTTGCCCAAATGTTTCTATTCTGCAAGATGTTACTATTGTGGATTTACCTCCATACTTTTCCTTATGCTTATCTAGATATTTCATAGAAAAAATAGGAGGTTATCTCTCCTCAAATTGGTCCTTATTTTTCACTACTGGTTATGGTACCAAATTTATTATCAATTCAGAACCATTAGCCAGATTTCACATTGAGTGTCACTCTCCAAATGTGGTTGCTAATTATTCAGCCCTAGATAAGTCTGATTTTGATGAGGTAGCTCATGTTTCAGTGTTAGATGGTGTTTCTAACATGTTTATGGATGAAAAGACAGTGGAAGAATATGCTCATGATCCTTTTGAGTAAGTTGAAGAACACCTGTTTGGTGTGTATTGTATGCATGAAGAAAATACACCACTTCTCTTGCTGTCCAAAACATAATATTCATCAGAAGGAATTTGGAAGCTTCATTTCAATGGAGCTAAGAACAAGAAAGGATAGGGAGTGGGTTTGATGCTCACTTCCCCCACGAATGAAAGGTATTTCTCAGCTTTGAGTCTCCAATTTGCATGCACTTGCAATGTAGCTGAATACGAAGCTTTAATTCATGACTTGCTTTGGGCCAGAAAGAGGGGTATCAACATGCTTCAGATTTTTGGTGACTTTGAGTTGGTTATCAATCAAGTAAGAAATGTCAATGTTTGTAAGAATCCATTAATGAAGTCTTACAAACATAGAGTTTCAGACTTAATGGAATATTTCGATGCTATTAACATTCAGTCTATTCCTAAAGTTGAAAACAAGCATGCAAACAGACTTACAGCGATTGGGGCTAGTTTTGAAGTGTTGGAATAGATTGAAAATAGCAAAATCTAGCCTCATATAAAGCTAATTGTCAGGCCCTCAATACCTGATAATGATTCAAATTGACAATTTTTTTAAAGTGATGATCAAATTTGCAGGTTTTTGTAGCAAGAAGCTATGTTTTCTATAGTTAATCAAGATAAATTACAACACCTATATGGTGATAAAATTGTTAAGTTAAAGACAAATAAACTGGCTCGAGGTTTGGTCACATTTGAATACATCTTTAGCATTGACAATCAGTTAAGAAAAGTTAAGACTAAAATGTCAACACACACTGATAATTACGAAGAGATCGCGGTTGATGAAGGTAAAAAGCTATTTCTTGGAAAGGTATGTTACTTAACTAAAAAAGAAGTCATTTATTAATATTTGCAAGGAGTTTAAAGATGTTTTTGCTTTGAAATACCAAGACCTAAAAGGATTTGATCCCAGTTTAGCACAACATATAATTGAGTTGCAAACCAAATTCTAAACCTGTTAGACAAAAATGGAGGCCTGTAAATCCCAAAATAGAGCCTCTGATGAGGAAAGAATTATCTAAGTTGATCGAATCGAGTATTATCTTTCCAGTTAATCATTCAAGTTAGGTAGCCAATCTTGTTCCTGTTAGAAAAAAGAATGGTGAAATCAGGCTATGTGTAGATTTTAGAGATCTTAATAAGGCTTCATTAAAAGATCATTACCCACTCCCCAAATATGGATTAGATTTTGAGAATAGTTTCAGGTTCAGATAGACTATCTCTTCTAGATGACCACAGTGGATATAATTAGATTTTAGTCCAGGAAGAAGATAGATATAAAACAACCTTTACCACCAAGTGGGGTACCTATGCCTACAAAAGGACACCTTTTGGTCTTTCAAATGTTGGTGCAATGTTTCAACGTTCAATGGACATGGCTTTCCAAAGCTTGTTAAATAAATGCATTCTTGTTTATTTGGATGACATTACCACATTCTCAAAAAATCCAGAAGAACACCTGATACATCTAAGGTAGAGCTTTCAGTTATGTAGACAATTTGGGATATCTTTTAATCCACTGAAGTCTATCTTCTCAGCACATCAAGGCAAGCTACTTAGCCATATTGTTTCTAAGCAAGGTTTAGCAATTGATCCTTTCAGGATTGAAGCCATATCACAACTATCATTTCCTCATCATAAGAAGGCATAATAGAGTTTTCTAGTAAAAATCAACTTTGTTAGAAGATTTGTTCCAGATTTTGCAGCATTGGTTAAACCACTAACAACTATGCTAAAGAAAGAGAAAACTTTCTCTTGGACCAATGAAGGGAGAGAAGGATTTAAATCAATCAAAGTAGCTATCTCTCAAGCTCCTACTCTTGCAAATCCAAATTTTGATAAAGATTTTACAATATATGCACTTGCAGGAGCTGAAACAATCTTAACTATTCTAACCAAGTTAATGATGAAAATATTGAGTAGCCTATTGCTTTCTTTGGACAGAGCTTGCATGATTATGAAACAAGGTACACATTTCTTGAAAAATAGGTACTTTCAGTAGTCAGAGGACTAAATAATTTCAAGTATATGCTTTCGAACAATAAAATCCATGTTCTTGTTTCTCATCCAAGTGTGAAAGCATTCTTACTAAATAAGGAGTTGAATGTGAAAAGAGTAAACTGGATAACGAAGGTCATGGAGTATGATGTTGATATTCGGGTTGCTAAGACGGTTTGAGGGAAAGGTTTATGTGAGCATCTAATTGCTGATATGGAAAAATAGTAGGTTACAAAACTAGATGATTTAAAACAACATGCTGAAATTGTGTATCAGTGTTGGTCGTCAAATAGGACTTTTTAGAAGAGCAACAGTCAGGGGACAAAAAGTCCCTCCTCTTTAATGGGAGAGGTTCCCTTATTCTGAAACGAACTTATCTACAAATGTACAGAACATTGTTTTATGGTTAAACTTGGATATTACGAAAGTGTTTTCCACAAGGATCATCAATTATACAAGGAATGAGGAAAGGGAATAAGAAGATGAGCAGAAAAGCAACATTCAGAATTATAGATAGCAGAATAATTCCTCGTGTATGCGAAGCTTCAAAGAATTTAAGACAAGATCATTAGCGTTGGCTGAATGAGATTAAATTTAAAGACACAAAGTTCCATAAATAAGCTTCTTCAGATTTATTAATCAAGGACACAAAGTTCCTTCTTGGTTATACAAGATCAATGTATTGGCAAAACTGAACAGTATGCAATCAGAGAGACTAACGAGTTAAGAATAGAATGATCTTCACAATATTAAAGGAAAACACAGAGATAACAAGAATTAGATAGACACAGAATGGAAAGCCCTTTTGTATTGATTTCTTTAAGATCTATTTACACTTTCAGCAAATATCTAAGTTCTTCCTCCCTCCACAAAATGGCGTGGAAAGGCCATTATATAGCTTACAAGTCAGTTACTCTCCGTAACCGTTTCTTTTAATTAAAGAATAGTTAAGGATCGCCAGACGCAATTTCTTAACTAATTACATGGAATACGAAAGGAATGGGAAGAAGAGAAAAGAAAGGAGAAGGAGACAGGTGGCCAGTTATTGGGAGGGACCCACTGTCTTCAGAATCCGCTGCCTGAATCTTTCTAACGTCTCAGCTCTGTATTTGCCACGAGGGACACACCAGACATTTCATCTTGAGGATGAAAATGAGTGTCTTTGAAAACTGATGCAACCAGCGTCTTGAGAGCTTCGTCCTTCTGCCAGCTGTCCTTGAAATTTGATCTTCGGATTGATAGCATCAGAGCCGCAACTTAAATTCATATTTTGAAAAACAGCATATTCGGGTCGAGCGGGAAAAACTAAGTATGAATTGCCTTAGGTTCACTTGGGACATGTGAGACGCGAATGCGCGAAACACGAGGCTCGGCTGATTCGGGTGAAACGGGGAGAAGACGCACAAATGAATTTGGGACAATTGGGACGAAAATGTGTGAAGTGCGCGACTCGGGTAGTTCGGCCGAAATTGGAATAGTTTGCATTTTTGGCTTCAGGACACTTGGGACAAAAATGTGCGAAGTGCGCGACTCGGGCGGTTCGGCCGAAATTGGAACAGTTTGCATTTGGAACTCGGGACAGTTGGGACAAAATCGGGTGAATCGGCCGAAAATGGAACAACAGGTCCATTTGAACTTGGGACATTTGGGACAAAATCGGGCGAATCGGCCGAAAATGGAACAACAGGTCCGTTTGAACTTGGGACATTTGGGACAAAAAGTTCTGGAGTCCACGGTTCGGGTGGTTCGGCCGATTGGGGAACAGAGCGCACTTTGAGTTTTGGGACACTTGGGACAAAAACATCCGACGGGCCCGAAAATGGGACAATTTCAGGGATTTCGGCTGGTCGGAGAACAGAAAGCACTTTCGTACTTGGGACAGGTGGGACAAAAACTTCCGACAGGCCCGAAATACATACAAAATGACCCAAAACACAGATTTTCTCAATTTTCATGGCTTAGGCACTTCAGAGAAAACACTCATAACTCAAAATTTTGAAATTTTACTTCTATCAGAACAGGGAATTTTGAGTGGACAACAGCTGGCTCCTTCTGGGGATGACTTGGTATAAATTCTCAGAATGAGACAAGGCAAGAACTTAGACAAACTCGGTGAAGCAGACCAGTGCCTTATCCATTGGGAAAAGGAGTAAAAAACAAACCAACACAGAGGGCAAAGTGGACACACCAACAACAGAAGGGGAAACACACCGAAAGCAGAAAAGCAAAAACACTGTATAGAATATACAAAGGGACTCCCTAGTCACCTACGACTTGAACAACTTCAAATACTGCCCACTATAAGGAAGTGGGAGGGGAGAAACCATCTATGTAATCAAGATAGAAAGAGTTCTTACCAGCAAAGTGTCTTATCTTGAATGGTCCGAGCCACAGTGAATCAAATTTTCCATGACTGCCACGAGGTTCATGTCTTTTGTCCCATAATAGCACGGTATCTCCAACTTGGAACTCTCTGAACCTAGCTTTCTTGTCAAATAGAACCTTTACCTTCTGCTGGTGAGCAGATATCCTATCAGCAACCTCCAATCTGTCCTCGTTCAGTTTGTGCAGGTACATGATTATTTTATCCAGAGCATCACTGAAACTAGTATCTTCAATGGCCTTCATCAGGTGCAAGGCTGGCAATTCCACTGTCACTGGCAATTGAGCTTCTACTCCATACACCACTTGAAAAGGAGACATTCCAATGGCTCTTTTAGGTGTGACCCTGTCTGCCCAAAGAGCATCATAAAGCTTCTTATGCCAGTTTCACTGAGATTCATTGACCAACTTCCTTATGATAGTCACCAGATTTTTGTTGGTGGATTCTGCTTGTCCATTCCCCTGGGGATAATAATCTGAAGAATGAGCCAGAGAGATGCCATACCCATAGCAGAAATCCATTATCTCAGTTGAGGAGAAGTTCGAAGCATTATCTGTTACAATCTTGTTAGGTACACCATACCTTACCAAGATGTTCTCTTTGATGAAGTTACATACAACTTCAAAAGTAGTGCTCTTGACTGGAATAGCTTCTACCCATTTGGTGAAGTAGTCAGTGGCAGTTAGCACATGCGTGTGATCAGCACTAGAAACAGGGTTCAGTGCACCAATGAAGTCTAGACCCCACTGCTGAAATGGTTCCTCAATCACAACTGGTTTGAGAGGTAAAGATGCCAATTTAGGTCTTCCCACAAACGTCTGACAAGCTTCACATTTATCCATCCACTTGGATGCATCTCTGAACAAGGAAGGCCAGTAATATCCTCCCGGGAGTATCTTGTGAGCTGTGACTGTTGATGAATAGTGCCCTCCACATGCCTGATCATGGAAAGCTGAGAGCAACTTTCTCTACTGCTCCTTGTCCACACACTTCAGAAATCTCCCATCTAAACCACGCTTGAACAAGGCATTTTCCCATAGTACATATTGTGTTGATCTCAATTTAACAGTCCTCTTTTCCTTGGCAGTTAAATGAGAGGGGCATTCTCCATAGGTGAGAAAATGGGCAATGTCAGAATACCATTCATCGACTAAACTAAGGAATAGAACAGTAGGAATGTCAGCTTTCTCCTCCAGCAACTCATGTTTGGCTCCTTCAGCAATGAGCTCACAAAGACCCTTTCCACGAACCAGCTTGGTTGGTTTGATATCAATGTCATACTCCTGGACTTTAGCCACCCAGTTTCCTCTCTTGGACCCAAATTCTTGCTGTGTAAGAATTGACTTAACAGTCATATCTGGAACCAGCACCATAGAGTGAGAGTTGAGGATATAGAAACGGAACTGCTTGACAACTTTGAGTACTGCAAAAGCATGCTTCTCCATCATGGTGTATTTCAGCTCATGATTCTTCAGGATATAGCTCATGAAGGCAATTGGTAGCTCATGTCCATCAGAGTCTTCTTGGGTTAAGATAGCAGCCAAGGTATTATCTGTAGCATAGCAATAGATGATGAAATCTTTGCTGAAGTCAGGACAGGCCAAAACTGGAGTTTTAGCAATAGCTTTCTTGATACCCTCAAACGATTCCTTTCCTTCAGAAGACCAACCAAACGCTTGCTTCCCTTTCATCATCTGAGAGATGTTCAAAGTTAATTCAGCAAAATCAGGGATGAATCTTCTTAAAAAATTGATCTTACCGAAAAAGGAATGCACGCCTTTTTTACTGGTTGGGAGAGGAATTTGCTGGATGGCCTGAACTCGTTCAGGATCAATCTTGATACCATCCTTGGAGACAATGTGCCCTAATAGTTTTCCTTCTGTAACACAGAAGACAAATTTTTTAGGATTTAAAGAAATCCCATGCTCTCGGCATCTCAGCAGAACTGTTTCCAGGTGGTCGAAGTGATCTGCTCTTGTCTTTGAAAACACTGTCAGATCATCAAGGCATATGACAATACATTTCCCTTTCAAGCTTCCAAAATCCAAATCCATAGCTCTCTGGAAAGTGGCACCAGCATTAATCAGCCCAAAAGGCAATTCTCTTGTAGGCAAAGGTACCCCAAGGAGTGGTGAAGGCTGTCTTGTGTTGATCTGCAGTATCAACCTCTACCTGATTGTATCCCGAGAATCCATCAAGCATAGATAACATTTCAGATCCTGTTACCGCTTGCAATATTTGATCCATCATAGGCAGAGGTAGTTATCTTTCAGAGAAGCCTGATTCAGGTTCCTGAAATCAACACAGATGCGGATCTCACCATTCTTCTTCCTAACAGGCACAATGTTTGCAATCCATGTTGAATGGTGAATGGGAAAAATGATTTTAGCCTTCAACAATTTCTGAATCTCCTGAAATATAGTGTCAGCTATTTTGGGATTATACTGCCTTTGTTTCTACTTGAAAGGCTTGATTCCTGGTTTGAGAGGGATAGAGTGCTGCATGTCTTTTGGCTTGAAGGCTTTTAGATCCTCATAAGAATACGCAAGAACATCCTTATACTTCCTTAGAAGATCAATTGCTCTTCTCCTCTCATCGGTTGTGCAACATTTTCCAATATTTACCAGCTTGGGATCAGCAGAACTCCCTATATCAATCTTATCATACTCAGCTGATTGCTGAGGTCCAGTAGAAGCCTTAGATTTCACATATCTGTCATGTTTGTCAAACAACTCCTCCAAGCTCACCAAACCTTTGGGAATCTTGTTTCCTTTGAGTTTAATGCATCCTTCTTGATCTGTTTCTTCTCCTTGGGTGACAGCTTGGTCAGAGGACACACTCTCACGCGGCAGGTTGTCACTTCCCTCAAAATACAGTTGCTCGAAATTCCCCTTGAGTTCCAGGAAGGAAAGCAAATGCTGGTCATCGTTGAAAACTTTCCAGTTATTGGTATTGTCAGGCACACTAGGCCGGTGGACCATTTCGATAGTGAACTTATCCTGAGAGAATTCAGGATGGGGAATCAGTAGTGAAACTGAGACAGCCAGTGAATCAGCCCTGCTGTTCTTTTCTCTAGGTATTGCTTCAATGGAGAAAGCATCAAGGAACTCAATTGAATCCCAAACCTGATTCCGGTAATGCTTCAGCCTCCCATTTTTTACCTGAAAAATGCTTCTGACTTGTTTCACAATCAGCTCTGCATCGCCACAAGCCAGAAGATTTTTTACACCTCGTTCTTTGGCCACTTGCAGTCCAAGGATGAGAGCCTCATACTCTGCTGTATTGTTAGTGTTTTCGAACTGCAACTTAAATGAAAAAGGGTATAGGTAGCCTTCAGGTGACACTAGCAGGACACCAGCTCCAGAACCAGCCGAGGAACAACTTCCATCAAATTCCAAAATCCAAACACCATTGGGATCTTTGGGTGATACTTTGGAGGGTTGGATTTTGTCAGGGGATAGAATCATGTAATTACCATGACCTATGTCCTCATAGAGTATTTATGCCTTAGGATCATCTGTTTTCTGCACAATATACTCATACTGTTTCTCAAGGAGTAACTTCTTCATTTGTCCATTGACAGGTATGAGGGCGTGTGACCAATCCATTTGAATCTCCCCACCCACATCTTTACAGAAGTTCCTACTTAGCAACATTCCATAAGAAGGAGGAATGTCTGCTACTAGGATGGTAGCCAAGACTTTCTTTTCAGGTAAAGCAGCAAAAGCCACTTGTGCGTCTTTAATCCTTCCAACCAAAGGCACTTCTTTACTTTCCATGGAGTAGCAAGATCCATAAGTACGAGTGAGGGTCAAGCCTAAAGCATGAGCTACTTTAGCAGGCATCACGTTATCTGAGGCTCCGGAATCTATGACACAGTTACTGAGCCTATGGCCAGCTATAAGAAGTGTTACATAAAAAGGCTTGATTTTGTCACCAGGTGAGGTGACAGCAGCTACCAGACTAGGTTGTGGTGCAGAAGGAGGTGTGGGCAAAAGGCCTTTAGAGGTGGTCTTGGAATGGGAATTTACAAATTGGATCATCTTGGCAAAACCTTTAGGATGGGTTTGGTAGTATTCAGCTTCTGAAATTTGAACCTTAGTCCTTTTTAGATGATCAACAATATCAAAGGATCCAGAGGTGGATGGGCCATCATCATTTGAAATTCTAGGCTTATCAACCTTAGGAGAAAAAGAAGAAGAAGCAACTTTGGTAGCAGGATTGATAGTACTTGCCTTTGGTGCAGATGAGGTAGGGATAGGAGATCCTCTTCTGGCAATTACAGGAATAGTTGCTGGTTGCTCCTTAGATTTCTTCATGGGCTGTGTTACTTTCTCCTTTTGCCTTGTCTGTTCTCGAGTCATGACAGCAAATGATTCACTGTTCATATCTGCTACTACTTCATCATAGTTATCTCCATCATCAGTGCCTTCGGTGGTAAAGAAATTAACCCGAGATCCTTCGAGTTCTTCCGCCTCATCATCAAATTCCTCCAGGAACTCCTCACGAGCTTCATCATCCACATCATCATCTGGCTCTTCAACTTCACAGGTTGCATTCATAGGAACTTTGACAGGAGGACCTTCAAGTGCTAGTCTTGTGTGAGGAGCAGGCAAACGATTTCTGGGCTGGAAATTTCTTCTTGGAACATCTGCATATGGGGCATGCTGAGCCAATTGTTTCTTTATAGCTACTAGATCATTTGCAAGTTTCTGGACCAATGGATCAGTATTGGGTCCAGAGGTGGAGGAGGAAGAAGCAGCAGATTTAGATTTGGGAGGATCTCTCTTCAATTTCCCTGACATGATCAGGTCATCCTCGACACTAACAGCCAGTTCTTGATCCAGAATTAACGTTCCAAGATTGGCCCTTCTCAGAGCATAACTGACTTTGGGCGTTTGAGCATTTAGAAAGAAACATTTTTGAATTTGATCAACCGGTCGAGTATTTACAAGAATTTTGTTGATTAGTCTGTTGAATCGAGCCACAAATTCTCTCATGGGTTCTGATGGATCTTTCTTTATCTGAGAAATTTGGGCAAGCAGGGCATGCACATCTTCTTCCGGCTTGAAACAGCTTTCGAACTGAGTTCTCATTGTATTCCAGTCGGTGATGGCACCGAGCCGGAAGGTGATAGAACTAGTCAGCAGCATTATCCTGTAACGTCTCAACGAACAACCTTACTGAGACGTCTTCATGTTCAACTCCCAAGACTCCACATGCAACTATGAAGGCTACAATGTGTTCATCAGGATGTACTTTTCCATCTCCTCTAAACTTGGGGAAGTTCTTTGGGTTACCTCTAGGTAACTCATGCAAAGGCTGAGTAAGGGCCAGGGGCCCGACACGTTGACCCCATGGCAATTGTGCCGCCATTCTTGGAAATACGGCTTGGAAGGGAACTGTAGCACCAGCTAGGATCAAAGCTCGTAGATTGG
This sequence comes from Taxus chinensis, assembly GCA_019776745.2. Lineage (NCBI taxonomy): Eukaryota > Viridiplantae > Streptophyta > Pinopsida > Cupressales > Taxaceae > Taxus > Taxus chinensis. The sequence goes on along the minus strand of CM034147.1, from coordinate 865,082,607 downwards.
GACTAGTAGGTTCTGAAGGAATACCACCCGTAGGACTTCTATCTTGAACAGGCGGAGTGCTTGTCAAACGAGTTCTTCTATTTGAAGGGAAAGGAAAACCCTGTTGCTCCAAAAGCTGAAACTGAGAATCTTCGATACCAAGGGTCCTTCTCCCTCGAGTGAAACGCGGAGTCGCCAAATCAAAGGATGATCGAAAAATTGCAGTACTGGAATGTGATTTTCCCCAGCGGAGTCACCAAAAAACTGTTGGTCGTCAAATAGGAATTTTTAGAAGAGCAACAGTCAGGGGACAAAAAGTCCCCTCCTCTTTTAATGGGAGAGGTTCCCTTATTCCTGAAACGAACTTATTTACAAATGTACAGAACATTGTTTTATGGTTAAACTTGGATATTACAAAAGTGTTTTCCACAAGGATCATCAGTTATACAAGGACTGAGGAAAGGGAATAAGAAGATGAGCAAAAAAGCAACATTCAGAATTATAGATAGCAGAATAATTCCTCGTGTATGCGAAGCTTCAAAGAATTTAAGACAAGATCATTAGCGTTGGCTGAATGAGATTAAATTTAAAGACACAAAGTTCCCTAAATAACCTTCTTCAGATTTATTAATCAAGGACACAAAGTTCCTTCTTGGTTATACAAGATCAATGTATTGGCAAAACTGAACAGTATGTAATCAGAGAGACTAACGAGTTAAGAACAAAATGATCTTCACAATATTAAAGGAAAACACAGATATAACAAGAATTTAGATAGACAAAGAATAGAAAGCCCTTTTGTATTGATTTCTTTAAGATCTATTTACACTTTCAGCAAATATCCAAGTTCTTCCCCCTTCTTTAGAATGGCGTAGAAATGCCATTATATAGTTTACGGATCAGTTACTCTTCGTAACCGTTTCTTTTAACTAGAGAATAGTTAAGGAATGCCAGACGCAATTTCTTAACTAATTACATGGAATACGAAAGGAATGGTAAGAAGAGAAAAGAAAGGAGAAGGAGACAGGTGGCCAGCTATTGGGAGGGACCCACTGTCTTTAGAATCCGCTGCCTGAATCTTTCTAACGTCTTAGCTCTGTATTTTCCACGAGGGACACACCAGACGTTTCATCTTGAGGATGACAATGAGTGTCTTTGAAAACTGATGCAACCAGCGTCTTGAGAGCTTCGTCCTTCTGCCAGCTGTCCTTGAAATTTGATCTTCGGATTGATAGCATCAGAGCCGCAACTTAAATTCATATTTTGAAAAACAGCATATTCGGGTCGAGCGGGAAAAACTAAGTATGAATTTCCTTAGGTTCACTTGGGACATGTGAGACGCGAATGCACGAAACACGAGGCTCGGCCGATTCGGGTGAAATGGGGAGAAGACGCACAAATGAATTTGGGACAATTGGGACAAAAATGTGCGAAGTGCGCGACTCGGGTGGTTCGGCCGAAATTGGAACAGTTTGCATTTTTGGCTTTGGGACACTTGGGACAAAAACATCCGACGGGCCCAAAAATGGGACAATTTTGGGGATTTCGGCCGGTCGGAGAACAGAAAGCACTTTCGTACTTGGGACAGGTGGGACAAAAACTTCCGACAGGCCCGAAATACATACAAAATGACCCAAAACACAGATTTTCTCAATTTTCACAGCTTAGGCACTTCAGAGAAAACACTCATAACTCAAAATTTTGAAATTTTACTTCTATCAGAACAGGGAATTTTGAGTGGACAACAGGTAGCAAATCATGTTCCAGTTAGGAAAAAAAATGGAGAAATCAAATTATGTGTGGATTTTAGAGATCTTAACAAAGCATCATTAAAAGATCATTATCCACTACCGAACATGGATCAGATTTTGAGAACAATTTTAGGATCAGATAGACTATCCCTTCTATATGGTTACAGTGGATATAATCATATTTTAGTCCAAGGAGAAGATAGATATAAAACAGCTTTTACCACCAAGTGGGTTACTTATGCTTATAAAAGAATGTCTTTTGGTCTTTCAAATGTCGGTGCAACATTTCAACGTGCAATGGACATGGCTTTTCATAGCCTACTAAATAAATGCATACTTTTTTATTTAGATGATGTCACTATATTCTTAAAAGATTCTGATGAACATCTAATGCATTTGAAACAAACTTTTTAGATCTACAGGCAGTTTGTAATATCCTTGAATCCCAAAAAGTCTATCTTTTCAGTACATGAAGGTAAGCTACTTGGCCATATTGTTTTTAAACATGATTTAGTAATTGATACTTTCAGAATTGAAGCCATATCACAACTATCATTTCCTCATCAAAAGAAGGAATTACAGAGCTTTCTGGGAAAAATCAACTTTGTGAGAAGATTTGTTCCATATTTTGCAACATTGGTTAAGCCATTGATAGCCATGCTAAAAAAAGAGAAAACATTATCTTGGACAAGTGAAGGGAGAGAAGGTTTTTAGGCTATTAAAATAGCTATTTCTCAAGCTCCTACTCTTGCAAATCTAAATTTTGACAAAGATTTTACAATGTATGCACTTGCAGGAGCTGAAACAATCTCATCTATTCTAACTCAGGTCAATGATGAGAATATTGAATAGCCAATTGCTTTCTTTGGACAGAGTTTACATGATTATGAAACAAGGTACACATTTCTTGAAAAATAAGTACTTTCAGTAGTCATAGGACTAAATATTTTTAAGTACATGCTTTCAAAAAATAAAATTCATGTTCTTGTTTCTCATCCAAGTGTGAAAGTTTCCCTGTTAAACAAAGAATTGAATGAGGAAAGAGCAGGTTGGATAATGAAAGTTATGGAATATGATGTTGATATCCGAGTTGCTAAGACTGTTTGAGGTAAAGGTTTATGTGAGCATTTAATTGCTGATATGGATAAACAGAAAGCTGTAGAACCCCAAGATTTAGAACAACATGCTGAAACCACGTATCAACAATCTAAGATTATGTTGCAACCAGAAAACCAACAACCTAAAATTTCTCAAGAAATTTAGGGATCAAGATGGATGACTGATTTTGTTAACTATCTACAACACGGAACCTATCCGGAAGGTATGGATAAGATTAAACGAATATATTTCAGGTTACAATCTATTCCTTATCTTTTCATTGATGGTGTATTATTTAAAAGAGATATAAATAGAATCTTGCTACGATGTGTCGATTATGACAAGATTCAGAAGATATTATCAGAATTCCATGAAGGACCTACAGGAGGTCACTTCTCAGCACGTACTACAGCTTTGAAGATCATGAAAGTAGGTTACTATTGGCCTAGCATATTTAAGGACTATTTTGAATGGATCAGAAAGTGTAAGAAATGTGCTTTCTTTGTTGGAAAAGAACATTTAGCTTCACTTCCTTTGTAGCCTATTTCAGTTGATCAACCCATTATGTAGTGGGGTCTTGACTTTATTGGAATGATTAACCCACATACTTCACAAGGACATAAATGGATCTTAACTGCTATAGATTATTTTACATGATGCACTAAAGTAGTAGCCTTGAAAGACACTAACGAAGCTTCAGTACTAGCTTTCTATGAAGGTATAGTCTGTAGATTTGGTGTTCCAGCAACTATCATATTAGATAATGTTCTAGCATTTCTCGGTGCTAAAGTAACAGATTAGGTTGTTAGCCATGGAATCTACTTGAGCTCTTCATCTAATTATTACCCACAAGGTAATGGATTAGCTGAAAGCACTAATAAAAATCTCTTAAGAATCATCAGAAGAACACTCAAGGATAATCAAAGAGCTTGGCATCTAATGTTGAATTTAGCACTTCGGGCTGATAGGGTGACTCCTAAAAGATCAATTGGCAACTCACGGTACAAGCTTGTGTATGGGAAAGAAGTGAGGATGTCAATTTCAGTTAAATTACCTGCATTAGATTTACTGCATCAAATGGACTTACTTGAAAGTGAACCATTACAGGTCTGTTATGCAGAATTGATGAAATTACAAGAGCTAAGAGATCAAGCTCATTTGAACAAGGAGAAAAATCAGAAACAGATGAAGAAGACTTTTGATAAGAAATCCAAATTCAGAATCTTTAATGAAGGAGATATTATGTTTAAATGGGATGTTGATCATGCTAAGAAAGGAAGAAACTCAAAGTTTGATACACTCTGGAGTAGTCCTTACATGATTTTAGATTCCAAGGAACACAATGCTTTTCAACTTTTGAAGCTGAATGGAGAGGAACTTCCCATTCCTGTGAATGGTATGTTTCTCAAACACTGTTTTTGAAAATCAAACAGTGATGGTTAGAGTAGGATTTCCCATTCAATAAGTGTAGTTTCTACACATTGCATCGTTCTTTATTTTCAATAAGTGCATTCGTGGACGTGGTCTGGTTTGCCAGATCTTTTCCCAGCTTTAGTTGTTTTGAAAGGGTTGGACCTTTCAGAACAACTAAGATTTTGGTCACATATTTGGACTCCATATCCAATGGACAAGAGTAAGGCACTAGTCTACAAGCTAGCAGACACCTTTTCCCTACAGGATCACCAGAAATGTTGACACTTTTTACACTTGTGCAAAAAATGGGCAACTCAAAACTTTGTTACGATGGATAGCCTTGGTGAATTATACCTAAGCTAAGGGAATTTACAATATATTATTTTAATACTACTGATTTATGAAAGAGATTAAGTGAAATTTGTAGCTATGTGTGCTGTTACAAAATGTAACAGATCACATAGTCTGCAATTTCACGAATATCCTCAGCAAAAGAACACAAGCCCTGAAGGACAGCTATGTTATCTTGATGAGGACACCAGACTGCAAAATATGTGAGGTGTATAGTTTTGGAACAACAGATATAGTGGCAATTTTCAAGTAATCAGATTCATGGTTATTATCTTGGTGCCTATCATATTTATTGATCTGTGTTCATTAAAGTTGTTTGTGATTAATGAGATTGCATCCATCTACACTGTCATAAATGATTAGAACTGACTCTGTTCCTACTACTTACGTCAAGAAAATACTGACAAACAAATGGTGAAAATAATGTCTAAATGTAAGTAGCAGGAAGGAGTCAAGTTGAAAGGCATAGGTTAAGACAGTCAAACAACATACAAGGAGGTACATCTCATTCAATGGTTATTCGGTGGAAGTTACAGGTATTAACTTTAAGATTATCCCTTATGTTAATTCATTTTATTGAGATATCAAGTTGCCTACATCATTGTACAATCAAAGGAAAACTGAATGTAGAAAGAGATACTCAACTCATTTTTTCAATTTACTGCTTTATTCATAAAAGATCATAAGTTTTCCCACACAAGCCGTGGGATATGACTAAGTAACTCATCATATACATGGAAATGAGAATACTGCATGTGCTAAAGAACAAGAGAAGAGGAGTAAAAGGGAACCCATCATTGCCTTTCTTTCTTCTATCCCCGCTCCTCATCATCTCCATATCTATCTCAACTCTTCCATCCTTCACTTCCATCTCCATCTTCTTTCACCTGTAAGACAAGAGCAATATCTATCAAATTTTGAGCTCAGGGTACAATGTTATTCCAATACTCATGTTCTAAAGAAAATACATATTCTAAGTTCAATGTATCTAATGGTACTTGAAGGAAAGAAATACAGAAATGCATGACACATGATAAGAAAGAAATATAGATAGGCTGGCAGCAAAAGGAAAAAGTAGAGTACATAAAGTGAAATGATTGGTAAGAGAAAATTGAAGAAGCTAAGGATTGGGTTAGAAAAGGTAGAATATGAAGAAGTTTTAAAAGAAAAGATGTGGAGATAGCACATGAAAGAAGTTGGAAAACAACGTGTAGAAGAAGGAAAGAAGAAGAAACAAACCACATGGATACAAGAGAGGCCAAAAAGCCTATTTATTTCTAACTTATTTCTAAGTTTTGGAGGAACAAGTTACAACATAGAATGAAAATCTATCTAACTAGTTAAGAAGGAAGTAGTTACTGAATGAGGATAAAATATCATTTTCAGATGGTTTACAGAAGAAAGAAGAATCAAAATGGGTCAAGAAAGACATATTTTGCAAACCAAGATTGGAAATTTGGAAAAGGAGAAAGAAAAACATGATTTTGGAATTTTTTTCCCAGAGTCTCCCCTTGTAAAATTGACTTTTGATTTAAAACAGAATTGAAATACATACTTTTAAAGCTATTACATGCCTTTCAAGCTATCTGAGCTTTAGAAGGAATAAAAAAAGTCAAAAAAAGTACATGTTTCATCACTTTTAAGTTAATATCATGATCAAATGAAACATATAGGTATTACAGAATTTCATCATGCTATAGCTATTAAAAGTTCCTTTTAATTTCTAAATTCAAGTGTGAATCAAAGGGCAAATACTTCACAATTTTCAGAAGATGTAATGAATCAAGTAAATCTAGCATGGATATCTCATTCAAGTGATCATAAAAGCAAGAGAGGTGTTTATATATTTTTAGAATGGACAAATCACAAAAATATAGAAAGAGAAGGATTCTGGAAAAAAAATTGCCAGAGTTTCCTCTTGCAAAATGAACTTTTCCAGAAAAAACAGAAATGATATTTTAATGCAAAATTTGAACATAATTGCTACTATGACTTCTGAAAAGGAAAAAGTCATTTCAAAACAAGAGACTAAGTATTTTCTTCATTTTCCAGAGAAGAAGCATTTATTTCATTGTACAGAATGGGATGCAATCATGTTTGCAACAAGGAAATAGCATACAACCTCTAGAGAGTCATTATCCTAAACTGAAGAAATAAACTAAAAATCTCAACAAGTTTCAATCAAAGCGTGCTTTCGAGAAATGAGTTCGACAAGTCAAGCATGAATCTATAGGGAAGAAATTACTCAAAAACGAAGCATTTTTTGCCTCTACAGAATGAAGAAGCAATAAAATATCAAGTATATATTTAAAAAAGGGCACAAGATCCATTCCAAGTCTACATGAAAATGGAGTTCTATCAACACAAAAAGGGAAATGAATCACAAGAGAAGTGAACTACTAGTGCTAAGTATTCATCTACCAGTATAGCTCAGCAATATCCTTAAACACTTCCAAAAATGGCTACAACAAGCCAAAGATACATCTAAGGAGAGGAAGGAATATTGACGTGTATATATCAAGATGAAAGCAGTCAACATTCCCAAATGCCATGACAAGTATGCAAAGAAGTATCATCAAAAACAATGTTAAGAAGTGAAGTTCTCTCACTACATCTTTAGACAGGAGTCAACGATACAAGAATGCATCTACAGAATGAAGGGAATTTCCATTACAAATTTGATAAGTGCCTAAAGGGCTTCTACATCCAAGTTTACGTTAAATGGGTTGCATCTACAGTGAAAAGGAAAGAAACAAAGTTCGAATATAGAAACAAAGAACCAAAATAGTCGGCCACTCCCCAAGTACCGAGCAAGATTTACAAGAAAAATATTGAACTCATATATAGAAAGGAGCTTTAACAAATTTTAAATGACAAGTCAGAGATCAAAGGGAAGCTTCAAAAGGAAAAAGACTGAACCGACAAATATATTTTTGAATATTTTACTTGATATTTCCATGTTTTAGAGTTGCAAAGTAAAACCTGAGCTCGAAAGGAGTGATAAGAAAACAGGCAGCAGAAACTTACCAAGGTGAAGATGAGTTAACGAGAAAAATGGTGACAAATCCCCTCTACAGGCTCGTGTTGAGCTCATTGACAACTATCAAAATCTCAAAATCCAGACAAAAAGACCAAAAAAAAATATTCACCATATTCCATGAAGAGGATACAAAGAAAAATGAATAGATCTAAATGATCTATTAATCATATACGAAGGAAAGTCGAGCCACAGGAAACCGAACAAAACAAATACCTCCAAGTTCGTCAAAAATGCATGCAATAGTCATAACCATGGCATTGAAGACCTATAGATCAAAATGCAGGGTCAGATACTTCCAATCTCCATGTTATTAATCAAGAATTCACAGAGTAGAAAAAATTTGCTAGGGCTTTTCCCCGTAAAATGAAAAAATTGAATGAAATGACCAAGTGCGAAGCCCCAAGTGTATAAACCTTCCATCGAACCATGGTTTAAAACCCTAACTAATGGTTAGAGGATCACTCATTCATCAAATGCCAAGTGGAGGATGGAACGGTGATCAACAAACATGGGTTTCAAAGTGATAAGCCCAGGTTAACTTCAACGACCAAAATTAATGCTCAGAAGATCAACGGTGGTAGAGAAACTGAGGATGAAGATCAAGGGCCATTATCACTCGCAAAAACAAAGATAACCAAGCCCAGTTAGGGTTACCACCACCTAAGACCGCAAGGGTCAAGTCATCGGGGAGGGGGCCAGCCCACGTGGATAGAGCAATAATAATTTGCCAACACTTTACAAAGTCTAAAGTATGCATGCTGCAAAATCAAACATCATTATATTCCAAAAGTCCCGAAAGTGTAATGTTTTGTATTATGTGCCAATGACCAAGGGTGGTGAATAATATACATGGTGGGCTAGACAAAGGGTGGTCCCCTTTTAAAACAAATACACATGCAAATTTCCTAAGTCCACAAAGGTGGAAAACATCCAAAATTTCAAAAAAAACCAAGGTGGCCCCCACATGGGGTGCTTTTAAAACCAAAATTTGTGAAGTGTCACTCATGTGACCATCCAGAAAAGTTGAGGAAATTAGAGCATGTATACATTAGAGGTGGTCCCCACTTCAATTTTATTGTGCAAATATTGCTAAAGGTTGCATCCTTTTGCCTACACATAGGAGATCATATTTTGCATGCCTCCACAACAGGACAAAATAGAGAAGATGAAAAATTTGCATGTGCAAAGAAAGAAGACTTGCCTAGCAAGCAATTTGTAATTTTTAGCAAATTATTCTCCTTTCTTTCTTAAAAATAGAACAATCAACTTCAGTTTGACTGTATTATATCTAAGGCTGATAATGCCTATTTTTACCACATGCATTAGTTTGTACTATTTTATTAAAGGGGTAAAATTAGGATACATGGGCGAGTACAACTTTTAGGCTATTTTTAGGAAGGGGGGTGGAACTTTTGCTATATATTGTGTGCTCTTGCAAAGCATAAAGAAGGGGGGGATTTTTCAGAGAACTTTCCCATAGAACTTTTTGATATGAGTACTGAAGAAATTTCCTGCCAGTTTTTTCCCTCTGAGTGTGAATTATTCTTGCCTTTCCAAGTTATTCTACAGTCTTGTGTATGTCAATATTAATCTTGTGAATCAACATTCCCTAATTAATCACTTTACCCTACTGCAAATTTACCATTTCTTGCTAAATCTTATTGTGCATATTAGCTTACTAGTGCTGTTGTGATTCTCCCTCAACACAAATTAAGTGTTTTTCCCTTATTTCTTGTAGAAAGTATTAATTGGTTCATGCACCTAAATAATTCTTCACAAATCAGTTGTGTATGTCACTCAGTCAAGTTCTCATCTCAAATTTGGTGTATCACTTTAGTATTATTTAAATTTATTAGTCATCTTTTGCCGTTAAAGTCCCAGAAAACAATTTAGTAAACACCAATAAGGAACTGGCCTTTTAACCTCAGAGGTTCACCTCAAAATACATATACTCACAGACCTGAGGTGTCCCCATTGTATCTACGAGAGAGAGAGAGAGATCTATTGCAAACTTAGAAAACCTGCTGTCATCTCTCTGCCGGGTGCACTTTCGAGAGATAACATTGACCTTGATGGCATGATATCAGTAAGTATAGTGATCTGTCAATTTTTGAAAATCTCTTTCTCCTCTATGAAAGATGCTGGCATAGTAATGTTAGAATGAGACTGCACAAGAAATAATCCATTGTTGCAAGTTTGAGTGGAAAACATTGAATGGAATAGCTTCAAAGATGCTTCATGAAAAATATATTAGATACATTTCCCTCTTGAGTGTGATAGGTGGTAAAGTGATCCTTATTTTTAACCTCCAAACTATGAATCAATCAAATGCTCATGCCTTTTAAGTGTATCAAGAAAAATTATGAATGTGATATGAGAAACTTGGAAACTGTGAAGATGTGGTAGTGTGTAAAATGTTTCTTCCTCTTCTCTCTTTGGTGGATGATCTCCAAGAACACATTGTAGATAAAATGACTTGCAAGCCTAGTGTATCATAATGACCATCTTGGTGTATGAAAATAATGTGCTTCTCCTTCATGTTTCATGATGTACTAACTAGTATCTTAGTCCTAATGCACTCATAACTACTCAAATGGATGGTGAAAGGTAAAATAGTGAAGAAGGGGTGTTTGAAACGGTTTTGAAGAATGTGTAGAGGATTTCATATCATTCATCCATGTTGGTTACATCAGACAAATGTTGATTCAAGCTACAAGTCAAAGTCTACATCATGGAGCATATGGAAGATCTGAGAAAAAATGTTACAAAACACAGACATAGATGAGAAAAGAGGGGTTTCCATTGTTGTACAAGGTAAGGAAGTTTAGGAGTCTCCCTTCCTCATAATTTAACTTCAGAGGATTCTTCAAAAGGTATGTAGACTAGAAAAAGTGTAACTAAAACATGTCAGTTGTAATGATGATACCTTGGGGTAATTATGATGGAAATATCTTCATTTCAGTTATACGTAAAAAATAAGTGTATAAAGTGAAATTTTTTAAAGATGAAGTTAAAAAGGCATTGTAGAAGATTGTGTTGTCTATAAAAGGATAGTCTTGTGAGTGTAAGTGATGCTAAAACATAGGATATAATTTCTACTATGTATGAGATATTTAGGTGGTATTATATGCATAGATATTAGTTGATGTATGAGAGGTACATTATCATGAAGAATACACCATGATTTAGTTGTGTAAATCATCATTAAAATACCTAAAATGAGTTGTGTAAGTTAAAGAACAAATTTATGTTTTGAGAGAAGAGTGTAAATAAAGTGAAGAGATAAAACAATGATCACAATTTGGTGATGTGAACAACTAGGTAATGACCCTAGTAAAAAATTATGCGTTTAAATTATGATTTTTTGATCAACAATTTGGGAGTGATATTCCATGCAATTTGGTGCTTACAAAAAAATAGTGAAGTGGGTTCTTGCAATAGAATTAAAGTATGTGCTTCAAAACTAGAGTTATTCCTTCAGGGTGATTGGGGTGCTCACCACATGGTGAAATCATTGTAATTTTATAAGATAATTATCTAATATGGCCTGTCTTGTTTCAGTGGCTTTTTTCCTGAGATGGGTTTACCAGATTAAATCTTGTCTACTAATTTGTTTATTTGTGTGTGCTTCTTTTTTTCTCTCATGGTTCAATATTCATACTTGATCATAGTTAAGAAAAATTTAATTTTGGATGATTGAATAACTAAATATTATTCCAGAAGTTTTTAGTGAGCATTCATTCACCCCCCTCTCAGTGCCTTTAAATCCTAAACAATTGGTATCAGAGCAGATTTTATTTGGTACAAGTTTAACAACTTAAGAGAAGGTCCTTAAGGCATAAAAATGGGTGGTCAAGATGAAACACTATTGAAAAATAAGTATGAGATTACTCAAGACCTGATAAATGAGTTAAATAATTATATAAAGATCATCTAATATAATCATCTACAAGAACTCAAAGAGGTGGCATCAATTATTAGTAATGTCTAAAAAGATGTAAGTGCCAAACAGAAAACTTGTGCCAAACTTGAATAAAAATTAAAGACCCTAAATGATGAGCTAGAACAAGTGAAAGATAAACTAAGGATATGCCACATAATTAAGGAAAGTTTAAGAAATATAAGAAATCCCAATGACATATTAGGTGTAGTCTTTAAACATGAATCAAATTAGTGTGAATTGGAGCATTAATCTAGTGATGAGCCATGTCAAGCAACCATCAAATCCAAGGTTTAAGAATGTGATCAAGTAATTTGAGAATTGAATAGTCTAAGCGAGGAGCTAGAAAAAGCAAGGTAAAAGGATTTTAAGGATAATTCAATCCATGTTTCATTCCAAGAACATTCTTAAATCAAGGAACACAATAAGATCATAGAGCATCCAAATGCAAGGAAATTATCATGTAAGTTTCATGAAGTTTGTTTTACATGTCATGTTATTAGACATAGAGCTAGAGACTGTATGAGAAATATAGAAAAATAACAACCCATTGGATATATTGTAGGACTGAGCATGAAAATAATAGATTTTGTTACAAATATCATGAGAGATGTCACATTTCTTGAAGAGCCTATGAAAAAATATTGGATAAAGGGAAAACCTAGAGACAAGAGTTATCTTGTATGCTTTAAGTGTAACAAAGCTGGTCACTTTGTAAGAAATTTTAATAAGAGGAAGATCATATACAAGAGAAAGGATGAAGTCAAGCTCACTCCTATAGAAGTGTCTAAGGAAAGATCAAAACTATAAAATGAAGATTCAATATTATCAATGCATCAGGAGATGATAATGAATCAAATAAGAAGGAAGACCAATTATAGTGTAAGTGATGAAGAATTTCAACCTCAAGTTATACTAGAGCAGGTATATGGGATGTAACATGAATGTTTTTCAAATAGTCAATCAGAAAGTGAGATATTAGGTGATGAGATGGTCACACCAAGGAGTGCACCCAATAATAATGGAGAGATCTTGAAGATAATAAGGGAAGGAATAGAGTCATCATATTGCTTTGATCTTAAAGGCATGCATCAGCTGAAAGAAACAATTTATGCTCTTAAATAGACCATCAACCTATCAATCAAAGTTTTCTTCATTATGAATTTTAGTAAATGATCCAGAGTATGTTCCTAAATAAAGTTTTCCATCAGTAGTTTATTATTGGGAGTCTCCATCATTTTTCCAAGGTATGTTAAACTCAAGTAATTTATCGTTAGTCCCATGTTGCAGTACTAAGTGCTAATTAAAATTCTTGAATGTTCCTCTTAAATATTCATGCAATATAATATGGTCAGTAGGTCTCAAGGGTTTTTTTATATTTATCTAGGTTGTCAAGATTGTGTCATAATTGAATCGTCCCTTTTAATTTGTATCCTTGTAACAAAAGTATTCAAGAGCATGTAAATACTATCAAGTGTGAAGTTTCTTGTGCCATGTTTATAAACAAATTTGATACTAGCCAAGTCATAGATTATGTCATGAAGACTAACCAAAATCAAAAGTAAGTCAATTTTATCCTTGGTTTCAAAGTTATCAAAGCCTCTCTAAATATGTAAATTGTTCTATAAAGGTGTGAAAAGGCCACAAGAATGAGTATTTAATGGATATGAAAATAATTGTAAATTGTCAAGATCATGAAAGATTGTTAAAACCTATCTTGAGATAGATCCTTGGTTTCAAGTGTATTTCATCATTGCATAAGAAAAAATCTAGTATTCTCCAATCCTCTGAATGAATGAAATCCTAAAAGAGTGTGTCATCAACTTGATTAAAGAGCAAACCATCCAGCTATGTGAATCTTAGTCAGGTTCTAAAGATAATTGTTACTGCAAAATCACAGCACCCCTAAATTGGCCTGGTTATGAGTGGGGGAATTCGATGTGATTGAAAAACATGGGACCATCTCTCAAGTTGTGGGACTTGAAAAAATTGAAATGGACCTCCGGAGAAAGTCATTTCTTCCTTCCTAATCTACCTGCCACAAGATACTCTAGTGCAGGTAGAATCTATTTCTAATCCTAATCTAACCACTCCAAGGAGATAGGGAAAGAGAGAGAGGATGAAAGATCCTAGACTAAGCAGTGATACACAAGAAAAGAGAGTGGTGAGATACTCTATTGAGGGAGAATGAAATGGGGACAAGGAGACTTAGGGAGGTTAGACAGAAGAGACACAGACCCAGTTCCAAGTCCACCATCAAAACTCCACGAAGCACGACATCTCACACCTATAAATGTGAAATACATACACAGGGAGAAAAAATGAGATAGAGAGGCACAAAGAAACAACAAAACAATGACAAGGGTTGAAAGATTCCATGAAACAATATTTTACTGCTATATAAGGTTCAGAGACTATTACATGGGTGCTCGTAGGGACAAATACATTCTCCATGAATAGGAGAAGGCTTATAGCTCAAACAGAGTCAAGAAATGACTTTGACAAAGTTTCCCTACACCCAAAATCTCTCCCTTCTCAAATGAGAAGTATTACAATATATAAATGATGAAAATCGGAGGGAAAGAAGAAAAATCCAAAATCTTCTGTTAAAAGATTAACCACCAACCATCAATGCCCACTGCAAATTCACCACAATATGTCAAGTCTGCCCCTCTGTTGTCTATCTGGCATGTTGAAGAAGGAAGAATGGTAGATCAGATCAAATATGATCTAGTTGTTAGAGCAACTAGATCGCATATTAATGTTGTGAAGACATTTTCTTATTTTTGATCCACCTAACTTTGTCAAAATTAAATTTTTAGGATCCTATGGCGTAGATGAGGTTGATATGTTTCCAATGGTGCCAAATGTTTTGAATTTTAGGCGCTAGATCGAAAGATGTCCATTTGAATATTTGAGTTTGGTCCATGAAAATATGGAAAAAACTAGTTTAACAGAATGTGTCTGTGGGCCCGAAACTCACTTTGTACATTTTGGCACCAAAATACAAAATGTGAAAAATTCCTCACAGCCACGCAATCCATTTTTGTCAAAAAAACCATCTTCGGGCCTGACAGCCCGCATTTTCATTTGGGAAAAAGTCTCCCCCAGGTGCACCTTTCTGCTTGCAATTTAGGCTTGACATGTGGCTCCCTGGCCATCACCAGAGATGTGGCTCATTTTCATACTTTAAACCTTTCGATTCCAAAAGTTTTATTTTCCTTCGACAACCTGCCTTCCCGCTTTGACTTTTCAACATGGCCACGTGGCGAGCTGATGCTAGTTTGGGGACCACTTTTTGATTTTTCTTTTGAAGTTATACTGAAGAGACACGTGATGAATTCTACAGCTCTACTATGTTTCCTTATATTTTAGCTAAGTCCCTTTTTGCTTGGCGGGGTCATAAGTCTGACCCTGGACATGTCGAGGCTTCACACTTGTTTGGAAACCTACTTTTACTTTTACTTTTAAAGTATTGTCATGATGACACTTGGCTCCTCCCACTAGCCTACCTCTACTTTGACTATTAAACCCCTAACTCTATCCCCCTTTGGACTCGGGACATGTGGAAGGCCTGCGCTCATCTGAGTCTCCGCATTGGGTCACACCTTTGAATCTGCATTGATGCAACATGTGACGCCGTCTTCTGGCTCTCTATACTTGGTCATTTTAGGACTACTCTATCATCTTTCTTGACTATGTTTAGACCTAAGACAAGTGGAATTCTGACACTTGTTTGTGTCTCCATCTTTGGCTTCAACCCTTGAAGGTGTGCCGCTTAGACACATGGTAGATTCTGTTGCCTTGTGACTTTTCAATTGCCGATATGGGGCCGCTTTGTCTCACTTTTTAAATTGGACTACGTGGTGATCGCGTGCTCACTTAGGAGCTACTCTTTGGATGTGGCTTTTAGAATTGCATTGAGATGACACATGGTGCCTTCTGCGAGCCTGTTTATACTTGGGTGGTTCCGGCCTTGAGTTGAACAATATGGGAAGTCTAAAACTTCGATCCCCTTGATTCAATCTTATAATTTCAAACTCTAATCTCTCTTGACATCGTTTGGCCCCATTTTCCAACCCTTCTCCTACATAATTATCCAATTTGGGCTTGCTCTAAATAATTTATGAACCTTGAAGACATTGAGACTTTTCCATTTCTCTCTTGAGAGCCTCTGGCCTCCTTGACGCTATTTTCCCCTTTTGAGCCCTTGGTTTCTCCATTTCTAAGTCTACATATAACCTGACTGTTGGATTCAAAATGTGGGCTTGTACGATGAAACCAACCTTTAGATTTCTTCTGTACAGGGTCGTGTTTAACCAATTTTGTCAGGGGGAAAAGTTGGGATAACATTTTGTTGACTCACATGGACATCTACCTACTAGATGAAGAGACCAGTAGTCTTGAAGCATCCATTGGGCATGGAGTCAAGAATGATAGCATGATACTGATCCATTTTGCTTTGAAACTTCTCCCTAATTTCCTACATACTGCTAACCCTGAACTCACCCCGATGGGGCTTTAACTACTCCTAAGAATGGACTATCTTGAATCCGAATTTAGTTGCTCTGTATTTGTGTTTTATTTGGAACTAGCAACTGTTACAAGAAAATATGGGTCTCTCTGTCATGAATATTGAAGGGCCTAGCCTCTACAGCTCCAGAGAAGTACGAACAAAACTTATGTACAAAGAACAAAATCATACATGCCATAAATGAGACATGTATAGTGTGCACAAGCACTTCTTCTGCTAAAAACAAAATATATTCCTACTCCTATACTAACCCAAACAAAGAAAGCTTAAATAAAGTCTGTCGCAGGTAGGGAGAAATAGCTTCCCTTCCTCAAAAGGGGGGCAGCAATTTAAATGGTTTGATGCTGGATATGGCTTCTTGTATGAGTTAAAAACTGACCTTAAGTCGATCCTCCACCCATAAAATTAAGGTATCAACATCAACCAAAAATACCTCCTCACGTTGATTGGTATTAAACTCTTGGAGGTGTTGGTGGTGACCCTTGGTACTTTGATACTCAGCCTCATGCCCTGAAGTAGGCATGACTGATTTTGGCTTCTCCTTTGGCTCCAATGAAGCCAAGTACTTGATTTTGCATGGTGTGATCCTTTGAATCTTCCCACTGCTCTGATATTTAACTCCAAAAATGGTGTCTTCTTGTTGACCTTCTTGGATGGATGGTGTGAGAGGGATGATGACATCTTCTTTCCTTTTCTCTTCCTTCTCCTATAAATAACATGGAAGACTCATATATTCCAACCTTGGTTCCAGAGAGATGTTATGAAGTGTAGGATGTTGTACTTGAATTCTCTCCTTTATGAAAGTTGGCTCATGTGCTTGGAATTTGTATGATGGAGGATAAAATGATGTAATCTCCTCAGGATCCTCTCCATCAAAGCAATCCTCTAATTTAGATAGATAATATTTCTCCTTGTTGTCCTACTGTTTTTACTCAACCTTCTCCATGGTGTCCTCCTGATCTGAAACTTGCTCACCATGGTTCCCCTCATCTTCAAACATGAAGTGTGATAACTAAAACCCTTCTTCAACATTAGAGCATGGAGGGGGATGAAGTGGGAGGAACAATTGAAGGTTCTTCTGTGGCTCCGCATTTGGAGCCTTTGAAACTGTATGGTTTTCCTCCACATCTAGAATGCACTCCTCTTCTTTTGAATTTGGAGTAGCTCCTTCTTCCCTACCTTTTTTTTGTAGCTAGAGCCTCCATCATTTTTTGCTTGACCTCTGACTCCTCCATAGGTTTAACCAACAAGGGGATATTTGTAAATCCAAACCTGGAAGCCCAACTCTTCATATTCTCTATTATTTCTTCTCTGTTGGGTTCCTTTTCTTGTTTTTCTCCTTGAATGGTTTTTGGAGTATCTCCCTGACATGGACTAGGGAGAGCAGGAGTGGTGGGTGGGGTCTCCACTAGTTGTTTTTTTATTTTTGGTGGAGGGGAAGGCATTACTTTTTGCTCTTTTGGAGGGAATGATTGCTTGGGAAAGAAAAGGGGAGAAGCATTGAAATAAGACGGAAGACTAGGAGATGGAGAAAGCAAATCAACACTTGGGTACCTAGCAAGTGAGGGGGTTGACTCTTGATCATGCTGAAATGATAAGGTTTGAGAAAGAGAAAATGAAGGAAAGGGAGTTGGTGAGTGACTTACCCATTGACAAGGTTGTCTCACACTTTGCTCTTATGCCTCGATATCCTCAATCCACTGTGTAAGTTGAGGAAGCATTTCAATAATGAATTCAAGCTTCTCTTGAGGGATGTATGTCTTGGAAAAGGGAATCCCCATGGACAAGGTTCCCTGAAAATAATCTTGAATGCCTTCATTTGTGCTGTAGCCCTAAAATACACCATGCTAGCCTCCATTCCTTGAATCTTCTCTAGTAGATCAGCATTTTCCATGTAGTTGTAACCATTGTATGCATCTCCTTGTTCTTGATAAGCTCGATAGCCAAACTGGCTTTGACCCTGCTCATATGGGTATGCATAATGGTCTTAGATCTGGTCATAATGTTGATCTCAAGGAGCTATGAAATGCATCTTCTACAAGTGTGAGTTTCATGAACGAAATGAACTCATGTTTGTACAAATTCATGGGATGGGAGAAAATGAAAGAAATGGAAAGAGAGTGGATGAAAAAATGGATAGAAAGGGGATGGAAAATGGATGGAAAAGGTATAAAACTTAAAGAATGGGTTATTGACTAGATGGAGTCACTAGATGTGCTTTACATGTGCCTCAAAAGGCTGAATCCTAACAGGAACACACCAACCTTCTAAGATGAAATGGTAAGGTGCTTCAGACCTATCCTAACGGGCGCGCCAAAACTATTAGTGGAAAATCACAGCAACCCTGAATTTCCTATTTGTGAGTGGGGCATTCGCTATGATTGCACACCATGGGACCATCTCTCAAGTTGTGCGACTTGAAAGAATTTATATGTACCTATGGAGAAAAGTGATTCTTGCTTCCTAATCTACTTGCCAAAAGATACTCTAGTGCAGGTAGAATTTATTCTAAACCTAATCTAACCACTCCAAGGAGACATGGAAATAGAGAGAGGGTGAAAGAGCCTACACTAAGCAGTGATACACCAGAAAAGGAAGTCGTTAGATACTATGTTGAGGGAGAATGAAATGAAGAAAAGGATACTAAGGAAGGTTAGATAGAAGTGACACAGACCTAGGTCCAAGTCTGCCATAAAAAATCCATGAGGCATAACATCTCACACCTACAAATATGAAATACATACATTGGCAGAAAACACGAGATAGAGAGGCACAAAGAAACAAGAAAACAATGCCAAGGGTTGAAAGATGCCATGAAACAAGATATTATTTATTTATAAGGTGCACAGACTATTACATGGGTGATCAGAGGCATAGATACGATCTCTAGACGTACGAGAAGGATTACAACTCAAACGGAGTTGGGAAATGCCTTTGACAAAGTTTCCTTACACCCAAAATCTCTCCCTTCTCAAATGACAAGTATTAAAATTTATAGATGATGAAAATTGGAGGGAAAGAAGAGAAAACTTACTCTTCTCTTAAATCTCAACCACCATCAATCAATGCCCACTGTGAATCCAACCACAATCTATTAAGTCTACCCCTCTATTGTTTATCTGGCGTGTTGAATAAGGAAGAACGATGGATAAGATCAAATTTGATCTGGTTGTTGGAGAAATCGGATCACATATTAATGGCGTGAAGACATTTTCCAATTTGTCATTAAACTAACCTTGTCAAAATTAATGTTTCAAGCTCCCATGGCATAAACGAGCTTGAGATCTTTCTAATGGTGCAAAATTTGTTGAATTTCAGGTGTTGGATTGAAAGATATGTCCATTTGAATATTTGAGTTGGGTCCATAAAAAATGGTCAAAACTAGTTTAGCAGAATAGGTCCATGGGCCTGAAACTCACTTTGTGCCTTTTGACACAAAAATAAATAATGCAAAAATGCCCCACAACCCCGTAATCCATTTTTTTCAAAAAACCATCTTCGGACCTGCCAGCCCACATTTTTCATTTCTAAAAAAGGTATCCCCTAGGCCCACCTTCCTACTCGGAATTAGGCTTGACATGTGGCTCCTTGGGCATCAGTAAAGGTGTGGCTCATCTTCATACTTTATGCCTTTCGAGTCAAAATTTTTGAATGGCCTCCAACGACCTGCCTTCCCACTTTGACTGTTTCAACATGGCCACGTGGCAAGTCGGCACTAGTTTGGGGACCTCTTTTGGATTTTCCTTTCAAATATGCACCGAGGAGACACGTGGAGGCATATTCGGGTTTGCTATGTTTCCATATATTTTGGCTAAGTCCCTTTTTGCTTTGCGGAGTCATAATTATTACCTTGGACACATGTAGGCTTCACACTTGTTTGGGAACTCACTTCAACTTTTACTTTTTAAGTAGTGTCCTACTGACACTTGGCTCCTTCCACTGGCCTTCATTTTCTTTGAGTATTAAACCCCCAACTATGTCCTCCTTTTTACCCAGGACACATGGAAGGCCTGAGCTCATTTGAGTCTCCGCATTGGGTCGCGACTTTGAATCTACACTAATGCAACACATGGCGCGGTTTGCTAGCTTTGTATACTTAGTCTATTTGGGCCCACCCTATCCTCTTTTTTGACTCTGTTTGGACCCAAGACACATGGAATCCTGGCACTTGTTTGGGTCTCTAGCTTTGGCTTTGACCCGTGAAGGTGCGCCGCTTGGAGAGATGACATCTTTCGCTGGCCTGTGACTTTTCATTTGCCGATTTGGGCTTACTCTATCTCATTTTTTAACTTGGACTACATGGCGATCCCACGCTCACTTAGGACCTACTCTTTTGATTTTCCTTTTCAAATTGCACTGAGCTGACACATGGAACCTTCCGTGAGCCCATTTATACTTAGGTGGTTTCAGATTTTAGTTGAATCATATGGGAAGTTTGAAACTTCGAGCCCCTTGATTTAATCTTTACTTTCAAGCTTTGATCTCTCTTGACACCATTCAACCTGATTTTCCAACCCTGCACCTCCATACTTAGCCAATTTGGGCTCACTCTGAATCATTTGTGAATCCCAAAGAATTTGAGCCTTTCTTGTTTCTCTCCTAAGAGCCTCTAGCCTGCTTGATGTTGTTTTCCCCTTTTGAGCCCTTGCTTTCTCCATTTCCTAGTCCGCTTGCAACCTTACTATTGGATTCAAAACATGGGCTCGTACGATGGAACATACCTTTAGATTTTTTCTCTGCGGGGTCGTGTTTGACCAATTTTGTAGGGGGGAAAATTAGTATAACAATAATTTGTCAAGACAAATTCTGATTTCCTGATTCATGAGTATCTCTTATTATATTTGAGAATTAAATACACATCTAAATCCTATAAGAAATTCAAAGGTGATTAAGGAAAAGGTAAATGAATTCATGAAAGTCATTCATCTATAAATCCTAGGTTACCACATTTGAAATCCAATAAACTATGTGCATATCATAAGTCATAGGTGAGATAGAATGTTCTAATTGAAAGAATATCCTAAAACAAAATTTCACAGGGCTAAGAAGGTATGAAAGATTGAAAAATGAGAACTGATTGGTACATATATCTGAACAATTTATAGAGGACCACAAATGGTTTTAAAGCTAGAAAGTCATGTTGCAGAATGGAAATAATGTATCACACCTGTAGTTAAAAGTTCAGGCTCTAATTTGATGATGTTTGACAAGGTTGAAGATATCATGACTAACTCCATGAAGATTAGACAATTTTACTTGAAGGATTGGAATATCAAATGAAGGTTGATATTGAAGTTAATTTAATCTTGAAGGAGTATAAAACCAGTTTGACACATCACAGTGACTTGTTGTGTTGGCATATGAGATGAATAAGGAAATATATTTCCTATAAGCCTAAGAGGTTGATTATGAAATATAGGTAGATGTTGCAAGGTTGAAAAATTCTTCATCATAAGGTACTATAGAATTTTTATGAGTTTTAAATAGACTCTTACAAATTTGATGAGATCTCATAAAGAATACACAACTCAGATAGGTACTTGACTAAGTTCACTAGGTGATCTAGAAGATACTTGGGAAAGATAAATTATGTGATCATGTTTCTTAACAAGGAAAGCAATGTGAACATTCAAAAGAGTCTTTATCTCATAAAAAAGAGGATATTAATACTGAGAAGAGATATCAGCAAAAATGAAATACCATGGACTCACAAATTTTCTAGGACAATGTATTAAGGATAATCCATGCATAATAAAGTTAATGATGAGGGTAGAATCTCAGTGTGAGAAGTAACAAAGAATATCATGATTTTTTTTAAGTTTTTAGATGGATAACATTTGAAAAAAGTGCACTAAATGTCTTTATTAGGGATAGAAGACCTAAATGTGAAGAAAAGAAAGCTAGTCTTGAGAACTTTAAGTGAAAATTAATACTTTAATGATCCAAATTGAACTATTAACTCAAATAATTAGGAGATAGGAATGCGTGCTAGGAAATAAGGGATAAAATATGCATAAAAATCCTAAATAGAATCAAAATAGTAGAAAATAATATGCAAAAAAATATCACAAAATTGAAATAATAGTGTAGAAAAATAAAAGAACACAACACAAAAAATATTTAATATGGTTCACCCAATTTGGGCTACATTCACCAAGAATCAATTTTTCAGATTTTATTACAAACCACTTCATTCTCTCAATAAAATACCTAGAGTTTTTTAGAGCTCCTGAATTCACACATATACATTGTTATTTCTACCTACGATATGCCCATATGAACATCAATATGAAACTACTTAAGCGGTTTTACTATACCATGGCTACCAAAACTGTGGGCTGAATTTTTTCCATAAACCTATTAGTCAAAGCACCACCCATATGAGAAGAGAATGTTTCCCAAGGTATTAAAAAACATTTGTGAGGACAAAAAAATTAGTGTATAGTACTTTTTGTGTACAAACTTCAATACTTCCACAAATGAAAACATGCTCCACAACATAACAATGGGTATGTAGCATTAAATAATTTTTGTAGGGGGGGTAGTTGTTAGGATAAATTAATTATGCGTTATATGATTAATTATTTAATTAATTTAATTAATTAAATAATAATATTATATGCCTATATTATAAACCATATTATAATTATATTTTGTTATATGGTTTTAAACCATATTTGTCTTTTTGTTTCATAGGGATAATTGTTACAATTATTATAACAATTTATATGCTTCCCGGATGTATTAATGGAAGCAGTTGTGAATATAGTTTTACCTATGCAACATATTTCTTTGTTTGCACATGACTGTATAATACCTATAAGTCTTTCAATCCTTCTATTGTAAACTATTTGATTGATTTTAATAAATATTATCAGGCTTTCGCCCCTTTTGCTCAATTTACATCTAGTACCAGAGCGAGAATCTGGACCTGTGAAGGAGTGAAAGAGAGAGCAGCTGAAATAGAGGAGTTTTGGAGAAGTGTTTGCAGCATCAAAGATCCTGTGCAACCTCCTAGCCCCATCCGTACCTCCTCACATCCTCCTGTTCCTGCCAGGTGTTTGGAAGGTAATTTTTTTTTCTACTGGTGCACCCAACACTAGGCAAAATTTACCGCAGGTATTAAAAATAGTTTTTTATAAAAAATTTCTCCCCATTAGGGATTTTCCCTCTACATTTAGAGGTATATCTGGTTACTCCTAAAGCTAGCAATCTACTAGTTTTGAAGGTTGAAAGACCAAGTTGGAGACATTGCTTTGCATTTGTGTATTGAGGCAAGCTAAATGTTGGTCGCGCTAATACAATATCCGAGTTGATCACTACCCTATTTTGCATTGTGTGCTGACTATTGAAACAATCCACACACATATACGAGTGACCAATATTGTTTGAACTGGGTTGAGGATGTGACCTCCTCCAAAACAATGACCATTTTTTTGTGGAAATTGATCCACCGAGCCAACGTATATAGTGAGCTTCTGCTACAACATCCCCTGCATTCAATCTTCATGCAAAACTTGCAACAAAGACAAGAAATCAAATCATTCCAAATAATCAACAAAAAAGAAAAAGAAAAAGTGCAGATCTTATAAAAAAGGTGGCCAAACAAATAAAATCCAAAACAATGTTCAAGCAAACTAAAAAAAAAGATGTGAATGCTAACACTGAGGCAGTGAAAAGGAGAAATACGATCCCAGATCTATTTGTCGAGTAATAAAAATCCCTAACTGACCTCCTTCAACCATACAAGCCATGTGGGAGATGTGCCACGTCCTTTTTTAATAAGGTAATTCATTTTTACCTTTCATTAAATACAATTTTGATCATTTCTATGTCAAGCACTCATAAGAGCCAAGGTGGTTAGTGAGAAAATATTGTAAGTGGGAGGTGCATGGTTCAAATCTGACCCCTAACTTGCTTTTTCAAATTTTGTAGAATATTTGGTGGAACTGCTAAATTTAGTGGAAAAACTCAAATTTAGTTATAACTAACTAAATTTAGCAGGGAAATCCCTAATTTAGGGTAAAATTTTTTTCCCCCATTCAGCTTTTTTTTCATTCTAGACAACATTTTCAAAAATAAGATCATCCAAAAATTTCATCTTGGGCCTCTTTTTAATGGTTTTTGGAATTTTGGGTCATTTTGGGCTTTGGAGGCCACTAGGGCTTGCAAAACAAAAAAAAATTACCTGTCATTCTTTTTTTCGAGATTTTTGAATGTAATTTGTATACTTAATTATATTGTACTAATTTATAGGTTGCCATAGTCAACTACAAACTTTGTAAC
Organism: Taxus chinensis; assembly: GCA_019776745.2. NCBI lineage: Eukaryota > Viridiplantae > Streptophyta > Pinopsida > Cupressales > Taxaceae > Taxus > Taxus chinensis. The sequence goes on along the minus strand of CM034147.1, from coordinate 865,058,215 downwards.
TTCTCAGAAACTGGCAGAATATTGTAATCACAAAAAGCAAAAAATTGGGTCTGTAACACTCACGAGATCCTAGATCTCATTCACAACATTCGGTATATACAGTGCCTCTAGGAAGAACTTTCAAGTAAATTCATCACAACTAATACTATACTTAACACTTAATATAGCTGAACAACGTCATTTGGGCATCGTCCCTTTAAATTGACGGGTAGTAATAAGGTCACAGTGCACACACTATGAACCATCCCATCCGTCTATGAACGATTGCATGACATAAATCTGAAATGAGAAATTATCTGAGTATATAGCAAAGTTGCGTGCATGTATGAGGATATTTCTTTGATTAAGTGTCAATAATCACACAAACTCCATCAGTACTGTGTTGGTACCACCTATTGAATTCTTTCATGTATGTTAATGCATCTTTCTTGTACCACTGGGTATGTAGAAAGGGAGAGCTTCTTCCACGTACCGTCCGGTATATCGGAAGGGTGCATATATAGAAAGGTTCGGTATATCAGACTTATGGTATATAGATTGGGAGACCTAATACCTGAAGTGATAAGAGCCAAACCCTATCAGCGATCTCTACAAAATGGGTACCAATGCCCCCAAATTTTTTCTTCTAGATCCAAAATTACTCAGAGGAAACAACTCTACTGCATGGAAGACTAAAATCAAGACACAACTTGAGATTGAAGAAATCTGGCCTGCTGTGAATGGTACTCTGACTAGATCAACTATTGATACAACACAACAACGGTAGTTTGATAAAGCAGATTAGAAGGCCAAACTCATCATCTTGTTTGGAGTGTCTGATGATGTGTAACCCCACATTCAAGATGCCAGAACAACTAAAGAATCGTGGGATAAATTGAGCATAGTATATGAGGCTAAAAACAAGAATGTTATACTGAATTTGTAAATTCAGTTACACACATTAAAGTTCAACCATAATGAAAAAATAGAAGCTTTTTTAAGAAGAGTTATAGAATTGAGGGCTTCACTTCTAGCCCTAGGAGAACCATTCAAATATTTTTCTCTCGTTTCCATTGTTTTGAGAGCACTACCCTCTTCTTACCACATTTTTGTCACTACACTAAATGTGTCAAATACGAAGGTTGGTTTTGACAAGATGGTAAACCTACTGCAACAAGAGGAAGAAATGCACAATAAATATGATGAAGAGGATCAGGAACTATCTTTACATCAAAAATGGAAAGGAAAAGGTAAAGGAAAACCTAATTCTTATCAAAAATCCAAAAATTAAAATCATTATCACAGGGATAGACAACAGAAGAAGCAATGTCCAATCTGTAAAAGATGACATAACCTACAAGGTTGTTGGTATAATACTTATAAGAAAGGTTCATCAAACAACTCTGGACCTCCACAAAAATCTAACAAGGGTCATTCTAACTACAATCAAGAGCAGAAAAAGGGGAACTGGAAAAGAAGACCGCACTAGCAAGGTAATATTACCAAGAAACAAGAACAATCAGATAATGAAGAATTATTGTTCACTTCTCGATCAAGTGAACCATTCACGTCATTTAGTGATATTTGGTATGTTGATTTGAGGGCCACTCAACACATGATCATCCACAAAGACTGGTTTACTTCAATGAGGGACACGGCATCGAAAAGTCTTGTTTCATTGGGAGATTATTCTTCATATATAGTTCAAGGGATTTGGAACATTTCTCTACCCCTTGGTTCACGTAAATACAGGCTATCATATGTCCTATATGTCCCTTGGTTGACAAAGAATCTACTTTCAGTCAGTCAAATCCTAGATCACAACCTACAATTTTACTTTGATAGTCAATCCGGCAAGAAAACATGTTTGATTCGAGACAAATCAAGAGGCTCAAAAATAATTGTAAAAGCCTCCAATGTGGGATGCATGTTCTGACTTGATTTTTTTCATAGAGATGATCAAGCAATTGTGGCTAAAAAATCCACCTTAGTATAGTTGTGGTATCAGATATTTGGTGATGTAAGTTTCAAATATCTTGAAACACTTCACCAACATAATATGGTAAATGGGCTACCATCTCTTCAGAAGGATACAGATAAGTGTCCTCACTACCTAGTAGGTAAAAAACATAGAGATTCATTCCAGAGGAGTAAATTTTGATCTCATGGTAAGCTTGACCTAGTTCATACCAATCATTGTGGTCTGATGCAGCTAAGTCATTCTAGGTTCAAGTACTTCATGCTTTGTGTTCAGGACTATTCGAGAAAAATGTGGATTTCTATCTTCGCAAGAAAAGTGAAGCGATTGAAACCTTCAAAAATTTCAAAGTAGCAATTGAGAATGAAATTGGTCATCACATCAGAAATCTTTGCTCAAATCGAGGGGGTGAATTCACCAATGATGAGTTTAGAGACTACCTACAAACTCACAAGATTCGTCGACAAATGCCTCCTCCACACACACCGCAGAAAAATGGTGTTGTTGAGAGAAGAAATCATACTATCACGGAAATGGTGCGATGTACGATTAATGATTCTAGACTTGCAAAGACATTCTAGGAAGAAGCAGTAAAGACTGCAGTGTATTTTATGAACAGAGCACCCACTGTTGCTCTTAACGGAGTAACACCAAAAGAAGCATGGTCAAAACATAAACCATCTATTGCACACCTTAGAGTATTCAAGTGCAAAGAAATCATGCACATACCCAAACAAAACAGAAAGAAATTAGACATGAAGTCACAGAAAATCATCTTCATTGGGTACAGTGAAGAGACTCTTGGGTATAGATTGACACATCCTAAGACTAGAAAATTCTACACCAGCAGAGATGTTGAGTTTTTCAAGAAGAAGGAAGAACAAAATCCTCCTCTGGATTTACAAGATGTAGGTTTTTCATCTATTGTAAAAATTAAAGCTGATTCTCCCTCAGAAGATGAAAGTGATGATGGGGATGATGGTGTTGATCAGATAGAAACATGACCCATGGGAAAATTTCAACGTATGCCTAAATGGTGTACAAGTACATTACAAGATGCAAGAATGGGTGCTGCACCGGATACATCCACCCCTAAACCATGGAATCACAATAAAGAAAGAGAAGAAGTTAACTTTTCTTTGATGAGTAGAGTTATTGAATCAGATGAGCCCTCTATAATCCATGAATCCCTACAGTCAAAATCTTGGAATGATGCTATGGACTCTAAATATCAATCAGTGATGAAAAATAACACTTGGTAACTTGTCAATCTTCCACCAAGAAATAAACATGGTACATCAAGATTGATGAGCATCTCGTACAACATGGATTTGTTAGAAATCCATACGATCCAAATATTTACCTCAAAAAGTAAGGAGGGGAGATTTTGATCATCGTTGTCTATGTCAATGATCTAGTCATCACTGGAAGTCTAGTGAGGATGATCAATGCAACGAAGAAAGATCTTAATCGATCATTTGACATGACCGATCTCGGGTTGATGCACTATTTTCGTGGATTGGAAGTGTGGCAGAAAGAGAATCATATTTTGCTTTCTCAGATGAAATATACCAAGACTACACTCGAGAAGTTTAGGATGATGGATTTCACACAAATTACTACAACCATAGAGAACAAAATTGTAGTTATCTTGCTTAGATCCATCTCTTGAGGTAAGTGTCACTCTTTATCGGCAGCTGATCGGGAGTCTCATTTACCTGACCTACACTAGAGCAGATATTAGCTTTGTAGTGAGCTATCTATCTAGGTTCATGTAGGAACCCAAAGTTTTTCATTGGAAAGCATTAATAAAATTTTGAGATATATCAAAGGATCAGTAGATCTTGGTCTACTTCTTCTTGACTGGATATTCAGATTCAGATCATGTAGGTAACATTGATGATAGAAAATACACTTATGGATTTGTATTCTTTATGGGATCTGGACCAATATCATGGGGAAGAAAGAAACAACCCTTCGTTTCTCACTCTTCCATAGAATGTGAGTATCATTCTGTAAGAGAAGCTATCTGTGAAGTGATTTGGCTACATCGCATACTAGAAGGACTTGGAATACCATAGGACAAACCAAAAACCATGTATGTTGTCAATGAGGGTGTTCCAAAACTTGTTCATAATCCAATTTTTCATGAGAGAACAAATCACATTGAGGAACACGTTCATTTCATATGTGAACATGTGTTGAAGCACAACATCTAGCTTCAATATTGTCCAACAGCTGAACAACAGGCATATATCTTCACAAAGTCACTTACGCGTGACAAGTTTGAGTTGTTCAGAGAGTTCCTCTCCTCATCTCTTGAGACAATGCACAATTGAGGGGGGAATGTTAGGATAAATTAATTATGCACTATATGATTAACTATTTAATTAATTTTATTGATTAAATAATAATATTATATGGTTATATTATAAACCATATTATAATTGTATGTTGTTACACGGTTTAAAACCATATTTGTCTTTTTGTTTCACAGGGATAATTGTTACAATTATTATAACAATTTATATGTTTCTTGGATGTATTATTGGAAGCATTTGTGAGTATGGTTTTACCTATGAAAAATATTTCCTTGTCTACACATGACTGTACAATACCTATAAGTATTGCATTCCTACTATTGTAAACTTGTTGATTGAGTTTAATAAATATTATCAGGCTTCCACCCCTATTGCTCAATTTACAATAGTTCACAAAATAAAGGCACATGTTGTGAAGACCAAAGAAAAGAATGGGAAAAGAGGTGAATAGTCTGAGGTTGAAGAAAATAGGTTCTAGGAGAGCTTTGAGACTAATTGGTGGAGATATTCATACATCTTTTCAAGCCATGTTTAACAAGGTTACAAGTCTAATCCAAGGGGGAGCATTTTGAGGTAAATTTTTTACTTTGTAAATGTTTATCTACATGTTGATATTGTTTTTGGATGTTTAACACATTTTCATAGATGTTAAAGGGTGAGAGACTGTTGTCTTAAACTAGAGTTGAGTTCTTTAAAGATGAAAGTATGAGTATTTTAAATCAAATTTTCTAAGTTTGTTGCCATCAATGAAAAGGGGGAGATTGTTTAACACTAGTCATTGGTGTTGTAATTGATGTCAATTTGAATTGATTGTGAAGGTGTGAATGGTGAAGTGAGCATCAATCAGGGGTATAAATTTTTATTGGTAGTCCCTTGTAAATTACGTTTGGAGCTCACAAAGTGGATTTAGAGTGGTTTCAGGATGATTTTAGTATGTAGCAGAATTTGTTAGTGAGGTAGAAGTCCACTGGAGGCATGGATATGATAGGTTTTATTTGATTATATTTCCCATAGGTATGATGTAGTGTCTCAAGTGTGTTACAAATCTTATAAGGTGATCATTAGGTTAGGTGTTGTAAGTCACAATTGGAACTAGCCCATTAAGGCCTAGTTCTAGAGCCTAATAAGGTGTAAGAGATCAATACAAGCGATGAAAATCCTAGGTAATAATTTTATGATCCTAATAACACTTCCTTAGGCATGTATGAGCATCTACAAGGATTAATTTAGCTTCTGGAAGAAAAAGTCAAATTCTCACCAAAACTACCTTTGAGAACTAACAATGGAAGCTGAGGTAAATGAGATTGGTATAGGTTGTACAAGATAATTTTGATAAACCAAAATATGGAGCATGTATACATATGTTTTTTAGTGCTTCATGTAAAGTTTCATCAAATTTTGAAGAATATTTTGCAAGTTATTCAAATTTTACCAAAACAAGGTTTTTGAGAAATACAAACTGAGAACCCTATCTTCTTAGCACTAAAAAAATTTTCAAGCCTTCTTCAGATAAATAACAGAATAATTTTTTTAATACCACTCCATGACTAAAATTTTACAAATACTTTTAGGACAATTGGATAAGAAATAAAAAATCCCTATCCATTTTACTAGTAATGTTTTCTCTCTCTCGACCCCGTTCTTGAAAAGATAGGTATAAAATGATTTGTTTTAACTCCAAAAACTTTTGAAAGTTATAAAAACCACTTAGGAGTGTATAAGAATCATCTTAGGTTAAAATGGTGGCATCTGTGGTCTTCATGGTTTATTGTTTCGTTCAAGTATGATCGTATTTTGAAGAATTTTAGCTATATAGTGCAAATATAGTTCAATGCCCTTCTTATAAGAGGGTATGAGAAGTATTATCGGAGTTCATGAAGATATTTTAAGTTTTTGGTTTTTTTGTGTGCATTCCATTGAACTTCTCTCTCCACAGTTGAAGGGCTTCTCAAGCTAAACTTTTCATTATGATTGAAGAAAGATTTTTAGTATGAATGATGTTCAACTAAGAAATGGACATGAGAATATTGTACATGTTAAGTAAAACTATTTTAAGCTCAATATTGCCTTATTTATGTGGTGTAAAGGTGTATTTCACTTTTCACCTTAACTATCTTCTACAAGCCTTATCAAGATAATTGTGCTCTGAACTGTGTTTGTAAAATTTCTCTCTAAATTATTTACATTCAAGTTAATCTCGAGTATGTGATTAGGTTATATTTGAATTCTCCTTCCAAATTTTATCATTAGAATGAATACATGATAGTAAATATTCTACATACTCAGAACAACTTAGTAGCACCTTGGTCCCTAAGAACAAGTTAATATAGTATGACAAATACTTTCATTTTCATGACCTTATTCCTTGAGTGTATGTGATGTGGTAAGTACTTTAAGGTATTGAGATTCAAAAAAATTTGCATGGATGGTTTGGAAAAATATTTAATCCAGTAAAAACATCTCCTTCTTAAAAATTGGGTCTATCCCACGTGACAAGGATAGTGATAGTGGTCAAAATCATCACGCTCTTAAATCAATCAATGCAAAAGGAGCCTTGAAATTATTGAAAGATCTTCAGATGATGCTGTTATTCACTGGTATTGACATAGAAATGAATAAAAATTCTTGGAAGCCTTAAAAACACATGATTAGGGTTTTAAGACTCAAGACCCTCACTTTGCATAGTTATGGATAGCTAGCTCAATTGACCCTAATGACATGATATCATTCAATATAGGGATCTGTGAAGTTGTGAAAATGTATTTTCCACTGTAAAATATGTTGGCATAGTCATGTTAGACTAAGAATGCATGTGAAATCATCCATTTTTTCAAGTCTGAGTGGAAAATAGTGAATGCCATACCTTCAAATATGCTTCAACAAAAATATATTAGATATCTTTCCCTCTTGATTTTTATAGGTGCTAAAGTTCTCCTCATTTATCATCTCCAAACTATGAATCTGTAAAATACTCATTACTTTGTATTATATCAAGAAAAATCAGGATTGTGATCTGAGCACTTGGAAATTTTGAAGATTTGGTAGTGTGGAAAATGTTTCTTCCTCCGCTCTCTTTGGTGGATGACCTCCATTCTCACATTGTAGATGAAATCCCTTGTAAGCCTAGTGTATCTGAATGAAAAAATTGGTGTGTGCAATTAATGCTCTTCTCCTTCATGTTTCATGATGTACTAACTAGTATCTTACTCCTAATGCACTCATAAGTGCTCAAATAGATTGTGAAAGGTCAAATGGAGAAGAAGTGGTATTGTAAAGGTTTCAAATAATGTGTAGAGGATTTCATAACTTTCATCCATTTTTGTTACATTTTTGAAATGTTGATTTAGAATACAAGACAAATTCTATGCCATGGAGCATATGGAAGCTTTGAGAAAAAATGAACTACAAAATAGGGACAACGATGAGAAAACAAGTTTTTCAGTTATGGCAGGAGGTATGAATGTTAAGGAATCTCCCTTCCCGATAATTTGAGTTGAGAGGATTTTTAAAAAGGTCTCTAAAATAGGAAAGTTAAACTAAAACATGTCAGTTGTAATGATGATACCTCAAGGTAGTTATGATGGAAACATCTTCATTTCATTTATAAGTGAAAAACAAGTGTGTAAATTGAATTTTGTTTTGAAGACGTTTAAAAGGAATGCCTAAAAGATGTGGTTGTCTACAAAAGTTTATTTTTGTGAATGGAAGTGATGTTAAAGCTTTTGAGATCTTTTATTCTATGTATGAGAGATTTAGGTGATATTATATGCATAAAGAATAATTTATGTGTGAGTGGTACATTATCATAAATGAGACACCATGAGTTTTTGTGAAAATCATCATTGAAATGTTTGATATTAGTTTTGTAATTTAAAGAGAAGATTTATGTTTTGAGATAAGAGTGTAAATAAATTGAAGAGCTGAAACAGTGATCTCAATATGGTGATGAAAGCAACCTGGTGGTGAAGGTGATAAAAAATTATGTGTTTAAATTCTGAGTTTTTGCTCATCAATTTGGGAGTGAGCTTCCTTGCAAGTTGGTTCTTCCAAAATAGTAGTCAAGTGGGTGTTTTACATATAATTGAATAATGTGCTTCAAAACTAGAGTTGGTGCTTCAGGGTGAGTGGGTTCTCACCACATGGTGAAATCATTGTAACTTTATAGGAAAATTATCCAAGCTAGTTCTCTAGTATCAGTGGGGTTTTTTCCCGAGATGGGGTTTCCACATTAAATCTTGTCTACTCATATGCACATATGCATTTATTTATTATTTTATCTCATTGTTGAATATTCATGCTTTTTCATAGATAAGAAAAACTAATTTTTGATCATTGAATAATTGAAGATTTTCCCAAAAAATTGAGTGAGCATTGATTCACTCCATCTCTCAGTTCCTAAATTCTTAACTAATAAATCAACATAGGAAGTAATTTATGTGGTGTATCAAGATGATAAGGGATTTCTCGAGATGTGACATGAGGTGAAGCATCCAAATTATTGACTGCAATATCCATATGATCAATGCACGTAATTATATAGTTAAAATTATGAGGAGGATATTAAGTTGTGGCACTAGGGGAAGTATCTTGAAGTCAGTAATATTCGGGCCTTAAATACAAAGAGAGAATGAAACATAGAGTCATCATGATTAATTGGATTAAAATAGAGTTTGCGTAAATTTTCATCCTTGACTGTGATTATATAATCATCACTATCAATATCGTAAATTCAAGTGCATGAATATTTTTCACAACACTATATAATACATTGGAAGTATCAATTGTTCATATGGTATGTATATAAGGTGTTGATAGATTCATGAGAGGAGTATCACCTTATGCATCAAAATGTGGAGGTATACCTAATTAATTCTCAATAAAATCATTATTCTCTCACATAACAGATGTGTCTAGCTTGTCAATAGGAATAGGCTATGGTGGGAGATTTACGAAAGGTTCTTGTGGATTGGTCATATATACTTTGTAGTAATGATAAGGATCAAGATCAGTATGGACAATATACTTAGTACCATTATGCGAAAATTTAATGCAATGATAGAAAGTAGTGGAGACAACTTGCATATCATAGAGCCAAGGACAACCCAAAAGTAGTTTGTATTGAAAATTAGTTTCCTAAATGTGGAATATATTGGGTGATGTATTAGGATCAACAACTACATCATAATTGATAGTGAAAAGTGTAGAATCCATGATCTCATCGAATCCTGGTATAATGGTGGTAGAATGATTGATTTCAAGAGAAGAAATGCCTATCCTGGTAAGTAATAATTGAGTACATATGTTAAAACCTAATCTATTTTCCATTAAATTTACTTTGAGATGGAATCCCTAAATGCATGTAGTGATCAATAAAGGCATACATTGATTCATACCAAAATTAGAAGGAATATAAGACGAGGTAAAAATAATATCCTTATCAGGTTCCTTAAACATATTCATGAGAGAAGCAAAGGCAACGGGATGAGTGTCATTAGCTAATGTAAAAGAGTGCAAATTATTTTGTAATATATCTTTGAAAAAGATGAATTGTTAAGAAAATCAAGTATGGATATCTTGGAAAAGGGTATTGTTGAGTTTTTTAATTAAATAGTAAAATTTTGATGAAATAATAGATTTTGGAATAAGAGAAAAAGGTAGGGAGAAAAAGTAGGTTTTCCCACAAAAGATTATTTATTACATCATGTGGCTACCACATTGAATTTAGTAGAACAAAAATGAGATGGGTGATTAGTAGTAATGGGAGTGATCTCATCTTTAATATAAATATAAGTAAGAGAAGTATCATCCATATAACGAGCGGGGTCAACATAAGGACATTCACTCAATTGCATAGTATGAGCATGAACCTGGTGAGAAGGATATAATCCCCTACTAGTACATGACTTTGGAACCCTATGCTGGAGATAAATATCATATAACTTAAGGATAAAAAACAATAGAAAAAAAATTACACACAATTTCTATTTTACTATGTCATCGGTATGTTGTTATATGCATGAATATTAAGTAATAAAAGTATTCATTAGTGACATTATCTCATGTCCATATGTGTATTTGATTGTATTCTACTATAACTATACTCCACATCTATGATTTTTGTATCCACATATATTCCAGTCATAGGGATCCCTGTATTTATGTATTTTGATATTTGTTGTCATGTATCCCATGACACTAGCACCCACTTTGGACACTAGCACCCAAGCACTTGTGTCCATTATGGAAGCTTCTGTATTTCTTATTTCTTTTTCACATTTTGATATTTGTGGTCAGCCTTATAAATTTTCTTATCTGTAGTGCCCATTCCTCTTTGACATTGATCTTACTATGATTTTTTCTTACTTTGATTTTTTATTACTTTGGATTAGAGGTATAGACCTCGTTATCATATTTGATCAGCAGACATTGATAGATGGACATTACTATATGTAACTAGTATTTTTTAGACATTATAGATGTTTTGATTACTGATATGTGGTGGCTCATAGTGCGGACTATATACAATGATTAAATATCAATATTCATGATGATCTAGATTTACCACTTTATATATACATATAGGCACACTACATCTAGGTCCCAATCATCAACATAGGTATGGTTTATAGCAGATGGAAGAATTACAAGTTTAACTATAGGAGGTGGTTGTTGAGTATGACCTGGTGATGTCACAAATACATTGAATGGAGGATTTAGACCAACATAAAGCGGAGGTTTCTTAGCTTATGATTAAGTAATGTTGTAGATAAGTTAATAGGAGGAGTCGATGGAAGAAAAACCTTGAGAGGTGATTTATTAGTTGGAATTGTTTGAATAGGCAATGCTTGACTGAATGAAGAAGGCATATTAGAAGCAGTGGTTGAATATTCATTGGACATGGAAGGAGATAATTTAGGATCCCATTGAGATGTAAAAATTGGAAAAGATGATGTAAAATGGCATTGTGTAGTGAATGAGATAAACCCTTGACACTAAATATGTTTAATTATGCATTGTAAGGCATAGAAATTATTTTCATTACGTCCTTTGATTCGATGATAATTACAATATAGACGATGTTGGTATTGTCCTATCTGATAAGGAGGATAGTAATGAGCATGTGGTAAAGTGATCAATTGACAACTATCAAGCTCAGTAAGAAGGTCATGTTGCTTAGTGTTGTCATAAAAGTTAAGAGGCTCTGGCAATGATATGACTTGAGGCTCAATGATATGAGCACATGTAGTAGACGTAGGAGGAGAGAAAACATGAGCTTGAGAAGCATCCTTAAGATGTTGGATTTAAAATATGAGGAATGTAGTATTATATTCTCTATCCTAATTTTTTTCTTGAAATAAAGCATGCAAAGATTGAATTGAGTCCAATATGGGTTGATTGGATGAAGGTTAACAAAGGATAAAGCCATTATATATACGATGGAAAATAACACTTATTTCGTTTGATTGTGTATCTTTAGGAAGACATATGGACTCAAATTATTTTTGTAGAACAAATTGGAAATTGGAATGTATTTTAAGTAATTCAAACAAAGGAATTTGAGGAACTTTACGACCCATAATAGAAGAAAAATAAGGATCCTAAGTGTTAAAGTGTTCGGGTTCACCAAAATGATTAACTAAAATGTGGAATATTCTATGTTAATCTACTATTAAGAACATCATTAAATAAAAGCTAAGTAAAAGGAAGTAACCCAGGCCACTAAGAAAGTAGAAATGTAAAACCTTAATGAGAAAAGAGGGTTACGAAGAGATTACATGATTTGATGAAGGTGTTTGACAGGGTGGAAGTGTGAAACACACAAATGAGAGGAGGAAATGATCATTTAGAAGCCTGAGAAAGCATAGATCTGAGATCTCTGGCTAGATTGGGGTGCCTGCAAATGGACATGGGAACCCATGGGTACCCTGGTCTAATATATGGGCACCCTGTTGCGCGGAAATAACCTGAAACCCTCCTAGGAGGTTTCAATGGATGTTCACCTATCTTCTCTTCTTGTCTCACTAACTTAACTAAACCACATCACATGTCGCTGTAATACCTATAATAAGCAATCACCTGTAAAACCCCAAGACAAGAACTAAATCCCTAAACAATAAAGATGCATATAAAGGGGTAAAATTTTCCTTAATGGCCACAATGGTTGACTTAATAACTAAACACTACACTACATCTCAGAATCAATGTAGTTCTATGTGTGTGAGTATAAATTGTGCCCAAGGTTTCTCTTATGCCAATAGCACTTTATGAAGTAGTGAGCAATACATAGATGTAGAATGTAATAGAATGGTGGATGGAATAGAATAAAATTACCTCCTATGTAGTGTGATGTAGATGAACCAACGTTGTGCCTTGTGATGGAGCTAGATGGATGCAAATGGAGCCTTTTATGCATGCATCCTTAGGTGATGATAATAGTTCTTAGTGTTTGGTTCCTCAATATGGTCTCATAACTTTATATTTATATGGTTCCCTTGTTCTAATTTCGTAATCAACCCCAAAAAGGATGAAAACTAAAAATATAGAAATCTCAAATGACTAAAAAGTGCCCAAAACTTGGTGGGAAAGTGTAAAAAATGCTCAAGTTGCCCCAAATGGAACTAGGGCACCCTCGTACTGGCCTGAGTACCCCAGTTATAAATACAAAAACACCAAATGGAAAAAATTAACTAGGAAAGTAGATGCGGGAGGTCAGCAGTGATGACAACAAGCAAAGTAAAATGGCCAAAGGATATTTATTATTTAGTACTTTCTTCAGTCAAAAACCATACAAATAGTAGTATGAGAAAAATATTAAATAATGCATAAAGTGCATGATTTTATGTCTAAAAAATGATGATAAAATGTGTGTACAACAAATGTAGGAGTGCTTAAGAAATATTAATCGTAAATTACAGAGTGTGAAGTGTAGTAGTAGAGACTAGTGATAACTTGATAATGTTGGAAATTGGGAGAAATCACAATTCCCCCGAAGTGTGTAACATATAGAAGACTATTTGATGATATTGAAGGGAAAGGGCCCTCCACCTGACATCTAAGGAGACTAAGGCATGTGACCATGATCTAGAGTTGCTTGTGTGGGAGAGTCATGATGTAGATGAATGTGGTGAAGGAAGTGGAGAAAACCTATAAGAAGGTACTTCTTGAGTGGTGGACTTAGGTTGATGAGGTGGAATAATAAGACAATGAGGTGAAGAAGGTGGAGAAATCTTATGAGAATGGGATGGCCTAATAGGGGACTTAGGCTAACAAGGTGGTATAATCAACCAATTATGACGACAAGGTTGTGAGATAAGCCATGTGTGAATAAGAGAGCTGGGTGCAGAAGTAGTTTTAGACTTGACAAGTGTAGGAGACCTAGATGCCATGACTAGTGTATATATATCAGCAAGAGTAGGTTGAATAAATAGTGTGAAAGGTGGGATAATCGACCGATTATGAAGACAAGTTTATGATACAAGACATGTGTGAATAAGAGAGATAGGTGGAGAAGTAGTTTTAGAATTGAGAAGCATAGGAGACCTAGATGCCATGACTGGTGTATATGGTGTGCAAGGTGGAATACCTTTGATAGTAACAAGTTTTATGCTATGGATTAACTTGATACATAATTCATGCATGGAGGGAATGGCTTGAGTAGAACATACCCAAGGTAGACCTAAGAGCATGTCACAACTAATGGTTTTATAGGTAATAAAGAAGGTTTTAAATGTAGTAAGATATCCAAATATGATAGGAATTATGTTATGACCATAAGAAATAGGAATTAGAAATGTGATTAGATATTTTTGACATATGATAGCTAAAATAAGTGCCATAGACAATGCATTGGTAACAACTGATGGATAGAACATAGTATTGTTAATGATATAAGAACCAATAGTGGAATTGAAATGCAATGAATAAGAGGTAAATGTAGTGTGATAATCATAATACGAGAATGTGATAACAAGTGGTCACACATAAGTATAAGCAATAATAAATTCAATAGGCCTAGATGAAGGATGCACAACATGATTTGTATGGTTTACATAAGAATCAGTTTCTTTTCATGCTTTGGTAGAGTTTCATTTAATACTTTTAGATTTTTATTTCCGTTGACTGGTTTGACCTGATATGGTTCAGGGATGTCGATTGCATTATTATCAATAACATATTGATTATGATGTTTATGTATGAAGAAATGATCAGTAGTATGCCCAATGAATTGGTGGTAGTCAAAACATGCATTTTCATCGTAGTTGTGGCCACAAGGCAGAGAAAGATCAATAATAAGTGGTGGAGGAAGATTAATAAGATTGCTTTTGATCATTTATGGTAAGATAAGCTGAGGTGCATGATGTAAATTAGTAAAAGTACGATGTATGGGTTGTAATTGAATCTTATCACGTGTAAAAAAAATATTAATAGTTTCCTTAGCTTTAGTGGTTTAAGAGATTGTTTTAAAGTAGATTTTAATTGAAACCGATTAAAAGATGACTATGAAGAAGTATCATAGTATTTAATTTTTCCCATAGATAAAAGTTTTCCTTCACATGATTTACGTGTATGGTATAGTTTATCAAATAAGGGAGAGGTCTCAAATGTGACACTCTCCTCCAATGGAGGTAGGTGTAGACACAATATCATGCACTTTAGGCATTATTTAGCCTAGTCTTATACTACTATTTAGAGGATTATAGAGTGAAGAAAGTGCAAATTAATGCCACCTTTTTCCCGTCATATTTTTATCTTTTATTTCGTCATTACAAAATATTTTCCTATGTATTGTCACCTATTTTGTAACTGTCTAGTCATTTTATCCTAAATTAGGTGCTCATGCCTATACTAGGGTGTTGTGGGGCACCCTGTCCCACCTGGGGTACCCCGATACATGTTCTTATTTCCCACCTCTTTTTGGACCTCTTTTAGCCATTTTTCATCCTTATATTTTCGTAGTTGGCCATGTCATGGTTAGTTATGAAATTAGAGAAAGATAACCCTATAAATATAAAGTTATGAGACCATAACGAGGGTCCAAGCATCACATACTATTATCACTCCATCTAGAGTTGTATCCATTACATCAGTTATATCCACATAGTGTCGTGCATTAAGGCTAGGAGATGTGCATCAATAAACACAAGATAGGGGGAGGGATTCTATTATATTTCATCCACATATACTATTACATTTTCTATAGTTATTATTGCTCGCTACTTCACAAAGTGTGACTTGCACAAGAAAACCTAGGGCATGACATGCACACACACATAAGAACTAAATTTGGCTCCAAAGTGTAGTGTATTTATCATATTAGTAAGACCACTGTTTTGGTAGTCAAGTTTAGTCCGACCCATTTATTTTATATTTATTAATTTTGGGGTTTTTATACTTAATTTCTTTTTGGAGGTCATTCCTTCATCTTGCATTATCTCAAATACCTGAAATAGTTCAGTAGATCCAATGCAACACGAAAGAATTATTTCTAATAATATTATGACACTGTCATGATAACATTCTCATCTTTTACAGAAACTAAGGCACGTATTTTGCAGGCCATGGTGCCCCAGTATCATCTTGGGCACTACACTCTACTTATATATTCTATATCTAACCATTACGGGAGCCCTAAGTGATCATATCTACTCCTAGAATATACAGTCGAACCTATGATAACCTATAACTACTTCTAGCAATCAATCAAGTCCTTTTCTTTTGCATATTTTCATAGTTAGGTTTTTATTTCGTTTTATATAACAATTTAAAACCATTCTATATTATTTTAGCATAGCTTACAATGTTTTAGTCCTCCTATATTATATTAACTATTATTATACTTTCATATAGTTTAGTTTAATTTTAGTTAATATTTTTGGTGAACCTGGCCATATATGCTTTTAGACTCATCTTTCTCACCTTGGTAAGGTTTCCTTCTTTCCTTACCCATGGATTAATATCATGTGGAATTTACTCAATCTCATCTTAAATCCATAAATGATCACCTTGTTGTGCATCCCCAGGATTTAGATTTACTTCTACATGTGGCTCGTGAGGAAGCTACCAACTTGGCCAAACCTAATAGATCGTGGCTCTACCAACTACAATGGCCACTCAACCACCAACTTCTACACTTCCACCCATCTCTAATACTTTGATTTAAGTCCCCACTTCTACTAATCATGTTATGCCTCATTTAATTTCCCATGAAAGAAAAGTATACTTTGTGAGTAATTAAGAGTTGACCTCTTTGTATCATGATCTCTAGCCACAAATTCGTAAGTTACAACATGATTCTACATCTCCATGTTTAGATTCTACGTTGTTATTCAATACTGTATTTGCACCTACCATCTCTACTTATCCCATTATTTTAACTTTTTTTACCCTTAAGCTGCCCATTTTCAATGGACTTGGTGACCCACAACAGCATCTTCAGTCATTTCATCTTGTTTGTCTATATTTTGATGACGATCATACTCTCTTAGCTAAAACCTTTCCTCATTGTCTTCATGACTATGCCATGCGTTGGTTCTAGGATTTATTTGTCCATTTCGTTACTTCATTCACCCATCTATCCCAAGCATTCCTTACACATTTGTCAATCAACATAGGTTCTAAGATGTCTTATGGCCAACTAGCATAACTTAAACATGGATCTAATGAACAATTAGCTAACTATGTTTTATGACATAAGAATAAGCTCACAAAAATTTCCAATGTACTTACCAATTATGAGCTGCAAGATATGTTTATCCATATTTTTTTACCACCTCTCCAAGAAATTGTTATATTTGAGGAATTTTCTTCTTTTGATCAAATTTTCCATACTCTTAAGCTATGTGAATCTAAACTTTTATCCATTGAAAAGATTAAGTATCAAGATAAACCTTCATCCTCCACTCGTTTTAAAAACAAGACACCATTCAAGCCAACTACATCTAATCCAATCGATACTAAAATCACCGTTAAAACAATTATGCCATATAAGGAAGTTCAATCCCAATAGCATAGGAGAAACATTATTAACCTTCCCATGGCACCATATCTTATATTAAAGAAACTCCTCGATAACAACATCATTACCCTTTTTCCACCACTTGAGTTAAACCCATCATGACCCAAATAATGAAAATACAATAAAAAATTTCATTGTGATTATCATTGCTGTGTGGGACATTCTAAAAATCGATGCCTCAAACTCTGAACAATTATCAAAGAACTAATTGACAACGATCAACTCGAATTCCCTGAATCTACTAGCTCTGCTCCCACCAAGGATAAGGGTAAACTCAATTTTTTTAATAATGACTCCCAACTACTCAAAAAAAATATCGTAGATTCTTCCGCTAATCATAAATATCATGTTTTGTCACCTCCAGAATTAGGAGCACTTGATTTCTTAGTTGCTAACACCAAAGATGCATCGCCCATCATATCTGTTTCTAACATTGATTATCATGCTATGTTCACATCCAATCATTTACATATTCAGGAATCTCTTTGATTGATCTCTATTAACAAAACTAATGTTGATCCATCCTCTCCCTTTAATGTATGTTCCCTATCCATTTTATGGTCTATCGGTTATCGTCTATAATAAATCAACTATTCGTTCGATAGACCTTATGGTATCGTAAAGTTACATATCATAGTTTTTCCCCTGACTCTCCTTGTCCCTTTCCTCATTGGTTGCAAGATCAAGGGATGTGACATGCTTATTGGCCTTAATTGGATTTTTTGATCCCAATCTATTATCTCCATGAATCAATTGTTCCATAAATTCATTCACAACAATCAAGTTCTTTCTATTAATGGTGTCCACCCTTCAACTCCATTATCATCACCCTCTGGTCCAGTCTCTCATACATCCTCTACTCTCTCCCACACATCTCCTATGGTGTTTCCCAAAGTAAAATGTATTCATTTTTCTCTTACTCAATTTTCCTCTACATGACCACTTCACTCAATTAGTCCTTCACATCAACATAATCCTATTCCTAGGACAATCAACACAACCTGACGTCGATCACCACATCACTTTATTCCATGCAGATCATCCTCCCCTTCACACATAACCCTACCTTGATCTCCATCACCAATGCACTTTAGTATGCGACAATATTTTTCTTATGTCCATCCATCGCATGTGTATCGACTTCATTCCCTCATGCACCATTTGTCTACAATACCACCATTACTCAAGCATGGTCCTACGCTTTCATTGTCACAAGCATCTGTTGAGGGACCAACATCCTTCACCCTCATTAGTTAGTTCGTATATTCTCACTTGGGGGCATGGAATTTCACCCCTCATTCTAGCATAGGCACATCATCATCCATCACTCTTCTTTCATAGGTTTTCTCATCCTACATTATGGCACCATCATTCACTCAATGATGTACTTGTGTGCTTTGTTTCACACTTGAAATTTGAGGGATTACCATTATACTGAACCCCGCACACCATATCATAGGCACTACATATTGCATTGTGTTTCACACACCATTCCTTTTACCTCTATTTCTACATTATGCTAGTCCTCATCTATGCATTATATTCACTATGATACCTACACACTTCGTCACATTGTACACTGCACATTTTCATATCCTACGTTTTATACATTACACTAGTCATCATTACCTATGAGTTTAGTTTTGCATTTCATCCTTAAATTTTACATATTACATATCCTACACACCCTACAAATCCTATATTGAATTTCCCACACCACAAATTTTCATACCATATTCATCACTTGGTCGCTTATACTACGGTAGCCTTCTACGCACTATGTTCACCACCCTATGATGCACTTTAGTTCCTTGATCCATACTTGACTAGAAATACCAATAAAATGGATATTACGCTCACATTGGAACATTTCTTCATGTGACATTTCTACCCTAGTGATATACGATTTATGGTAAATCATCACTTATCCTATCATTTTGTAGTGGTATATACCTTAGGTTACATCACCACTCCTTAATTATTCATCTTGTAGTGACATACATCGTAGGCTAATTCGTCACTTATTCCATCATTTTATAGTAGTATACACATTATATTAAATCACCATACCTTCCTTAAATATTATAGTGATATACGTGTAGGGATAAATCATCACTCATCCCATTCAATAAGTCTTGATATAAACTTTTGATATAGGATTCACACACATTTTTCTACATGTCGCATTCCATCATCATTCACATATTCACACTCACAACAGCTCCCTAGACACACAAAACACTACTCGACAATTTCCCACTGACGTGATTTTGGTCACAATTCATTCTTGACTACTGAGCTGGAAAAAAATGAACCTTATTGTATACACTTCCATCCACTCGGGGAGCACACTCCTCCTACCAATCCATCATAAATTCCACTCCATCCATTGACAACATACCACATTGTCTTGGGGACATTTACAGTTGTTTACTAATGTTTTACATGTTCAGTTTATTACACATGTTCGACTACTTTCTTATATGTAATTATCTATATCATACACACATGCGTGTTCAAAAATGTTTTTAATGTTATCAAAGATACATGACTCTACACGCAGCATGGATGCTCGCCTTCTACCATTCCTATACTAGTCATAGGGGGCATCCACATTCATCTTATCTAGGCACTATTATTTCATTTTGTACTTAGCATTTTATATTACTAGCTCATACATGTTTTTTACATATTTTTTATCGCTCTAACATACTAACGGGTGTTCCATGTGTAAAAATTATTTTTTTAGGATTATATGACTCCATGACCCCTTGTTTGTTTGTTTTTACTTAGCGGCCATTGTTTACCATTTTCTATGGGCTTTGACCTTTGCTTGTGTGCACACTTGTTTGTTGTTTGTGGCCATGAAGGCCTTGCGTGTTCTACAACATCGTGAGTGACGTCACATGTTTATAATTTGGTTGGTGCACTTTATATAATTTCTTACGTGTTTACACTACTTTTCTTGGTAATTTTTATATTTTCTGTGTACTTTACACATGTCTTATTACATGCATGTGTTTTCACACTAACACTTGTTTTGGGATAGCCATTCCCTTTTGTGTGTGCCTTAATTTCTACCAAGAGCTTTCCCTTTCCCCGTATAGGGAAAATTTCTACAAGTCAGAGTGTGGTAGGTCCTCATTTGGGGCCACATTATCCTTTCACCGATGTCAGATGCACCCCCAAAGTGGGGAGCATCATTCATGGTATACATACTTACACAACATAGTTACACTGGTTCATTATAGTGCACTTTCCGCCCTTGGAATTTTGGGTATACATAAATCGAGTGAGTTCAGACTAGTCTACGAAATCCATACACAACGCCCTCTATAGGACGTGATGTCCTTTGGAAATTTTGGGAAGTAGTTACAAACTTGGGGGTTACAGTGGATGCTCCTCTCTACACTACTTCGACAAGTTGGTGTCATATCACCCTAAAAACTAAGACATTACAGAGATATCTTCACACATTTCAACAGAAGTGGTTACAAGTTTGGAGGACAAAAGAGCATTTATCCCTATTCTTCTTCAGCCAAGGTGGTGTGAGATCACCTTAAAAAAATTGCAATAGTACAATATATCCTTCTCCAGCCTTTTCTTGACATGGATTAGGTGCACATTTTCTATTTACACTTTTATTTTTACATATTTTACACTTTCATACTTTACACATTTCTATACACATGCATATTTTACACAACAATTTTACGTACATATATATTTGACTACTTGATCATTTTATCCTTGCATGGATGGCCGTATGAGAAACAAGCAGTCAAATTAGAAACAACAACAAAAACAATGATGATGACGATAACGACAACAACAAAACATTGTGATGACATTTTCCTTTACTAACCATGCAGGTTCTCTATACACCATAACAACTACACACGTGTTCCATGCTAGGTTCACTCTCATCAATTTTTATGCTCATTTTTTGTCCTTATAATCCATGATCATCCACATTTTTTTCTCTTTTTCATTCCACACTTGATTCTAGTCCGTTGGAATGTATTCTACTACACTCTACATAGATATCAAGTACATGTCTCTATCTACTTTATATTACAGACCATTCCGCTCAGCAACATAAAGTGGAGGCAAAATGTAGACATGAAATCATGCACTTTAGGCATTATTTACCCCAGTCTTATATTACTATTTTGAGGGTTCTCAAGTGAAGAAGGTACTAATTAATCACACCTTTTTGCCATCTTATTTTTATCTTTTATTTCATCATTCCCATGTATTTTCCTATATATTCCCACCTATTTAATAACTATCCTATCATTTTAACCTGAAATGAGGTGCCCTGGTCCCACTTGGGGTAGCCCGAGCCATGTTCTTCTTTCCCACCTCTTTTTGGGCCTATTTAAGCCATTTTTCATCCTTATATTTTTCCTAGTCAACCATGTCGGGATTATTTATGAAATTAGAGCAAGAGAACCCTAAAAATATAAAGTTATGAGACCAGAATGAGGGTCCTAACATCACATACTCTTATCACTCCATCTAGACTTGCATCCATTACATCACTTACATCCACATAGTGTCATGGCATCAAGGCTAGGAGATCTGCATCAACACATACAACATAGGATGAGGGATTCCATTCTATTTCATCAACACATGCTATTAAATTGTCTACACATAGTTATTGCTCGCTACTTTACAAAGTAGTGACTTGTACAAGAAGGGACCTAGAGCATAACATGCGCATGCACACACACACTTGCAAACATACCAAAACTACATTAGGGTCTGAGATGTAGCATGCAACGCTCATAGTTAGTTAGTCCACCATTTATGGCAGTTTAGGTCAGTCTGACCCCTTCATTTTACATCTATCATTTTTATAGGGTTTGATGCTTTTTTTTTGTTCTTGATATGTTTTCCCTTCATCTTGCATTAACTTAGAGTATTCGATGACATGTATCGTAGGACAGATGATAGTGTGATGCAACACACAACGATGGTTTCAAATCACCTTCCGACCCTATAAAAATCAGATTTCTGAGCTTCTGCACATACCAGAGGCACCTAGATTCTACATATCTAGAGAACCCCATGGATGCACCACAGTACCTTCATCCAAGCACCCCAGTCCAGCTGGATCCTACTAGATCCACCCTTTGTCAGGGTTCCTTCAGTGATTCGTTCCTGCTGTCAGATTTCTCCAGTCATCTCTGCAACAACTCTCCGGCAACTTCCAATATTCAGCTGAGTTCTTTCCTCACTCTTTTACATATTAGCTTGGTTAACAGTTTTATTTGATTTCATAGTGGTTAATTTTTTTTTCATTCCATATTGTACTAGTATAGCTTACAGTGTACTTTAGTAAAACTATATTATATCTAAATATATTTATACTATCCCCACACTACTTTAGTCCATTAATTTTAGTTAACTAGGAGGACCTAGGAGAATGTTAATAAAGAGTACTAACAATTCATCTTCAACTATTTACATTGAAGTTTTTGAAGCATTGTGATACATTGGTGACGTAGTATTATATGTGGTATTAGACAGGCATGGGAATCATTATTCAACTTGAGAAGCAATATGGGTTTAGCATAAGAGATCTTAGTGCCAATACTTTTATGCATAGGAAATTATTTTCTTGATGACAATCATGACCATATAAGGTGAAACAATGGTCTTAGAGAGTGAAACCATGGCATAATCAAATGTTGTTAAGTATGTTTGGAATTTTTACTAGAGTGAGAATGAACTCTCCCACTGACACTACGCCCTGTAGAAAGTTCTAAGAAACTCAGGTATTCATTCAATAGTAACCTGAGAATTAACTGCATTATGGGTATCCACTTAGAAGGAAGTATAAAAGAGTGAGTGAGTAGTAGTGGTAGGAATGTGACTATACGAGCTTGAAATTCTTGAATAGTCTGCCATGTATAAGCCTTGAGATGTTCTCCTAAGGAGAGGTATAAGTGCACACATTGATAAAATGAGTTATAAGAGCATTTAAGATAAGACAATGAGAATCTTAAGAGTAGGGTATAACAAAGATCATGGTGTCTTAGAGCAAGAAGTCTAGAAGATGGTACAAATTTGAGAACCTCAAGTCATGCAAGTGACGATTACCTAGGATTATCATAACCATAAAATGTACATGACACAAGCTATATTTAGGTGATTGGCAAGTGATTCAATAGGTGAAAAAATAGTGGGTCAAGTGCTAAACTTAATAATCCCCTCAAGGTCATGAATCTCGAATAGCCTAGTCAAGCTTAAAGTGGAAGTCCTCATTCAGTTGGGAGAGTTGTATGGAGAGATGAAGAATGAAATTTGGCATGAAGAAAGAAATATTAAATGGGTATAAGGAAAACTAACCACTTCTTCATGAAAGTTGATAGATTATTCTAACCTATGAGGTTTGTGTGTTTGAAGGGATAGAAATTAGGACTAGGAGAGAATGGTAAAATGAAAATAAAAAACTGACTTGGAGTTGAGCCTTGAAACTTTGAAATTATCTTAAGAGGCATAAAGGGTGTCTAAAAAAATTATAGTAAGATATAAAACCTTATGGAGTGTTCTAACCATCTAGAATTGTCATTTGGCAAGGCTACAAGCAAGCAAAATGGGTGTAAATGGTGGTTTGAAACTTTTTAAAGTGTCTAATCATCTTTCTTAGATGAATTTGCACCTTGCTTACTATGCTAAATAGATACTCATTATGTCATTATATTTATCATATACACATGCATGTGCACTTGGTATCTAGAAGTGAATGAAAATATCTGACAACTCCTTACATGATGTATGATTCCCGAAATTGAATCCTTTTCTAGTTCCGCTGAGAATCATGGGGGCATCTAACTTGACTACTATTACAAACTACATGTTCTATTGTTTCATCATTTACTATTTCTTCTTACTAGCACTTGATTTTCGCTGATATATAAACACTTTGACATACTATTTATATTTTTAACATGCTAATGAGTGCTTCATATGTAGCCTTTTCCTTTTGGGACTATATACAACCATGGTTATCTGATATATTTTTCTTGTTATTGTTTATGGGCTAAGCCCTATGTCTTGTGTGATCATTGTATGTTTTTTGTTAGTGTGAGTTACATTTTCCATCTTTATTTATTTATTAGATGTATTGCCACTTCAGTAGGTGATTCATCTCACTCATTTTAGACTTAGGAAATTTTCATTTGAAAGGCCACATAATATTGGAAGTTATTTTTTCATGGAATCTATCATATGTGTAAGTGTGTGTCATATAGGAGTTGCATTCCCTTTCTGGAAAGTAACCCCTCTTCTGCTTCATGGATGTATGATGAGATATGCATGGGAGTTAGAAAACACTACCTTATATGTACCCTTTGTTATTGATCTATAAGCATGGAGACCTATTTTCCTGAATGTGTGCACATTTTCTCATGGTTGAGTTCTTGTTTTGATCTTGGAACTACTTTTCTCAGTTTGCATGTAACTCCTTGATGTGAACGGATTCCCTATAGATCCTTGTATGTCCTCACTTCGTCATGGTATTATATCTCGTGGATTGGAATCATCTCTCTCGTTACAGTTGTTACTTACCACTCTCCGTTTTGTAGTTTCCTGTACAAGTTCCTCAATCATTTGTTCGCGCTTCACTTGCATTTCTTTTGTGGTCTTGTGTTCAGTTAGACTGTTGGGTTATGTTTTTTTCTTGTATTATATGTGTACAAGTTCATACAAATTTAGTGTTAAGAGTGCAGGTTGTGAGTTTTAAAAGAAGCGAAAAAATTTAGTTTCTAAGGGCTCAACTCGGCCCTATCTCGCCGAGATAGGAACCGAGCTGCCCCAACTCGATTACAAACTCGTTGCATTAGTTCCTTATTCTTGCACCTTGACTTGGTCTACATCGTCCTGCACTTGGTTTTGGTTTTGCGTGGTCGTTTTTGCAGTAGTCTGTAACTCGGCTGTGCATTCTTTGCATAGAACAGGATCGTGTTTTTGCTTTACCTAGTAATTATACGTGCTCGTTCTTGCATTGGTTTTTAATCCACATGTTTCTCGCCTATGTTTTGTGGTTATGCATCCCATATTATATAATGCACCGCTAGTTTTCCAAATTGTATTGGCCCTACTTGCATTTGAGTCGATTTTTCTGGCCCACTCCAATTTTGACACTGTGCACTCGTGATGAGCTCGGCCTGGTTTCAAGCTAGTTGAATTCGTCGTTTTGTGTCATGTTCGTGTTTCCAACGTACGCTGCTAAACAGATTATGCTCGATGGATTCTCCATTGTGTTCCCTGCGATAGAATATCCTCACCGTTATAACCCTCATCTCATATGCCTGGATGATCTCTGCCATATTTCCAGCTCATATTCCCTGGAATATTTTCTCAGCACTTCGACTTGGTTGTTTCACCCTACACGTGGCGCTTTCCTCAACAAAATGGCACCTAGATTCAACTCTTCATGACCAGACCCGCGACCAAGCATTGACACGTATCAAATGTAATTCAACTCAGATAGATCTCCCGTCACCTGCTCAACTCGACGTGGACACCGAAGCTCTAACCCCAACTTGCCAACAACCCAAATCGATGGTCAAATGACGAGTGCATAGCTCAGTCTGCAGTCATACAGCTTGCCTAGTAGCTAGCTCACCAGCTAGCTCGCCAAGATGAGTTGGCTTGTTCACTTCTCAAAGGAAAATTCTTCCCCTTATCCATCCTTGTTTTTTTTAATTGTATATTTATTAAACCTTAATTAATCTCACTTCCAATTAAGAAAATAGTAAATTTTGAGTTGAAAAATCTCTTTTGGGCTTGAATATAGGCTTAGTAGCCCCTTCTTTTGACCCCCCTTACAAGTTCCGCAACTTGGGGGGTGTTTATTCGCTTTGGTTCCCTTCTTTCCACTATCTTCTTTTCTTACCTTTATCCACCATGGATCCCAATACAGTTTCCTTTCTCACCCTATGGAAATTTCAGAAGAACTATTTGTACAAGATATCTTGAAGGCTATGGAAGAAATTGGAGATCCTTAACTCAATCTTGAACTCTTAACCCGGGCTATAGAGATACAAGACATGTATGAATCAATTTGTTCTTCCTATTTTGGTTCACCAATTTTTTATGTTGAGATGGAGAAGTTGGATAAGCTTGATAACTTCTGTAATGCCTTGGTTGACAAGAATGGATGTGAAAACGTGCCTTTTCCTTTCAAACAATGTGAAGAGGTTCCTGAGTGCAAAACAAGAAAGGTTGTCGAATCTCCTTTGGAATTCTTCAATCTTGAAGATAACATCTTTGTTGTGGGAAATAATAACATGGAAAATATTGAGCTTATTTGCAACAAAGAAAACTATTCAAAACAAATTAAAAATCTGCGAGAACATTGGGAGTGTGATCAAAACCAACTTGATCCCATCGTTTCAGAATGAACAACCAACGAAAAGCAATAATTCATATGGAAAAATCCAATGAAGGGTGAGGAATGCTTATATGGCCAAACTGAAAGCTGCAATTTCGATAATGATATCAAGATGCACTCAAAACGAATGCATATTGGTGACAATTTCTATAAACAAAAAAGGAGTATGCATGATTCTTGCCAAACGATACAAAATAAGACTGCACTCACCATCCTCCAAGCTCTAATTCATCTTGAACATGGTCCCATGCTGCAACAATATCTTAAGGATGATGAAGATCTCTGGCTCAATGATTGAACCCCCATGTCCAAAAACACTTGCTCAAAGAAAAAAAGCAAGATGTTTAGGGAAGTTATTGAATGCGAAGAAAATTAGTTTGTTCTCACTCCTTCCAAGTTTTTTTTATATAAGAGATAATTTGAAGTCGCAAATCAAATAAGATGAATGGTGTCACATGGTCACATGATGTAAAGCAAGAACATCAAGGTAGAAGAGTTTTGAGAAAGTGATGAAGTGTTCATTGGATGCAAGAACGTTCTCTATGCAGTATGAGTACGAAGATAGAATTATGGTAAGCCTTCTTCCTCTCAAGCCATAAAAATCCATCACCAAAGCATGTATTGATCAAATAATAGTTTTTTTCTTCAAAGCTCATACTTCAATCTGCTATTTCATGATGGTGTGTACTTTTCTCAACCCGTTGTTTGGTATGTGTATATTCTTTCCCCACATTTGTAAATATCCCTCCCCTTGTATATAATTTTCCTTTCCTATTGTGTGTTGTTTTACCTTCTGGCATGTTTCTCTTATGTTTGTGTGTTTGTGTGTGTGTGTGTGTGTGTGTGTGTGTGTGTGTGTGTGTGTGTGTGTGTGTGTGTGTGTGTGTGTGTGTGTGTGTGTGTTCAATAAATAAAGTTGTGTAGCATTTTTTTCTAATGACTCCATAGGGCCCAATGGATAAGGCACTGGTCAATAGATTATATGGTCTAAAGTTGAGATTATGGATTCTCCATGTCACATCTTTGTTGCACTCATTCCATGGCATGTCCCCAAGCTAGATCTATTCGTTGTCATGCAAATGTGCAACAAGGAAATTAACAATTTCCAAGCATGACAACTATACCCTTATCTTAATTTTTTCAAGTTTTACCCTTCCAAGGAACCCCATGTCTACCCACTCAATCTAAGTGACCTCCTAGTTGATGTTATCTCATCCCCCTAGGTGATTTGGGAAAGTAAAATCATTCCCTTAGGTGATTTTAGGAGTTCATTGAAAAATGCAAACTTCGGGCAGTCGTGGAAAGGGCTTTCACTTGCCTTCCTAGGACTGGAACAACCCCATGGAGTGGAAAAAAACAATACAAACTAGACACAAAGGTGAATAAAAAGCTGAGGAACATCAAGGAATTGATTTAGGAAGATTCAGGAAGGATCCCAAGAAGCTGGGATAGTTTCATTAAAATTAGGGTTCATAGGCCTAGGTAGTGCACAAGCCAAAACAACTACTTAGCTTCTGAAGGTGATTCCAAGAGCTCTAGATGGACTTAGGATAAAAAAAACCATCATTGAAAAGATAATTCGAATCCCTACAAGATGGTGAAATTATTTTTTTCACAACACTTTGGTGCAATGGGTCTGCAAGCAATTTTTATTATGCTTAGGTGAAGTACCAAACAACAAATCTGATTTTTCAAGGATAAAGTTCAGTAATCAAGACTTGATATCCCCACCATTGGTTTAATAATTCATTTTGAGCCAAGAACATATAAAATTTTAATCAAAAATGTCCATTGGGAGCTCAAGTTATCATCGTTTCAAGTTGTCCTCTTGGAGTGAGTTAGGGAGTTAGTAAAATTTTAGAAGGATATGTGTAAACTCCAGGAGCCTGGTAGGATTTTGTATCCCTCACATCCCTTGAGGTTAGTGAAATAAAGGTAATGGAAATGAACCTAGCCCCCATAAGCCCTTTGGACCCTTATGTAACCTCTAGGATCACTAGTTCAGCCCTCAAGTGCTTGCAGGAGCTCAAATCCTTTAGGGTTGGATCACTGCCACATGTTATCTCTTGACACACCATGAAAAATGATGTACCTCATGTCCCTTTGAGGTCATGGACATCAAGGTTGGAAAAATAGGCCCATCCCCTAAGGAGACTACTGGACACCCATGTGACCAACTTTAACCCCCTCAGTGCTTTAAAGTTGCTTATTTGGTTGGAATCCCCTACTGTCGACTTTTCGTCACATGTCAAGCTGAGGAATGCTATGTAAATTTATTTCCCTCACATCCCTTTGAGGTGAGGGAAGTTAGGGACATAAAAATGTGCCCAACTCAAACTCAAAATTTTTAAATTTTTTTGTAATTGTTTGTCGTTTCTCACTGCTTGTTGTTGCTTCTCAATGCCAGAAGAAAAGTTGCAGAGAAAACCTGTCCACCATTGTTGCTCCAAACCAGCTCTTCCATGGAAACCAAACCTTCCAATCCATGAGTATGAAAAATTTTCAAAGAAGAGATTTATTAAAAGAGCCAAGGGGATGAAGAGCGAAAGAGAAGAGCGAAGGAATTCTTCAGAAACCTCCATTGTCGTGAGACAAAGATTTGAACATATCTTGTAAGATAATGCATGAAATGAAGAACCATCTGTTGCTGAGTTCTTAAATCTTGAAGGACATTGAAAAATAACCTTCAAACCTCTCATTCATATCAAGGAATGATCATAGAAAATAAATTTCACTTCTGGCTCCATGAAGAACAAAGTTCAATTTTCGGTCAAACCGACATCCAGATAGAAAAGAAATTTCACGAGTGAGACAAGAAGTAAAAAAACCTATCGCAATGGAGTTGATTTCATTATGAATGGAGACAAAAACTATACCTTAAAATTTCAAGCTCCATTAATGGCTTCCATGACACAGTATTGCAAAAAAATCAGCGAGCTACCTCTCCACTTCTCAGGGTTCCAGTGGGTGAAAACACACAAAAATTGGAGGGAATGATCATTGAAAAATCTAGTTTCATGTGAAATATTTTTTTCACCATAAAGTCCCTTTTTTTTTAGGAATATGTAGGACTAATTGTTCATCATATTTCTACACTGTCACATGAAAAACAATAGTGAAAAAGGAAGTGAGCTACCTCTTCACTTCTCAGGGTCCTTATTGGTGAAATCGAGAAAAAATCTGAGGGAATGATCGTTGGAAAATCTAGTTTCATTTGAAATATTTTTTGCACCATGAAGTCCCTATTTTTTATGGATATGGAGGGATGCGTTTTCATCAGATTTATACCCTATCACATGAAAAAATTATATGAAAAATGCAGCAAGCTACCTCTTCACTTCTCATGGTTTCAATAGGTGAAATCGTACAAAATTTGGAGGGAATGATCATTAAAAAATCTAGTTTCGTGTAAACTAGTTTTCGTGTGATGAAGTACTTATTTTTTAGGGATATAGAGGGCTACTTTTTTTTTAGCATTCTTCCCCCATCAATGAAAACAATTTTTTCCAACTTGTTCCGACAAAGGAATTTCTAAAAATTCAGAGCGTTGAACCTCAAAATAAAACCCAGAGTTTCAAGACTTGTTTTGTTGTAATTCAATATCTACAATACAATTATTAAAAATAGCATGCTTTCCTACATAGGGGTCTATTACTTTGGGTAAGACACCATTTGAAAAGGCTATGAAGAAGGTGGTGAACTAAAAGGGAGTATCACATGCAAAGTCATCAAAAGGTCATCTTGGATTGCAATTGACACTTAATAAAAATAGTAAGTGGTTCCACAAGCCCCTACTATAAATAGCCAGTTTGTCTAAATGGGAAGAGGAACATAGTAAGAAGAAATAATTCAAGCTAGCATAGCCGGTTGAGGTTGGGAAAAGCTAACTACGAAACTTACTGAAAATAGTAAGTTGCCCCATGTGTACTTACTAAAAATACCAGGTTTTTCTCAAAGGGAAAGTTTGGGACAACGAGACATTAAGGGATAACCATTCAAGTTGATATCACCATTTAGGGTACAGAAAGGAAAACTATGAAAATTACTAAAGACAGTAAGTTGTCCTTTCCAAATATAGTAAGTGTTAAGCAAACATGAATTCTAAGTGCATAGGTTGGTCTAAGTTCTTAGGTGTAATCAATCATGAAGAGATGACAATTTTTCATGGTTTGGAATGATCATCTCATAATACAAAGTAGGGAATCACAAGGAAAAATCATCTCAATTCATATTCTTCACTTAAGGAGCTGGGTGATTCGAAGAGAGTTGATCAGAACGATTTCAATTAGTCAAGAAGTTCATCAAGCAAGTTTCAAGGAGGGTCATCGTGGGCATTGTATGTGTTTATCTTGAGCTTGTAGTGATAAACATTAGAATAATGTTTCTTAACTAAAACTAATTCTATGGTTTAGGAGTTTTTGGTCACCTCTAGATTGGGAAAATGATTCAAAGTTATTCAAGGGAGCAATCTTCATCAGTGTAGAAGATCACCAGTGGCAGAAATCTTTGCTCAAAGTTCATGACTGCATCAAGGAATTCAAAGCATTTTGTCATGAGGAGTGGTTTTCCTTCATTACTTCCTTCTTCCTCCCTTTCCCTCTCTTCTTTCTCTCTCCATTCTAATTCTACCTTATGCGTAATTATTGTATTTCATCCTATTCACTTAAGTAACCTATTTTAAATTTGTAAAAAGTATTTTCTCAAAATTATAAGGGAAATACTTAATTCACTGAAAACGAAAGGTCGCGAGTGGAATATGGAATCGAAGAGTCATATGAGTGAGGTGAAAGGACAAATCAGATTGCTACAAATTAGGATGGCCTCTGCATTCCAAGGGATTCCATAGTTTGGAAGAATTATTAGTATGTAGCATTATGATAGCTTGGTTGAAGCTTTGCATTCATCACTACACATGGAACAAAAGCTACACTAGTTCTATTTCCCTTTCTTATTTTTCCTCTTTCTCTCTTTCATGCACTTTACAAGCATAATTGATCATGTATGGAATTGGAGAGTAACTTAGTGTCCTCGATAGATGAATTTAAAAACTTGATGTTTTAATTTACCGATCCCGCTAGCTTCATTTTGTTTTCCTCTATATTGAAGGTTGAACTACTCTGGTTACTGGGTTGAACTACTCTGGTTACAATCAACTCATGGTAGTCATCTTCCTTGCATAACTTATCCCTTTCTTCCTTCATCACTGTAATTTCTTCCCTTGTACCCTTGTACAAGCACTTTGGTATAGGTTCAGTGGAGTTTCCCTAATGTGATCCCCAAACAATTTTTCCACCCAAAACATTTATATTGGATTAGTATTAGTTTACTTTCAATAATGGGAGTTATACCATTTAATGTAGAGAAGCGTAGCCCCGTGAATGTTGGTAGAGACACCAAATTTGTCTACCCATAATTTTTTTCTCACCAACAGGCCCTGATTCACTTGTGACATTTTGAGTAATGTAAAATGTTTGAAACCCACATTTCATGTTCTATATTGTCTTCTTAATTACATATTACATTTCCTTTTACTACATGTTCTGTTTTCTTACACTAACACATGTACTGTCCTATATTGTTTGCATATGCCTTCGTTTCTACCATGCATATCCCCTTTACGCTACAAGTATCTCCATTTTTTATATGCATATGAGATCAGGTTCCTCTCCTTTTGACCTCGTCCTCCTACAATTGTTGCATGCTACCCAATAAAGAGGGCATCTATTGGGTGAACAAATCACGCATGCAACAATTTAGATCTACAGTATAGATCAACACAATACATAATCAACACAAGAATCTAATCAGTGAACTATCTAGAATCAGATTTGGATCTCAACATAGAGAATACACTAATGCATAGACCTAAAAAGTAGGGGTTGGCATTTTTCCCCTTTAGGAAATTGTGTTTCGGGAGAAAAAAAATCAATTTATCAAATCAACACAATCTCCGACAATTATCAGAATACTTCTACAATAGCAAGCACTTTCCTGTTGTTACAAAATTTAGTCTATGGGTTAAAGTTTATTTATAATCATAATTATTCGAAACAATTGGAACAAATAGGGATGTACCATGTGTAATGGTTCTTATAAGGAAACATCATGGAAGGAGATAAAAAATAAACCTCACTCTCCAACACTCCTCTCGACATGAGATTGCCAAAAAAAATTGCTCTTGGTATGATATCTCCCAAAAACAACTCACAATTTGCATGTGATCACCCAAAAATTTTCTCTTAGCATGAGATTGCCAAAAAACCTCACCATTCGGCAATAAATCTAGAAACTCTAACAAACTTAGGGAAAATTTCTATCTCATATTTGTTGTCAATGGAAATTAGAATGAAAACCAATCAACCATTTTACCTAACGTAAAAGGTCAAGAAGAAATAAGACTAATTTAATCATAATTATACTTAAGAATTGGATTAAGCATAGGTAGTTTAACATAGGTTCAATAATTATTCAACCTAAGTTCTGGGAAGTTTCTATTTCTTGGTAGAAAAGATAATATACACACTCCAACAAAAGGACAAACAAATTGTTAGAACTATACTAATTAACTGCATCTCAATATATATCTTATATTTAAATAATATGGAATAAAGTGTATTAATATTGCTTAAATATAAACTTTATATTAGAGGTTGGTTAATTTAATAAATCAACTAATTAAACTAGGAAGGTATGCCCCATCACTTAAGAAGGCTATAACCCTCTAGGTTATTTAAATATGACCTTAGGTCATATATTCATTTATTGAATGAGTAGGATACAAGATTATTAAATCACGTAATAATATTCCAATGTGGATTATGAAGGTTGGTCCTGGTAGAAATATACGGAATAGAAGTGAGGAGGGAGTTACTAGACTAGCAAATGTAAAAGTTTCTCTATAGTGGGTTTATTCAATGGTTTTTTTACCAATTTAGGGGTTTTCCACGTTATATGTGGTGCTATGTATTCACTTTAATTTATTTAATTTAGTCATTTTGTATATGTTATAATGTTTAACTTTATAATAATTAATTAATTTGGTGAATGTACCTTTTCACCCCCGTCTGGACATGGTGCAAGAGTTGGATTAATAAATTAAATTTAATCCTAATATATCGTAAGTTTGTAATGGTTGGGAAGGTAATTAAACTATTTGAAATATTATTTAACCCACCCCCCATTCTTGTTCCACATAGTTGGTTGGTAATATGAATATTGCATAGGTGGAAAAGGCATTTAGGAATTTCAACTGCGTGAAAAGAATTACACTTTAAGAATTACTAGGCCATGGAAAATAAGGTTAGTGTTGTAAATTATTTGAAATATATTATATAGTTTTACATAGTTTATAGGGTATTGAATAAAATCAAAAGGGGAAGTAAAAATGTAGACTATAACTCAAGTGTACAAGGGGAGACAAGACCTGAGAAAATGAGATTTTCTATTTTTTCATTGGTCAAGTAAATTCATTGTCCCCTGGTAATACATGCATTTTACATTTTTTTATTATGAATTTTCTGAAACCCTTATTCATTTCCTAACTAAGGCCCCTGCAAATGTTGCTCTTAGAGTTTAAATACAAACTATATTACAAAATCACCATATTTTATAAAATACAATATAAATATATGTATTTGTTTCCAATATACATATATAAATCTATACAAATATATAAATAAATAAATAAATAAATAAATAAATAAATAAATATATATATATATATTTATTTATATATATATATATATATATATATATATATATATATATATATATATATATATATATATTTGTATAGATTTATATATGTATATTGGAAACCATATTTTATAAAAATAAAATATAAATATATGTATTTGTTTCCAATATACATATATAAATCTATACAAATATATATATATATATATATATATATATAATGTCATGGTTTATATAAACCTAAATCTTTGTTATATAAACCTAAACCTAACCTATCTAACCGAACCGTTTATATATTAAAACCATATACTAAATTTTTTTATATGGGGGTGGCATTATCCATATTGCCCCCTTCTTTGTTTGGTGCCAACTTGGCACTTACTGCTCATTCCTATGAGCTCCTCCGCATTGCCACTGTGTCTCACTCCATAGGACCCGCTCATTGCCTCCACCATCATAGTGAACCTCCATCTTCATTTTTGTTGTGGTTTTAGTCCCCACATGAGGGACAAGATAGGTAAGGATAAGTCTTTAAAATCCTTTCCACAAAGAATTGTGGTGTGATTTAGGTCACACCGCCCCTTTTTTTTTATACCCTCATGGGCAAGGTGAGTGGCTTGACAGTTAGACAATGCGGTCAACCATGGTTCTTGCAAAAGCTCCATTAGTATGTTTGGTTATATGGTTCACATTGATAATATTTATAAACATTTGCATTGGTTATATGATTTGTATTGATAATTAGATTGGCATTTGGGATATAATGTTGCTCAATTCAATTTGCAGTATTAAAATGGATCACCGAGTTGGTCAACCAACTCGACTGAGTGAAAAGAAAATCTAATGTAAAAGAGAAAGAGATCCAAATTTCTTGTTACATATCTATCAGTTTTTATAAATTGTATATAAAAAATTATTTATTTGTTCAAAAATATAGACAAATTATAAAATATTTTGTAAAAATAGTAAAACTATCATTTATATTTTAAAATGATGTATTCCTATATGCTGACAATTTTTCATCGTCATTTTATTACAAAAACTAATAAATAATTCACTTAGATTTCAATTTGATTTTTTGATATAATTCTAATGTATTCGTGGATAGACTTTTTATTTTACAAGACCTTATTTTATGGCATAAATTGATCATGATCGATTATGATGATTAAAATACGACAAGTGAAATTTCAAATTTTTTTTATTATAATCCTTGGTTATTAAATATTTTTAGTTCTATTTTATGCAAAAATGGGGTTTAATAAATTTTTAATTGATAAATATCATATTTTGAATGTAAACAACTACAACATTTGGAAGATTCAATTGAAAGAAGAATTCATGGCTCACAAATTATGGGCAGGTGTAAATGAAACTGAGAAATCTCCTATCGGAAGACATGCAACTGCTAATAGTGTCAATGCATTTCAATAGAAAGTACTAGAAGTAATGTCCATTATCTTTTGAAGTGTACAATATGATTTTCTTCTTCATATAAGAAATCAAGAGAGTCCTAGTGAGGGTCGGGTTCAATTGGAGTTAATGCATGAAGGTACGTGTTTGTAGAAAATTATTAAATTTATCTTAGAGCTTATGACAACTCCCATGAAGGGAAATTAAAAATTGATTAATTATTTAGAAAAAAAAACAAAACTATTAAGTCATAGTTAGATGGATGTGGTAGTAATTTGATTCAAGATAAATTATTGTATTTTATTATCCAATCAAATATTCACGAAAAATTTACAAATTTCATTTGAATTTTGAATTCTAAATATCAAGCAGAGTTTAAGACATTCCAGATTTACAAACCCTTAGTTCTCTTCTTATAAAAGAAGAATAAGTAATGTTAATTTTTTATTCTAAGGAGAATGCTACACAAGAACTTCTTGCTCAGAACTCAAATGGTAAAACCTCTATATTCAATAAAAACATAAAAAAAAATTTAAACCTCCTAGCAAGGATAAGAAACATGGAAATCTAAGAGATAGCTTTGATGGAAAATGTCATTATTGTCGTAAATTTAGACACAATAAAGAGGATTGTCAATTTAAAAATAACCAAACAAATTTTAAGTATCAAAAGGGTAGCAAGTCTGTTCAAGACCAAAAACAAAATCAAAACCAAAACAAGATTAAGAAAAACAACCAAAAATCAAATGTAATTACTTTGTATGTTATTTTTATCACTGCAAAAGAAAATGAATGATATTAGAAATTGGTGCTTCTAGAAACACGACATTTAGATTTGATATCCTATATGAACTTAGTGAGTGTAATGATCAGATCTACATGGGTGATCATTCCATTCTCAATGTTAAGGGTCAAGGAAAAGCAAATGTAGAATATGGTTTTATTAATAATGTATTGTTAGTTCCTGAAATTAAAATGAATTTTCTTTCTTGTTACTAGTTACCTCGAAATAACTATAGTGTAACATTTTTAAAGGATAAACGATATATTAAAAATGAATATGATGTTACTATAGTTGAAGGAATTAAAAGAGATGGTTTGTATGTACTTTATTTTTTTATTTCTTCTTCTTGTTTCACAACTCAAAGAATTGATAAGAAATTATGGCATGAGAGGCTAGGTCATGTCAATTTGAGGAGCATGTATGACATGTCTTGAATAAAACTATTAACTAGTTAGCCACCAATTTCAAAAATCATGAAACTTGTGAAGGATGCTTACTTCGTAAGCAATCTACTAATCCTTTTCACAGTCATCATGATGATAACAATTTTGAACCCTTAGAGATTGTTCATAGTGATGTTAGAGGACACCTATAAGTTCCTTCTTTTAATGGTTATTTGTATGGTGTCAAGTTTTCATTGATGATTTCACTCATATGATTTTGACGTATTTCATTTAAACGAAATCAAATGTCATGTCAAATATTAATGAATGTAAAGCTTTAGTTGAAAAATAATTTAAATATAAAATTAAGAGACTTAGAACTGATAATGGGGTAGAATATACGAGTCAATAATTTTATTAATTTTTTGTTGAATGTGGCATTCAAAGGGAACTAACTACTCCATATTCCCCTCATTTGAATGGGATTACAGAAAGGAAAAACTGCACTATTCTAGAAATGGCTAGGACCATGATGGATTCTACTCAAGTTCCTAAGTTCCTCTGGGCTAAAGCTATCAACACTATTATTCATATCTTGAACAAAGTTCCCACTAAAACCTTAGTAGATTCAAATCCTTTGGAAAATTGGTTGCACAAAAACCCTACTATATCTCATTTAAGAATATTTGGTAGTCTAGCTTCACTCTTCATTCCAAAATCAAAACGAAAGAAGCTTGATTAAACTTATTTTCCTTGTATATTTTTAGATATGGTATAAAAACTAAAGGTCTTAGGATATTTGATCCATGAAAAAGAGAATTTATTGAAAATAGGAATAAAAAAACCCTGGAAACACCTTTTTGTTCTTCTTCATCTTCATATTCTATTATTTATGATGTTTCTAATAAAAATTAAAATGAATTTGAATTTGAAAATTGTAAAAATAATGAATGTGATGAAGAAACTAATGTTGAACTTATAGTTGAAAATGATATTGTTCCTAGTTCCTTTGTAAGTAAAAGAACTAGATGGGTCGACTCTATTATTCAAGAATCTAATTCAAGATGCCTTTAAAAAATGACCACAAGTCATCAAACATATCATGCTTTGATGGCTTTGTATGAACCTAAACCCCAATATTTAGAAGAAGATTCTTCTGACGAAAGACGATTAGATGGTATGAAATTAGAATATAATGATTTGATTAAAAATTAAACATGGGAATTAGTCCCTTCTCTTGAAAAATGAAGTATATTCAGATCTAGATGGATATACAAGATTAAATATATAGTAGATCTGTCAGTATAGATAAATTAAAAGCAATATTAGTAGTTCAAGGGTTTACTCAAAAACCCAGTATCGACTACATAGAAAAAATTTCACGAGTTACAAAAATGAGCACAGTAAGGATTTTGCTTTCCTTAGCTACTCATTATGGTTGGGAAATCCATCACATGGATGTAAAAAATTAATTTTTGAATGATGATTTAAAATACAAAATTTATATGACGCAACCTAAAGGCTTTGAAGAAACAGGCAAAGAATTGTATTTTTGTAAATTGAAAAAATATTTTTATGGTTTAAAACAAACTTGTAAAGCATGGTATTCTAAAATTAACAGTTTTTTCAAGAATTTGGTATTTTCTAACTTTTCATCTGACAAATGATTTATATGTTGATATTTAAGAAAATTCTATTATTTTCATTGTATTGTATGTTGTTGATTTACATACCACTAGTAATTCTAACACTTTAATTATGAAAATTAAAGGAAAGTTAATGTGGTATTTAAGATAAAAAATTTAGGATTATTTCATAATTTTTTAGGCATGACTGTATCTCAAAATAAAAATTCTATTAAAGTATCTCAATCACAATATGCAACTAATTTCCTTACTAGGTTTAATATGCTTGATTGTAACCCAATTGTTATTCGTAAATAAGTAGGATGTAAACTTGATCCTAAAACAATATGTGAAGAATATAATCCTACTTTGTAAAGGAAACTTGTAGGCAGTTTTATTTATCTAACTAAATACAAGGCTTGACATTGCTTATACAATAAGGATTGCTTCAAGGTTTATGAAGGAACCTTTTCAAGATCACTAGAAATTAGAAAAAAGAATTTTTTTTATGTAAAGGACACAATTAATTGTGGGTTACAATATATTTCATCTAACTATGCATATTTATATTGTTATTGTGATTCTGACCATGTTGGTGATATGATAGATCATAAATCTACAACTGGATACATATTCAAGTTCAGTGTAGGTGCCATTACTTGGAGCAATAAAAAGCATCTGATAGTTTCTATTTATTCTACTAAGGAATAATATAAAAGTGCAATGGAAGTAACAAAAGAAGCCATGTGACTAAAGAGGCTATTAGAAAAGATGCACATTAAAGTTACAGGAATTAATCCTCTTATGTGTGATAGCTAGAGTTGTAATGGTATCGCTAAGAATCAGGTTCAACAATAAATAATGAAGCATATTGAGATAAATATGCACTTTATTCGGGAGAAGGTTCTCAGTGGTGATATAGATCTCCAATACTACCCGAATGAAGATCAAATTGCAAACTTGTTTATGAAGCCATTGTGTGCTATGAATTTTTGCAAGTTATTTGTAATGTTTGGCCTTTCAACGTTTCCATTAAGGGGAGTGTGTGTGGAAATTTCAACTCCTAACGGTGGTCTAGTTTATTGTTTCCTTCTCCCCTATACTTATATTCTTGTTTAAAAGCATTGTAAAAGATCTTATATGATCTAAAGTAAACTGATAGAGTTTACATGTAAATTGATGAAGTTTACGGAAAATAAAGTCTATTGTCCATCTATTTTTAAAGGAGGACCTTGTGTTATAAAAGGATGCTTGAGATGTGGTATAATAATATTCCCACAAGAAACAATCATATTTAGTCTCACAAATACAAGTGCTAGCCTAAAACTTTAGGGTTTATGGATTTGTAAATCTTGTTGTACAAATAGGCAATGTTGGCATATGGATCCAAATTTAATAGTAAGGGGGGGGCGCGGGGGCGGTTGTTAGAACTATGATATTGAGTGCATCATAATATATAGTTTATATTTAAATAATATAGAATAAAGTCTATTTATATAATTTAATATAAACTTTATATTAGGGGTTGGTTAATTTAATTAATCAAATAATTAAATCGAGGAGGTGTTCCACATCACATAAGAAGGTTATAACCCTTTAGGTTATTTAAATATGACCTTAGGTCATATATTCATATATTGAATGATCAAGATACAATATTATTGAATCATGTAATAATATTCCAATGCAAAATATGAAGGTTGATCATGGTAAAAATACAGGGAATAGAAGTGAAGAGGGAGTTAATGGATTGGTAAATGTAAAATTGTCTCTATAGTGGATTTATTCTGAGGTTTTTACCCATTTAGGGGTTTTCCACGTTATATGCAGTGTTATGTGCTCAATGTGATTTATTTAATTTATTAATTTTATATATGTTATAATGTTTAACTTTATAATAATTAATTAATTTGGTGAATGTACCTTTTCACTCCTCTTCTTGATACAAAAATATCAAAAGATAAAATAAAAACACACAAAGATTAATTTGATTGATAAAGAGATTTACCTTAAACTTAATGAATTTATATGAAAGATAATCAATCATAAATCAAATTATTTTCTATATTAAATATATGTTATGAATATTTATATGAAATATTGAAACCTATTAGTTAGGTTACCTCTTGAAAAGGTGAAAACCTTAAGTGATATATTGTAATCTCTTCCTTGCAATAATTTATCAAATGAAATTATGATCTTGAAGATAAAACATAAAAATAGACTTACAAGAAAGAAAATAAAAGATAGTAACATATGAGCATATTTACATAACTGACAAGATGAAAAATAAAAAATAGACATGATGAAGAGAAAAAAATTACATTAATGAAAAAGAGTACATTGATCACTAAAAACGTATTAAAAAGGTCATAATTCATAATCAAATTCAACATGGAATACAAAGTACATTTATTTTGAGAATGAAATAAAAATATCACAAAGGCTTACAATAAATATGACAAACAAAAATCTGCAATCAGTTAGAGAAAATGTAAAATAATCAATAAAATAATATTAAATCTAGATATACTTGTTGTATTAAAATTTCATATTCGAACCTCAAAACAATGCCATCAAAATGCTTGTAAGATCACTTTCCTTAGAAAAAAATTCACATAAATAATTTAGATTAGAATTAAATAACCTTCAAAATAGTTGCAATACCTGCTTTCTTATCCTTTGTAATTGTATCCTGCAAGTCCTTTTATAACATATTCTTACATATAGTTAGTTATAAATGATTGAATTATTTGAATAATTGTTAAATGAATAAGTTATAATAAGTTTTCACTTATGACTTAAGTAATACATTATAATAAATTATTATTATAATCGAGTACTCAGACAAATTTAAGATATTTTACTTTAGGCATTTAAATGAGGCACGTGTCATCAAAACAAGGGCCCACTAGATACTTCACACATTAAATAAATGCAAAAAAAAACCATTAAAGAATTCATTTTATTTAAAATACTAACACATCATCACCATAAACAACAATTAAACATCAAAATTCATCCACTTATATGTATATACGTATAATAATGTCATCGTAGTTTACCAAACATATCCCAAAATATAAAGTATATATGAAATAATTAATATGTCAAACAAGTTCATAAAATCCAAAGAACAAAATAAATCTTCCCTTGTCAAATCCAGTAATGGTGTCCCTTCCTCAGTGATCATCTCCACATATTTATATGGATCCACTATTATAATAGTGTGAGTAATGATTCCAAACTCTTCCTCCACCTCCAAATTAACTTTGTTTACCGCACTAGGCACCTTAGGCATTATAGAAGAGGACATAGCATGCTTAGAGGTCTATGGTTAGTCATGTGAAGGTGTAACTTGGTTCTTTCTAAGTAATAGTGGCGAAGCGGAAATAGGTAATACATGATGAGAAGGTATATGGGAAGGAGAATATTGGATAGACATATTAAAAGAGGCCAATTTATGATCAACATGTGTGTGCTTAACATTATGTAAAGGATGGTTATTAATGCTATGGGAAGGTTGAGTATGTGGATAGGATCCAGTTACTGGCAGGGATTCATGAAGGAATGGTTAATTTTCATCTAAATGAATGGAAACACGTATAGAACCCTAATAGCTCACCTTTGGCCAACCATAGGTGAACCCCTTTTGCATTGTGATTGGCCACAAAAAATATTATTCCCCCAATAGTGGTGGGAAAAAGATATTTTATAACCCCAACCATCCCATCAAGACATTATTATAATGCGTAAAAGAAGAAGTAATGAAAAAAAATAACATATAAGATCATTAACTTCCAAAAACATAATCATCAATAAAAATTATAAGTGAGAGTCATCTAAAAAGATAATATTTAGCTCCTGAAAATGCAATAAATGTTTCTATATATCTTGTAGAACCATTTTACATTAACCATTTATTTTCATTTCCATAATTTATCTCAGATAGTCAAAAAATATCAAACCATAATACCATTTCTTTCTGAAACCCACCAAGTGATTGTATCATTTCAAGTGCTCAAAATATAAAATTTTGAAACAAGATATCTTTAAAAAATACATGCATAGATAATAAACCAGCTAGCTCTAAAATATTCCATTATTTCAACTTATAACTACCATCACGGCTCAAATATAGAATATATCCTATGAAATCTTATATACCCAAATATTCATCACTGTATTCACAAAACAAATAAACAAATGCATGTACCACTAAATATTTATTACAGAAAACAAATATTTCAAATAAATTTTATCAAATAACTGAAATCAAACCATAGAACCCAATATTTTAAACAAATAATAGTAAACCTAAAATATAATCAATGAGCACATAAATATTCAAAATAATTGGAACTTATTCATCATTTATCAAACAGGGACATTTTCTTCTACCCATAAAATAAAATTGTGATATTTATTGTATATTGGACATGATTCTAGTATGACTGATATCTAACTCGATGACCATTAAAATAAGCAACTACAACTTCAAAAGCATAACATCATTTAGTATTAACAAAACAGGAGCCCAAAAGACTAACATGCATACTTCAAAAATATTAACAAGCACTTAAATAAATCATAATTTTCCAATATGAAAGTGATATATATTCCATTATATGAAATGTTTTTTAAAAAAACTAACTGTGTATACAGAATATCAACTTAGGTGAGCTTGAAATTTTATATGCAAAACACCTAACAAACTATACAAATACCATGTGAACTACATCATATATAAACCAACTCTAGCCAACAACAAACACATATGTCAACACAAAAAATTACATACATGTTGGCTATCGAAATGCATTGTTAAATTGAAAACTCAAGATTGACACTAACAATTCATACTTATCTAGAACCATAAAACTTCAAGTTTCTAATTTCTTTCCAAAGTGAAACAAACAAATGGCCCAAAATCTAAAACCATCTCCTTTTTCAAATATCATATGGACTCATTAAATTCCCATTAAATTTCCATGAGTAATTTTTTCACTATATTCCTGTCATCTCATGTCTTGGAAATCAATGTTTACAAATGGAGGTTCTATTATAGTTCGAAAGATAAAAAACCTTTGATTTATTAAATTGCCAAAACCTTATACTATCGATTTAATGCCATTCGAGCAAAATTTTTTTTTCATATGTTCTAATATATATCATCGAAATAAGATAAACAAAAGCATGATATGTGGCATTGAAATTTTGAGATCTAACCTTATATTCCTGAAATCTGCATTCATGTGCAAACAATACATTTGAAGCCAAAGCTTAAAAAATGAAAGACAATCCACCAGTTGACTTGAATGAACAAATATTATTTCAAAAATGAATTTTCACTATTTCCATTCGAATGATAATTTCCAAAAGGTAAAAGTCAAAA
The DNA here is from genome assembly GCA_019776745.2 of Taxus chinensis. Lineage (NCBI taxonomy): Eukaryota > Viridiplantae > Streptophyta > Pinopsida > Cupressales > Taxaceae > Taxus > Taxus chinensis. The sequence continues at coordinate 865,014,219 of CM034147.1, read as the reverse complement.
ATACCAAAATGTGGGCTTCAATACTAAATAGTGATATAATGAAGCAAAACTTGATTTCCATGTTAACTACTCACCATCCATGTTGATAAATAGATGACATATTTATATATATAAATTTAAAATAATGGCCAAAAAGTGTAAGAATGCCATGAGACCACTTAATGATATGAAAATAAAATAATGCATTAAATACCTAGTTTCCCCTCTAGACTTATTATGAGTGTGATAAAAAGCAAGAAGTAATACGAATATTTATAAAAAAAATTGAAGAGAGAGGGGTGTTAAATTTTTACCAATAACAATACTCTCTTACATATTAGGTGCACACTTTTTCTTACTTATACATGTCCATTAATTTGATATCTCATATATACGGAACTTTCACTACTTTTTCACTCTTCTTTTGTAGGTTCATCCTTAATACACAACAAGGAGAATATCATATTAGCAAGAACAACATACTACTACGCATAAGCTTCACCCTGAGGGTCCAATTCCATTTCATAGTCTCCACGATTACATTGTGATCACTTAACACTTTAATTTTCCACTTGGCATGCTATCGACTACAATCTTGTCTACAAGATTATAAGGTATGCAGATTATATCTTCTATCTTATATTGATTATTCACTCAACATCATAAAGTGGGGGAAAATATAGATAAACTATATACACCTGGGTACATTTCTAGGTATTAAAAGCATTTTAGCATTTACATGATTCCAAAGAAATAAAAATAGTAATTGGAAAATCCACTTTAGCCTTTTATTTGGTCTTCTACACTTTGAATGGATTTATACATCTTGGACTCTTGTTGGGGTTTAACTATTTTATCTTTCTACAAAATCAGACACTAGCATTTAGTTGGGACACTAGAGCTAGGCACTTCTTTCCTTATGGGAATTATTCTCCGTGTTTACCTTTTTTTCTTATCCTTTTAGAACCCTTTTACTTCTTAATTAATTTTTACTACTTTGGTTCATCCTTTTAGTCAATTAAAAAAATTAAACAAGGGAATTGTTGATGCGTAATCAGAACACCCTTGAAATGTATGCAACTCAAAGGGTTTAAACTCTTAGCGTGATTGCATAACATGGTTCTTTTTGCAAAGTGTTAGAATTTGTAATCAGGAAAGCTCTCTGGATGAAGGCTAGTTCCTATTCCTCTATTTAGATCCACACATTCAAATTATAGAGGATCTACTCTAAAATATACTTTAACTTGCCATGGAGACAAGGTTAAGAAGATGCAAGAAAATAAACCTAAACTAAAAATGGTGATGTACCAAAGGAATGTTGAACAATTGCTTTTCCTTTAAAAAAAAACCTTGAAATGTAATAAAACCACCATACAAAGATAAACAAGATTGCAGTGAGAGATCATAGAGATGCAAAAAACACAAGAGAGGGCTGAAAATCATCTATGGACATGTATTATTGCTTCAAAAATTCGACATAGTACACTACAATGGCCAAGAGGAAAGATTCGTATTATAGTTTTGATGGGAGGATTTAGCTCAAAAAATCCAATTATAGACAAGAAAAGAAGGGAAGGTGAAAAGTTAAATTGTTCAAACTCTAGAAAAATTCCCCTCATTACAATATATATCAAGAATATGAGAAAAGGGGGAGAGAATAATTTGAATTATTGCTTCAACCACCCAAAAATACATTGAATTATCCTACAAAAATGATGGGTTCTACTTAAATACCAATGCCTCCATCTACTAATCCTTTTTAGGCAAGAAAGGAAGCCCATACCTTCATTACTGGGGTAGGTGAGAAGTCTCACACCCTAAATAATGGGGAACTATATTTATTAATTTTTAATAACTTAGTCCCACTAAATTAAATATATCTAGTTGGAGTTGAGTATCAGACACCGAGAGATTTCCAAAGAATTTCTTTCTTGTGGAAATCTGAGCTTCAAGTCAAAAGTTATGGCCATCTGAAGGTCGAGGTGTCAGTCGATAAAAAATTGCATGTGGTTAGCTCTGTCTTGCTTTGGATTCCAAAATGCATGTAACCTTTGAAATCCTAAAATTCAAACTTTCAGACATTTTTGTTTCGAAGATTGAAAAATTGTTCACTGCTTCAAATGGCCTAAGAGTTCTGAAAGTATAAAATTTCAGAATTTCGGGGAATTTTGGACATTGTGTTGTTATTTTTTTGTTTTTCTCACCGAAGACTCTAAAGTCAGAAACCTTGAATCTCTAAAGTCTGAAAACCCAAACCTCTAAATTCTAAAAATTCCATCGCATTGACCTTGAAATCTGCTTTGACCTCTGAAATCTGAACCCCTTCAAGATTCAGACTTTCAGCATTTCAGAAATTTTTGGCCCCTTTTCCTATTTTGCCGCCAAAGACACTGAAATGTGAAATTTTGAAATTTCAGAATTTTGATGTTTTAGATTTCAAGATTTTTGCTCTCGCTGTCATCCCTGAAACCCGAAAGTCTAAAATTTCATACTTTCAGAGATTCGGGTTTCATAAATTTTCCTCCATTTTTCCAACTTTGTGCTCTAATATCTCTGAAACCCCAAAGCTTGAAAGTTTGAAATTTTGGACTTTTGAGGTTTTGGGTTTCTGAGACTTTTATCCTTTTTAAGTCCCCGAAATCCTCCTTATCCTACCTCCAAAAAGCTCCACATATGAAGTCTGAAATTTAAGATTTTGGACTTCTTGTTTTCCCAAAATATCTACAAGTTTATCGGGCCTGCTTTAACCTTTTCGACCGACTCTGAAATGCAAGCTCTCTTGATGGATAAAAACCTCCATTTTTAATGCGTGCAAGTTCTTGTTTGTCTAATTTTTCCTGAAGGGTATAATTGTATATCAGGAATCATATAAATACATAGTTATGTTTTCAAAAAGAGGGACCAAGGATTAAGTATTACATACTATCACCTAAGTTTGCATCTAAAAGCACAAGAGAATTAAAAGCATCCATATAAAAAATTATTCAAGGGACAAGGGATTCATTCTTCTACATACATAACATAGGAGGGGAATTTTATTCTATTTTATCCCACACATCCTAAAGATCTCTTACATTATAGATATAGCTTGTAACCATTGGTAAAAGTTGCACAAGGGAATCCTAGGGTATCATTACACACAATCTCACATAAAACTATGTGGATTATAAGATGTAGTGTACCATCAATCGTAAGCTCACTCTTTGGGTGGCCATAGGGGTTAGTCTGAATCCCCATTCTAAATTTTACTTATTAGGTTTTATGTGGTTTTTGGGTATGTGTAGATGAACTTTATTCTTGGAAGTTCCAAGTACATTCATAGATCAGACAAAGAATTTAGATTAATATAAATAAAGGGATAGCCAACATCATTGAGCCTTGAAAGAACTAGATTTGCATCATCCAGCTTGACATCAGCACCCAAATCCAGACACCATCACAAGGTGCTAATGTCCTCTCCTAGGCACTTCTGACATATGCAGTTTTAGATTCTAGAACCTCTGGTGAACATTGATGACACTCTCATCAGTAAGTTTATGCCTTAACCTACTCAAATCACTGTTAGATTGCTTGGGAATCAGTTAAGTCTATCTATTTCCCTCTCTGACTTAGGGTTTCACATCTACATGTTTGTTTTCTTTTTTCTTCACTATATATTATCATTTTAACAACATCTATTATAGTAGTTATTATACAATACAATTTAATTCAATTTATATTAAATAATAGAACTAAACAAGAAGAATCATGATGAAGAACTATTAAATACGAAAAAAATTAATTAAACCCTAGAGATTTTATGGGTAGATATGTGATTGAAGATTAAAGGTCGGGTTCATGAATGATTTATCTTTTTAAGTGATTTAATCCTACAACATCATCTTTTAAGATATTATATGTTATTCTAACTATTATACATAAAAAGGATGAAGTAATGGAATAAGATGGTACTTAGATTTATTTAATTTCCAACATTAACTATCCAAATAAAAAAAAACACTTTACAAAGTGACTATTAATCTAGGAACTATCAAAAGACAAAGGAGATAATACACTTAGTTAATTTTTTTGTGGATCTACAAGGTTTTAAGTGATATGAATTCCTAAATAGGTTGATATGAGACTATAATTTATTCATTTTTGGAACTAGCGTATGATATTATACTTTGATTAAACCATACTACTAGGTCAAAATGTTCCATACAGTCTTGATTCTTATATATTGTCTTGGACCTACTTGGATTCTATCTTTACAAATTTAATTATTCTTCCCCTACATGGAAATTAGTGTAAATATCTATCGTTCTTCTTTTTTCTCATTCAGAATGGCTCTATAACTCTCATGAAACCATAAAACATTCATAGTGCAATATAGAATTCTTACAAAACAAAGTTTGGTGGGTTTTTGGCACCCCCATGTATTGTCAATTTCACCAATACTTTAAAGAGGTATCAAACTAAATTTTTTCTCCTATTAAGTAGTATCTACTATAGTGCAATCATAATTTCACACAAATTTCTTTGAAAATACCTTATTTGAGTTTCACACTTCCTCAAACACTTGGCAAGGGTTACATTTCTTGTTTTAGGAGAGACGAGGGAGACTCAATTAGACTTGTTAGGTAACTTCAAACCCATAAATAAAACTACTCTAATGGATGTGTATGAGTCCTTTCACAGTGTTAAAAGCTTGGAATGCCTTTTTTTCTTTTTAAAATTGAGTATCTCTTAAAGTGTCAGAACCCTAAATGATGTATGAATGACTTTCTTATATAGTATTCTGATGATTTGTATATTGTGAAAGGATGACCAACAGGCAATAATATACCATATGAAGATGAAATAACTAAATTTTTGGTGTAAAATATATCGATCAAAAACCATACAATAGGGTTGGGTTGTATATTTTTTCAAACCAAAAACAAACTGGTAGTTTTGAATGGAATGGAAATACCATTGTTTGGCATCTTAGGTCATAGGATAGCTACCTTTAGATGCATTTTATGTTATAAAACCTCAAAAAAATATAATATAAATGCACAAAAAGATAAAAAAGTAACTAAAGAGATATCACAGTGAGCTAATAAGTAATATTAAGAGTGTGTTTTTGCGCACAAGCATGCAATGTCAGGATCAATATTTTTAAAGGATAGATTTCAAAATTTGAATTTCTATGCAAAAAAATCATGTGAAGAAGAAGAAATGTTTTTAGGAAAGAACCAGACACGAGGAAATTAATAAGAGATATTATGTTCTCCATTGTCAGAAAGGTGGGTAGAGACCACAAAAAAGGTATTATAGTGCATCAGAGAAATTGTTTCAGGAGAAATTATGATGACCAAATTAGATGAAGCATTTTTAGAAATGAGGACAATTCTAGAGGAGATAATTTCTGAAATAAAGGATGTGAGGACTAAATTAGGAAATGAATACCATTGAAGAGGTCTTGATACTAACAACCATGGAAAGGGAAGAGATATGACACAAAATAAATATGCCCAAAAAATTCATAATGAACTTAGAGAGGAGTTAACAACATGGAAATATGAGGTACATACATAAAACACAAGTGATTTTTTCCAGGAGAGAAGACTCGTCGAATATTTTTTGGTGAAAATAATGAATTATGGAGAGATTACATGAAATGTGTGTTGGATAATTGTTGCTAAAGAATAATTTTCTTAGTGAGAAGAGTCTAGTGCACAATATTTGACTTATATTTGTATGTTTTTGAAGAGAGAGTGAATCCTGTAATCCAATTTCCTATAGTACTATAAGGAGATGGCTAGGCTAGTAGAAGAAAGTACATAGAGAATGAATGGAAGAAGGAACTCAAGGTGTGAAGCTATGAAATGTGTGAAAGAAAGTATCAGGTTATAAAAATAGGCAAGGTAGAGTTTGAAGGAGATAGGTTACAAATATTTCATACCAATGGCAAGATGAAGGGAAAATGCTTTATTGTGGTAATTTTTAGTGGGAGAATCAAAAATCTCATTCTAAAGGAGATGGTTTGAAAGTTAGGATTGAAAAAAATAATCCTAACCAATACAAAGTGACATAGTTGGTTTTAAATCAAGATCGCATTTTTTGCAAGAAATACGAGGAGAATATGAAGATCACAAGATTCATCGAGTGATGTGTGACATCCTATCATTAGACATATACCATGTCATTTTTGGGAGGTCATTTCCATAAGATGGAGATATGATCTATGACGGGAGAGAATATGTTAAGGTTCACAAGGATTGGAATAGATTTCATCTATCCTCATTGAGAGAAGGATATGTTGAGACCCAAAGCCATAGAGTGGTGCACATATGAGATGGATTCCATGATTGTGTACAAAATTGATAAGGTGGTGCACAAAATAAAAAAGGGGAGGCCATCTCAAGAGTTTAGAAAAAAGTGAAGGGATAAGATGGTATCACTGAATATTACATTTTAGGGAAAAATATTACATAATAAAGGAAAAAAAAAATTACATTTTGGCCCAATGGTAGTGTGTAGATATATTACAGAGGTGGAAAATGAAAGAAATTAAAACAAGGTTGTAGAATACATAAACAACATAGAGGATGAATTAATGTTGTAACTAGAGGTGATGGAATAAGAATGAAAGAAAGTGTACAGATTGCATGAAATGCACAAGGATATTACATAATTGGAGAATAAGGGATATTTTTTGGAATAAGTCTCAACTGAGGGACATAAAGAGTATGTGATAGAATAATCCCTAGCTCAGGTAAATGAGTGTGTATATGAGGATTGTGTGAGAATATAAATTCTAGTAGAAGAGTATACATATGAAGGCACATGTAGAAGTGGGAGAACCATGCCAAAGAAAGTAGAGAGAATAAGATAATAATTTTTTCTAAAGGAAATACAAGATTAGTAGATAGAGAAAACTTCAAGAATGCATATAAAATAAGGTACGTGAGGAGAGAGAGATCTATAGAGATATCAAAGGATACAAGAAAAATGATGAGCACACGAATAAAGGATGGCATGATACTAGTGGAGGAGAACAATGAAGAATATATGTATTGGCCTAATGCCAATATGGGAAAGTAGAATGAAGAGAAGGTCGTGGAAGAATTATGCAAGGAGTATAGTGAAATGAGAGAAATGTAGCAAAAGGAGGTGCAAGTAAATATTTTTGGAGAAGTAAAAAACGAAGTGCATTGATGAACAAAGCTACCCAAGGGAGGAGAAGAAACAAGGTTTGTAGTCATGAAATGTGAGCAGGTACAAGAAAAGGAACTCACTTGGAAGAAGAAGCATATAGGGGAGTGTAAAAATAATAATTTCTACCAGAAGAGTGATGATGGAAGGTATTCCATGAAGTAGATGAGAGATGGATTTTACAAGAAAGTAGAAAAATTCATGTTGATGTACATTTAAAGTATAGCGAAAAGGATCCAATTTTTGAAAGGTTGGATGGATGGTATTCTAACAAGGATCAAGAGGTATAGACACTCAAATTTTTCAATCTATTCTTTGACATAGCTAGTATTCACATTGCACACTTGTATGCATAATTACACTCCCCATTATTACTTAGGACATATTAATAGCTATTTTGTCACTTATTCATCTTTCAAATGATTTATTTCATTATTTTATGACATTTAATTATACAAAATATACCTCAAAACATATATCCCTAGCTCCAAGAATTTAAAACCAATTTATATTTTCACGTCAAAACAATCAAATTTGGTAAGTTTTTCCAAATCTATAACTCAACACTAGTGTATTCTTTCAGACTCACACATTGTGCACTAAAAATTTCAATTGCATCATATTCATATGGATTAATGTTTCCTCTTAGGAATAATTTCATGACATAATAACCATCAAAAGCATATATAAGAAAGTCAATTAGACATTATTTAAGGTCTTGGAACTTTCAATAGCTTTGCATGTAAAAGAAAAAACAAATTACACTCCAGGATTAAAAAATTGTGAAATAACTCATGCACATCCATTAGGATAGTACTCTCTACAATTGTGAACTCTCCTCCTAGGTATAAGAGTCTCCATCTTCTCTCCAAAATAAAGAAAAGTCATACTTCCACGTTATTTGGGAAAGTGTTAAACTTAAGCAAGGCATTATGAAAGCATAGTTTTCTAGTTCTCATTTAAGTATAGTAGATAACACATTAAATGAAAATGAACTGTGGTTTGAGCACTATTCATAGAATTGGTGACATCGACACTACACAACTGTGGCCAAAACCCACATAAATTTATTTTATAGGAAATCCGTCTTACACTATGATGGATTTAGGATTCTAAAGGAGAGTGACGAATACTAAAGCACAAATATAGTCATTTTCGCTAGGAGAGGAACAAGAAATGTGGCTGACCTAGAATCCAAGAAGGTCCAAGATTTTATTGAAGAGTCAAAACTGTATGGATGGTTTTTACCTAGTTTAATGGTTTTGACCAGGTATAGTTTATTTTTTTTCTCTCAATAACAAAGCAGTTTCAGTCTTAGATCAACTTGTTCCTACACTCATATCACTCATATCCTCCCATATCCATAGAGAATCGTCTAAGTGCAATATTTCATTTTTTTTAATAGTTCTTAGATTAAGCATTATTTTGATTTGGGAAAATAATATTGCAGCTTAATTAAATCAAGGTAGCTTCATATTAAATTATTTGATTCATTTTATGTATGATAATAAGACACATATTAAAATATTAAAAGGGAAAGTTTTATAGCTGTGTTTATGCTTATTTTATAATCTATTTTTTTTTCTCTAAAAGCCTTTATTTTATTCTGACAAATTGGGTGTCCCATGATTGTTGTGTAACTCCTTGTGTGTGCTTTTGTATCTCATCTATGTAGAATCAAGAACCTTGATTCTCTTGCGACACCATAGGTGTCCCAAATTTTCACACATTTTTACACTTTGTGTGATACTGTTTGGCATGATTTTACTTGTTTCTACATTGTATACACTCGTTAACTACTAACTCATCATTTTTTATTGTTGTTATTGTTGTTTTTTTTAATTTACAGTATTCTTGTTATGTTTTTTGTTTTCCTTTTTTTATTGTTTCGCGCCATGGTTTCTACCATGTGCACCCCCATTTACAGGAGTAAATTCTTCTTGTTGGACACCACAATAGCTTTGCAAAAGTTCTTACAGGTTACCAACATCTTATAAATGGGTATAAATCTTTCCTTTTGTATGAAACACTATAATTCTTCATCGTGCACATGCTTCAAAAGTGGAAGAAACCATCCAGAGATTTATTCTACATTTCCAACTAGTAAAAGAAGTTTTTGGGCATAGACACATGAAAAGAAAGCCCACAAATGCTTAGAATTGGATTTAAGAGTATAAAATTGAAAAAAAATACCACTCACGGTAAAAAACTTACAGCCTGGTCAAGACTGTAGATATGGTCCTAACCCTATAACATGATTTTTCATAGAGGGAAGTTTATCTAGATTTATTAGAATTTTCATATTTATCATCACTAATATAGAATTATTTTAGGGTTTCACATTCATATTGACTCATATTGGAAAAAATTTAGGGGCATGAAGTATTTCATTCTCTCCTTCTCCATGGTAATAATTTTCACCTATAGTTTTAGACACATTGGCTGTAAGGACATCCTTTCTCCACTCATACTTTGGCATGTAATTAATTCTATTTAGTTCTTACTCAGCTATCCAAACACATGGGAAGAGTATGGGGGCACTTATTTAAATTTTATAGTATATGTGTCAAGTTGCAAAAATTTTCTTATATCCATCTGTAGCAATATGGTCCATAAGGTTATGGAAGGCAGTGAAGCCACAAAGTTCATTGTGGGAAGGATTTCATATCCTTTATGTAATTCAGGGCAAGATATCATAGTTGTTTAATGAATTTGATATATAGTCTTCCTCCTTGATAGTGTTTCTTTGGATCCTTTTTTTTCTTCTTCTCTTGGGAATTCCTTTGTTGGGTTGGTACACTGATCACATCGAACTCTTCCTAACACAATTAAGGATTGATTGCCCCCAATTCATCATCATAGTTTAACAAAGTTAAATTTTTTTAAAGTAAAATAAGGGGAGGATATTTCCTCTACAAGAAAAATATGTTTATTCCTTCCATGTTGTGTATCTCTTTTGGAATTTATTTTCACACATTTATTTACAATACATTCATTACATATTTTGAGTTAAAGTTCATTTTCCTATCTCAGGAATTGACTAAAATATTTGTTGAAGGTTTCATTTTTGGGAATGCTAACACCAACATAATAGGAATCTACAAAATAAATTTATTACGATGAAATAAAAATTATGTATACACTCTCATGAATTTTTTCCTTTATGCATGTAATTTTCATTTCATAATTAAAGCGGGGAAAATGTAGACATTCATATTTTACAATCTATCCTTTTACATTGTTGGTCTTGATATTGCACACTTTATGGACAAATACGCTCTCTCCACTATTTCTTAGCACACACTGATATCCCTTCAGTCACATGTATATCTTCGCATGAATTTTTATCATTATTTTATAAGGTTTATAATATGCCTAGAAATATATATCCCTAGATCCATGAAGTCAAAATAAAAAATTTCCTGTTAAGACAAAACCATTTGCTTTGGTCGGTTTGTTAAAATTTACAACTCAACCCTAACGTACATTTTTGGACCAACACATTATGCAATAAAAATTTTAATTACACCATCTTCATATGGACTAATGTTTCCTCTTGGTTACCCTTTCATGGAAAAATTACCATGGAAAACCTATATTAAAATTCAATTAAACTTCATTTAATGTCCTTGAATTTTCAAGATATCCTCATGTAAAATCAAGAAAAATGGAACTCGAAGCTCCAAAAATTGTGAAATAACTCAATCACATTCATTATGGAAGTACTCTCTATAAGTATGAAGTCTCCTACTATGTCTAGGAGTTTCCCTCTTCTATCCACAAGATAAAAAAAAGACCCTTCCGAGTATTTGAGCATGTGTGATAATCATGTAAGATATAGTAAAAGAATGGTTTTAAATTTATAATTGCACTATGGAAGTTTATTATATGCTAGTATAATGGCGTGGAGTTAGATCCCTATTTTGGGATGTGGTGACATTAGTGGTGCAGAAAGGTTCCCACAATGCACCTAACATTTTTTTACAAATAATCAATACTTATCTATAATGGTTTGATGGTTTGATCATAATTACAGAACCATTCTGAGGGACAATAAAGAAGACTGACATAAAATGAAAGTCATTTCTAGGAAGGTGAGGCACACAAAAATTTCTAGACCTAGAATCTAAGCACATCCATGACCATTCATAAGGGTCAGGACCATACAAATGATTTTGATCTAGTTGTATGGTTGTTACCATGAACAATTTAGGATTTCAGTTTCAACTATGAGGAACTTTAAGTCTCCTGTCAGCCTATTCTTGCACTCAAATAACTTATAACTTCCTACATGCACATATAATAATCTATGTACAATCTATCCTTTCTATTTTTATATTTTCTAGATAAATAGTCACATTGTAAAGTGCTATTATAATTTCAGAAATTATTTTTGGAAGTTAATTACATCAGAGTATCCTCCTATTAGATTATTTCATCCTTTTTACATTTGTTTATAACAAACACATTTAAATCTTAAATGTGAATGAAATAGGAAAATTCACAAAAAGTGAAATTTGGAGTATATGAGAGAAGGGTGACCACAAACATATATTAGGCACGAAGATAAAAAGTTTCTGGACATAATACATAATGGATTATGACCCAAAAGAAATAAGGGTGTAATTAGAATGAAAATAAAATATAGGGCACATAAGAAAACTGATGAGAGGATAAAAAGGGAAGGAATGTGCAAGAAGATACCACAAAGAAGAAAACATAAAGATAAAAAAAGGAAAATATAAAGAGTACTGGATGAAGAATGAAAATGTATCAAGTACAAGCCCAAAGAAGATATGGGTGCACATAAACAAAAGTAATAAAAAAAATTCGGGAGGTGGACTATCAAGGGAATGAACTGAATCAAAAATGATGAGAGAAAAAAAGATATGCTATGATGAGATGAATGGTTTTGTGGGGGTAGAGCCTCATAAAATTGTGGGAAAAGAAATGAAACAATCATAGAGAAAATCTGATGAAGGAGTGGAAGTGTCAAATATAAAACATGTAGAAAATACTATTGGACATAATATTCTAAAGAGTGGTTCTACCACTAAATCAATCTACTTGAGGTAAAACTTAAGTTTTAAGTACCTTAGGTATTTGATGTAGGTTCATCTAAGGTTTAAGGAGATCTTGCACAAATTTTAACTAAGTTTGGGTGTACATGAAGATGGAAGGATCTGGAAATTAATAGAGGATGTGTAAAATAGTAAGGAGGGTGATTCTCTTAAATTCCACAGAGGATTTGTGTAGTAGATATATAGGAATATTGTAGTGCATGAAGAATACATAGTAAAAGAGGAGAAAATAATAGTGTGTAGGGAAATTGACGAGGTTTAAAGAAGAGTTACATGTGCAAGAAATTTACATAGAAACAGAGAGAAGAAGTAGCACTTCAAGAAATGGTGTGAAATATTTTGATTTTTATGTTGAAAATTAATATACGAATGGAGGTGTTTGAGGTATTTGTAAGGGATTTTTTTTCAAATGAGGAGACTATGAAATATTTATTTGAAGAATAAAAAATGCATTTCATTGTTGTATGGATTGCGAATGAGGTGCATAGATGTTATTATGAGGCCCAAATGGTAATAGTTTCATTAGAAATGAGGTAAAGGTGTAGCTCTAGACCATTTGTGAATGGAAGAATGAGGAAGACATGTAACAAAGGTTTTCACATAAATGGATACATAAATGATTTGTGAGATGACAAGACATGTTAGAAAAAATTATCGATAAAACATGACACATTTTGTTAATCAGATGTGTTGACTTGGTAATCTCAATTAATCAAGGTGACGTGCCCTATACCTATCATCACATATGTGGAAGTAGATAAAATCGTTAAAGGATTAGTTTGAAGTTGGATATGAGTAGGGAAAATAAGAAGAATCTATAAGTACCCATAATGCTAAAGGAAACCCTACAATGAGAGATAATTTAAAAATTACATCTATAAAAGGAGGTTTAGTGCACTATTTTGGGGATGATTAGATGGAAGACAAAAGGGAGGCTAGAATAGAGCCATGTAAATAAGAGTAGAACCCATTTAGGTTAGGTCCTTAAGAAGAAATACCAAGTGTTTTTGAAAGCTCCATTAGAGATTTACATTCTCCATATATGTTAGTTGTGTGTAGATGTTGTTAAATTTTTATATGAATAGAAGAAAACTTTGAATTTCATTCCACTTTATGAGATTCATAAATAGATTCAGGTCATTTTAGCCCTTATGTCACCATCATTATGGTAAAATTTTATAGGAAATATCAATCTTTAGAACTTTTAAAATATTATAATTAATCTTATCCATATCAATACATCCATTGAATCCATATTAAGACTAATATTTATATTGAACATAGAAAATATAAGATAACAAAAATACTTCATTCTAAGTTTCTAATGAGATATAATATGTGATAATATACTTAAATAATTTTTTGGATAGATCTTTCAATATTAATTTTTTGAGGTCTTATCAAATGTGATTGAATGTATTTTATTAGATATTAATTGAGGTTGGATACCCTTATCTATTTGATTTAACATAATTAAATCTTGTCAAAGGATGAAGATCAAATTGCTATAAGAGTAACAAGAAATATCTATGCTGCAGAAGATAAGAAAGTGTAATAAATAGTGATATGAGAATGACTTAGGATATATTCAGATATTTGGAATACTTGTGGGCCAAAAAATTAGTGGAATAGATTGGATCTAATTTGAGTATGCTTTGTCTAGAAAACTATAATCTGAAACTCCTTCTGAAAGAACCACCCACAAAAGGACTGGAACACCTAGGCATTAGTTTTTGAACTAGGGTCTAGTGTCCTATAAATTGATCTACTGCTAATGTATTCATGGTATTAACTTGGATCCTTTCTTTCACTTGTTTTCATATCTAATTCATTGTAGGGTTCCTATTTCATACCTAAAGTTATAAAAATGTACCCTAACTACCCACAAAAGGATCAAGAAAACATTATGTTAAACAAATAATAGATATGATTGAGTAAATATAACCTCATAATTCTGTGTTATTTTAGTGTCACTGGCAATTATACTAAAATTCACAATATACGTAGTTATAGTTTGTGTGTGTGTGTGTGTGTGTGTGCTGCGATTGAATCACATCCCTTTAAGTTAGGTTTGCCTCATGCGAGATGCACTAAGATAAAGAGATACAACTAATTTTCCCCCAAGATAAAATGTGTGAGATGGAATTAAAAAATAGCCCCCTCTTATGTATTGAATAATTAATCCCAAATGCATTTCTTGAATGTTGTTTTCCCAAAAAGTAGATATGAAGTAATAGTTGCAATTGTTTAGCCCCTAATAATAATTATGAATTCATACACATACATGATTCATTCATTTGAATTTCGTCATTAACAACCAAAAAGGCTGGCGAAAAGTGATAAGAAATATTTTAGAAAATATAACAATTAATATGACTTTTAAAATTTGAGAAAAGGTGGGAAAATTATAGAAGGGCACAAAGAGGATAATAGCAGTTGGGTGCTCATGTCCCTAATGGGTGGTACTATTCAGGATGCTCAAAAGATATAATAGAAATTACAATGTTGGGTCACATGATATCCAATTTCTGAAAGTAAAGTGATCATTCAAGAAATGTAAATAATATACATATGAGAAGGATAAAACAATGCAAATGAAAAAAAGTGTTGTTAATTGATAGTATTATTTATTAGGAATAATGCATATCAAAACATACTTAGAGCTGTGATGTAAATAGTAAGTGTGTGATGTTGTGTATCTATTTTCCCACACTTTACGTTGGTGAATGTATACTCGGTAGCATAAAGTATATAAGAAGAGCATACCTTATAGAGAGATAAAGGGAGTTAAAACTTATAGCTTACCGATTGAGGATTGTTCTTCATAATATGTCGAATAAAGATTATAAAATGTGTATTTTGAAATGTAGGAGAGGGATAAGGATCCTAGGGGTGGCCTTGTGTGCATAGTGTAGATGATACTTATGTCTATCATTTAATATTGTCTTTTCTTGAGTGACTTGTATTAAGATTACTTCTTGTTCCGTTTTTGTGTTTCCTTATGTCATAGTAACGTTGATAATACAAAATAACGATAAATAAATTTGATTTTTAACTAAGTAAATGTGAAACAAGAAATCCATATTTAAAAATCAAGTGAAGAAAAAATAGAATAAACCTGAATGTTGTGAGATAATAGATATAATTTTGTTTTTGTCCTTTGCTTCCTTGGAGATGGTTGGGAACGGTACTGAGCATTTTAGTGTCATATCACCAAACTGAGGATTTAAGTGTCATGTCACCATATTGAGGATTTAGTCATCCTATTACTAAGAGAAGAGTACTAGGAGAGGGGGTAGGCGTTCCCTTATAACATTTAATGCTTTTCCACAGATAAGTGACACTATGGATGGTCACAAATACAATAGAAACTAGTCATGGATGACACATCATTCTAGGTATATTGATTTCATGCATATTCCCTAGTTGTCATTCCTTATTTTAACTAAAGAAAACATAATAATTTGTCCTCGTTATGCGATGTATGTAACATGCCACTTATTTTATTCCTACTGGACCTAATAATAACCTATAATTATGTATGTGTTTCTTAAAATTGGAAAATCCTATCACATAGAACCTGTTGATCATATAGTGTACAAGTTTATACCCTCGAGGATGACCCTCCCCCAGTTAGGAGACTAATACCCCACCGGTCCTGTATGGTATGGGTGCTTCCGTCTTGTATTGATTTTTTGGCCCAAATCTGATTACCAACCATTTTCAAATCTTATTTATTGTAATTTAGCTTTTTAACAACCTGTGTCTAGTTTCTAAACTTCCAAGAGGGTGAGATAATCACCCGATCATTGTCCCCGCTCATTTGGGGTGCATGAGATGAACAAATGTGAGTGCGGACCAAATGAGGAAATTTTAAATTGATGTGTGCATCTAAACTATAACTCTTATAGATGGAATAAGTAATGTACGTGGTAAAAACCATGACACATGAAAAATAATGGGAAAGTATATAAAAAAATTTCAGTCACAAATAAGAGTGGCATGACATAATAGGACATATTCAAAATATAAAATAAAATGAAATAAGACAACATGTAGCTCGTTGAATACATATGACACATATCAGGATGTCATAAGACACTCTAAGACTTCAAATATATAGAAGAAAAACATGCAATCAAGAATATGGAATAGATTGGAAACAATGAAAATCGAGACATAAGCATACACAAGATAAAAGTGAATCAGATAACCATGGTAGGAAGTATGCATACAAGAAAAATTCTACACATGAAGCAACCATTAGCATTTTCAAAAAATTGATAGTATTGTTGGTTTCTCAAACATGCACCCACATCTCAGATCTTAGAAGGGACGATGTGTTTGAGACCATAATGGAACTATACCCAAGTTTCGGGACCTTACTCACTTGGGACACATCTCCAAAGAAGGCCGATTGCTTTATTTATTTCTACTGCTACTACTACTCTTAGTGCTAAAAATGGAAACTAAGCTAATAATGCAAAGGGACCAAGGATAAAAGGATGACATAAAAGGAAACTACACTCAAAGGTGATAACACTATAAAAGAGGGATAAACACTATTTGTTCTAAGTGAGAATGATAGGAAAATTATTGAAAGGAGGCTAGGCATGAGTAACACAGATTTCACGTATTCATCAGATTGTTCTCATGGAACACAACCAAATAAGGAACCACAAGGGACGTGAAATAGAACAACCAAAACACAATGCAAAATAAAAATCAAGAAGAAGGAATTTAGACACGTTAGGAGAGATAATAGTCACAAAATGATGCTCTTATTACTTCCAGAAATGCATAGAGCTATTACAATTCTAAAGGAGACAAATATCCACATGAAAGAGTTTGATTTAGAGGTCTGTAACTCAAAATATAGAAAGTATGGAGTCTTTAGAAAAACATGTAAGGATATAGAGTGTCCAACATAACAAATGGGTCTATCTCTTACATGTATATATGAATCCATAGAGGAGGAAGGGAAGAAGGAGGGAAAACAAAAATTTGAAACACAACCACCAACAAGAAGCATTCAATGCTTGAAAATCCACCTGGGGGTCTATGAAATACGCTTCCCCAAGCCTGTTTGGTCTGTTGAGAAAAAAAGGGGGGCGAATCATATAAAATCAGGTGCTTGGAGAAATCAGATATGATCATTAATGCTCAGAGATACATTTTCCCATTTCTCACCTACTAAACCCACCAAGAATTTGAATTTAAATTTCTAGCACTATAGATGATGTCGGCATCTTTCTGAAAGGTCCAGGTGTGCATCGATCTGAGCTTTATAGAAAAAGATACAACTGTCAGAAGATGTCAGAGTTGTCGACGCACATAAAACACATGGTGAAAATAGATTGGTAGAAATGATAGCCAACTGTGTAAATATTTGTTGTTTCTGCCATGTGTCACCTACTGATTTGTTACGAGGATTCGACACCATGTTGGCGCACTTTGATTGGTTAAGCACAAAACATTCAATCATGTCAGAGCATGACATAGCACATGAGGGTACAAGGAGGGTGTGTAGGAGTGTTTGCGGAAGAATTATGTGTTGGAAGAAGACAAAGGGAAGGAGCACAAGGGTGTTCGTGGGGGAAAATGAAGCAAACTAATGAGTAGAGAACGTATGGTGAAGGAGAAACTATTACAATGTAGGGCATGACACACAAGGGGGAAAGGGACTTAGCTAACTAAAGAAAATGTGAGACGCATGCAGGGTGAGAAGTTGCTTATGAAGGAGGTGAAAGCACCGAAGGTGGGCACAAGGGAACAGTGGAACAAAGAGGAAAAGGAAAATGGAAGGAGAGGACAAAAAGTGCATAGGGGTGCTTGAAGAAAAATAATGGATTCTAAGGGGAAACTGCATAAAATAAGGGGTACCTATCAGTAGAGGAGGTTATATATATTAGTATAACATTCTAGATTTTTAGCACTAAAGGTGAAAATTAGAACTTTTAGGGCTCGTATGCTGTGAGATTTGATAGAGGGATGAAAAACTAATGAATGATGGTTGTCAAAAATGTCTAGAGGAATAAGTGAGGAGGTGTTGGTGCGGGTGATGCCATCAATTTGCTAATTTCTCTGATAGGAAACATCCGTAATGGTGTTGAAACAAACATGGTGAGGTTTTTTATAACAACCATATGAGCGGCCTGATTAAAAATAATATCTTCTTTTATCTAGTATGTGTCATTGAACTGATTAAAAATTATTTGGGAGTGACCTATTATCTAAATATTTTTCAGTGGTAAGGGTACGAGTGACAAATAAGACAAAATTAGGGCTTTGTATTCAACAATATTATTCATGCAAGAGAAATTGAGTCTATAAGGAAAGGGAATAGGTTTAAAATGTGGTGTGATAAAGATAATACCATCTCCAGCTCCAATGGCACATCAATAGCACTCAAAATACATTCTCCAAATACCAATGTAAATGGTATAAGTAGTGAAGTCCAAACAAAAATAGTCACAAATGAGGACAAGATCATTGATAAGAGCCTTGACTAATTGATAAGAAATTACCTATCCTTTAATTTTTTTTTTGGAATAAATTTAAGATCAAATTTAGTAAGGAGCATACCCTAGTGAGCTAAAAAGATAGATAAATGAGTCTAAGAATATAATTATCATAAAGGATCAAGTTTAGTAATAACATGGATCTTGGTATTGATCATATAATGTCATAACTTGTAACTGACCAATATATGTCAAAGAAACAAATTTTTAATGTAATTATAAATTAACTCATAAGAGAGTAATGTGCGAATAACATAACAAATGGCACGTTCGCATTTAGTCACATCATGTTTAGTGATAAAGGCCCCTATAACATGTAAAATAGTTGAGATACACAAGAGTAATGATTGAATAGGAACAACAGGGGTTAATACAGATGGATGGAGTAAATAAGCCTTTATATAATGAAAATCCTATTGATAATTATCATCCCATGCAAACATAGTAATTGATTCATGATTCATGTAAAATGTTGAGTCTTTCATCTACTTGCGTGAAGAATCGATAAATAGATTGAATTTTATATTATATTGAGCATAGATGATGAAGGCTTTGAGGAGGAATGTCCACAATAGATCATATATTTTTTGGATTAATCTCAATACCTTGTTGAGAGATGATGTAACCTAATAACTTATGATTAGTCACACCAAAAGCACATTTTTAGGATTGAGTTGGACATTATATCGTTATAAGCATGTGAAGAGTGTATGAAGGTTTTAAGCATGGTGGGCATGGTATTTTTATTTGGAAAGGATATCATCAACATAATATTGAATGATTTTATTAATATAATAGTGGGATAAATGAGTCATAGGATGTTGGAATGTAGCACAAATGTTTTAAGGTGAAAGGGCATGACAATTACTTGTGGATAATTTTATAAGTGTTGTGAGATAAAGACAACAGTTAAGGCAAAATAGTCCCTCCTCTTTTATGGGGAGGTTCCCATATTTAAACCAAAATTGATCCTATAATATTCATTGTTGTATAACTATAACTAAATATTGTGTGAGGACACTAGCTTCATTATGCAAAGATGATGGGACTAAATACAAAGGAGAAGGAGTTTATAACAACAAGAAGTTTGATAGCAGATGAAAGGAAGGAGGGAATAACAAAAACATTAAATAAGGAGAAAGAATATTTATCCTACCATGGTATGTTAAATTAATATTTCATAATACATACATTCACACATCACAAAAATTTTCCTCCTGAATCAAATATTCATCAATGCAAAGTCTAATTATCTCTGAGAAATAATAGTGAATGCAAATTTTCATAGTTCTATAGTATGGAAATGACACAAAATAAGATCAAAATAGAGATGAAAGTAGATAGAAGGATAAATTATACTCTATTCAAAAATCTATTTCTCTCACATCAAAAATGCTCAAATCCAACCATTTACAATTCCAAATAAAGTATTTTATAGGCTCATTTTCTTAAAAGTATATATTTTAACTACCATTCAATCTAACTTTGTTTTAAGACTGGTTTACATGAATTGAATTGAAATAAAATAAAATTGGGAAAAATTACATTATTTAAACATTACATTATGAATCCTCAAGTTAGAAACCCTGAAAAATCACCCTCGATTGGAAAAAATTCAGAATTATTGAAAAAATTTACAAAATGTTTACCCAAATGGAAATCCAAATAGGAGGTTGAACACTATAACATTCATTGAGTGCCTTCAATTACTCATTTGTTTGATTCCTTAGGGTTGAAGGTTGGGTCTATGAATCGGGGAACAAAGGGAATGAGATAAAAGTTCCCTATGTTCCTTAATGTGCCAACTTAACCAATTCTTATTTTTCTTTTCTTGGTCATCTCATCGGGGTTTGCGAAGAAGCAGGGAACCTTAAGAACTTGCGAACTGTTCCTAGAGTTCATTGCATGGCTGACTTTACCTAATATTTGTCACTTTTCCTTCACTTTTAAACATTACGCGTCAGTTTCATCATCTTTCCAAATAACCTGAGGAATTTGAGAATTGTTCCTGAGTTATATGTTTCACATGATAACCCAAAATCAGTTATGTTGCCTTTGCGGGGAACACATGGAGCTTTATCACTATTCTATGAATTCCTTTTAAATATAGATTTTTCGACTCAATACTTAACTTTCTTTTCTTTTCTCAAGTTATGTGGAGTTACAGGGAACATATATAACACAATAACACTTAACAAAGCTCCAATAAAACAAATTTTCACTGAATCCACAATGCAAAGTGATCAATTTGGTAAAATAAGGAATAGGTGAAACAAAGGAACTGTTCCACATATTCCTCGAAAGTTTGACTTTTCAAGTTTTGTCCATATTTTTAAAAAAAAATCTACACATCTATTATTGAAGCTTAGCAAGAGTGTGTGAACATAACATAAACATGAAAAATTTCCCATGACTTGAAAATTTTTCAAATATTTTATGTTACGTGAAAACAAGTGGCTCTGATAGGGAACATGAATTTGAGTGATTTAACAACTTGTGGAAACAATAAATTTGTAGAGGACCCTATAATCTCTATTATGAAAAAGGAAAATTATCTTATCTATTGGGGAAATATAGATAAGATACATAATAAGAAAAAAAATGGGCACAAAAAGCAATGAAGAAAAAAACAAAGGACAAACACAAAACAAGACAAACAAAAAAAACAAGACTATTTACAAGGAAGGTAACCCACTTTAGTGTTTGTACAATTTCAGATATTGCCTACTATATGGAAATGTAAGGGGAGTTCCATCCATAGCAAGGTAATATGAAATTTGTCCACAAAAATGTAACATTATGAAAGGACCAAACCACTAAGAATCAAAAATACCATGGCTTCAATGAGGTTCTCTTCATTTCTCATAGAGAAAAGCTAGATCTCTAACTTAAAAAACCTAGGATTTTGTTTTCTTATAAAAAAAATTATTCAATATTTGCTGAAGGACTAAAATCTAGTGCACAACATGTACTCTATCTTCATCAAGTTTTTACAAGTACAAGACAATTTTTTTTAAATCAACCTTGAATTGAACATTGTCAATGGTTTTGGAGAGTTACAAGGTAGGAAATTCAAGCGTTATTTCCAACTCAACGTCCATTGAATATAAAAATTGAAAATGGGACATACCAATTGCTCTTTTTGGTGTATACGATCATCACAAAAGGAATCATATAGCTTCTTGTTCCAAATCCTCTATGTTTCATTAACTAGCTTCCTCACTATAGTCAGAATATTTTTTATTAGTTGAATCTTATTTTCCGTTACCTTGTGGGTAATAAAAAGAAAAATGAGATAGTGAAATGTCATACCCATAGTAGAATTCAATAATTTTGTAAGAGGAAAAATTAGAGGCCTTTTTTGTGAAATTTTTTCTAGGAACCCTAAAACAAACCAATATGTTCTCCTTGATGAACTTACAAATAATATCAAAAGTTTTTTTCTTCATGTTAATATTTTCTACCCGCTTTCTGAATTCATTCATTTTTGTGAGAATGTGGGCATGTTTGATACTATAATTTGTTGAGGAAGTAATTTCAAGTCAGATGTCACCCACTGCCGTATTCCCCACATTATATTAAATTTTATGTATTAAACTTTATCATGATTGTCTTCCACTTTAAGAGTGGAATAGAGCGACTGAATAAAATAAATAATAACTCACAAAAATATTTCTTACGAATGCTAATAAACCAACATATAAATTGGTATTGATATATAAGATTATTTGGTTGGTAACAAGCATGATTATTGCATTAGATAGGAAGAAATTGCTTTGCAGTTCTATTCTAAAAACAAAGAGATGAAGGAGTGAAGTGGAAGTGTTGGGTAAAACTTGTATTCCAAATTCTTAATAAATAAAATGCTTTATTAGGGTGGGGTTTTTCCTTGAGTTTTTCCAAATCAAATTTGGTGTCTTCTATCTCTATTATTTCCTGTTATTTTCTTTAGCTCTTGTTATTACATTTTGTATTCTGCACATCATAATCTATAATCTTCAGCAACCTCTATTATGGATTATAATCAATTTATTACTCATTCCTTATAAATATTGACATGGTATTAGAGATGGTGGTTATGCATGTGCAGAATCGATTTATCTATTTATTAGTCATGAAATATGATTCAATAATGGATTTATAGGTCTCTTCACATTGTCAAACTTAGGTTAATATTTCCTCTGTCGTTTGTGAACTTTGATCCAATAAGAAAGCTCTAAGTCACTTTATATTTCACACTGCAAAACATTTATAATTATGTTTCTATCTTTGTGAAATACAAACACATATATATTATCTCCATATTTCACATTGTCAATCATTTTTTTTATCTTTTTAAATCTTTGAGAAATTCGATGCAATATGATTTCTCCAAGTTGTTCCATATTTCACAGTGTCATAATTTTGATAGCTTTCTTCTAACATATGTGAAGTTTGAGCCAATAGAATTTCTCCAAGTATCTGCACATTTCACATTTTGTTGGAAGCACAAGGGATTGAGTGGGGAGGGGAGGGGCTGAATAATTCCTACAATGATTTTTATTTCACTCAACAAATCATAAATTCATCCATTATACCTAATTATTAGCCTATCTCATCTATATAGAGAGGGGGAGGTAAAGGCCCTATACGTGGCATGGAATTTATGCCCCTCTATCATCTATGTTATGCCCTATGCACCGACATCAACATCTATGTCTATAGTTTAGTCCTCTTGGGAGCATAGATATAGATAGGTCCTTTAGATAGAACTATAGGATAGGGAATGGTGACTAGATATGCATATAGAGGAAGGAATACCCCCGAATATCATTATCATCTTTGAATCCATATTTATACAACATCCATAATCATGTGTGCTTATTAAGATATGCAATATCAACCACAAGAGTAAGAAAGTAAATTACTCAACACAAGAACACCATAAATAAATGGGAAAACCATCATGAGGAAAGAAAACCCACTAAAACTCTGCTTATATTACATAAACCAAATAGATTTCAGTGAAGCGCCAACTTCACAAGGAGCACCAACACCTAGTTTAGTAGAGCACCAACCCTAGAAGGAGCATCAACCTCTAATTTAGTGAAGCACCAACTCCACGAGGAGGCTAAAAACTGAAAATATGACCAAGCACCAACTCATCCACCTGAATATATCTGATCTCTAATTTTTTTTCTGCCACAACTGATGGAGATCACAATTTCAGCTCACAAACCCTAGCTCACACACTAGGTTTTCAATCTCTCATAATCTTACTCTTTCTTCACTAGTCAAAACCCTAAACACATGCACATGTGCTCTCTAATATTCCTCAACCTTTCATTCTCTTCCACAACCTTCAAATCATGCTTTCATACCAAATAAAACAATCTCCTATGGGTAGCACTTCTTCTCTCTAAGAGCACTAGTTTAAAAATGAACCCAAAACATCATCTTTTATATTATTTTCTTTCTTATAACCTGAAGGAGGTTGGTTATAGACATTTGGTTCAACCAGTTCATCAATAAAAACATCCCATGATCTTTTTCATAACAGCTAAAAGTTACCCATATGGGTCGGCCTAGCAGAAAACACACTGTTCCATGCACCAAAAATCACCAAAACACATGAATTGAGGATGCCAACATTATCCTCATTCCAGAACCATGATCTGTTCAAGCTTCCATATTAACCAAAAAATTATTAATATATCATTTAAACATAAACCATGATCGTCAATTTATCTCAACCAATCAAATTATTTCATTTAATGGGCCCAATGCTCTTTGTAATTCTCAAAACTAGTTGTTTCCTACACCCTTCAACACCCTAGAAACTTCATAAGGCCACCAAAGATCACTTCAAGAAAGAGAAAACCATGCCATGTAAGCACTTTATTGAAAATGTTAGAAATCTTTATGAAAAATTCTAGGCAAGTTATAATCCATTTAATCAACCTAATACTCAAACCACAGACTACTTTTGTCCTTCACCAGATCAACCTTCCAAAAAAATTGTTTGCAAAGGTTAGCTCACATAAAACATTCTACATACATTCAAGACCTCAAAATGGATTAAATGGATGAAAAATTCATCCCTCTATTCACATTTTAGGTGATATACAAGCATCACCCAATCCATCGCATGCTTAAAACAACTCCAAACTTTCATGACCACACACATGTATGTCCTGAGGTGCAACCAAAAATATTCATGTCCAAAGAATGACCTATAAATCCTACCAAATAACCTCATCATTAGGAAAATCTCATATTAATATAAATATCTATGAATCCTATTTCCCAACACAACATTCGAATCAATCTTCAAAATCCACATGTAGCTCAAGTATATGCCCATTTTATCTGAACCCTACTATTTAAGACACCAAAACTTGCCCTTTGACCAGTCAACATAGTATTGACCTAAAAACACCATGTGCCTACATTAACATGTCCTCAAACCTTCAATTTTCATCAAGCTATCAGTCTCCAATACATCATGCACAATCAATTTTGCATGCTACTACTTTGGAAAACCTTGTCCCAAAACCTTATTCTTTATAAATTGTTATTTTTGAGGTGGGGCCCACTCATCACCATGACCTCAACCATAAATTTCATGGAAATATAAGAGAAGTAATTTATACAACATATAATCATAATTTTTTATGAACCAATCAAAATTGGGTCACTATGCCTCTCTTTTCTGCAAACTACTCCTAGCTTGGGTTTAACTAGGGTTTTATACCATTTTAGTCTTCTTAAGATTTGGTTCATAAAATCTTGACGATCAAAGCAAACTCATTATTTTTGTGAAACATTCTAAAATTTCCTATATAAGCATCCCATGAATATCCACAAGGTCCCATCGTAAAGTATACACTATTCACAACAAGCATCTGAAGTTCCAACTTTGAGCTGGAATTTCACAATGAAAATTCAACCATGTCTCACCAAAAATTGTCATATCTTGCAAAATCCTTCAGCATAATGTGAAACCTGAAATTTTTCGTCAAAGCACTATGACACATCCCTCTATACAATTTATATAATCATGACAATATATCATATGTCAATTTCAATACTCTCAATCTCAAAGGACTTACATATGCTTGCATGTTTGTTTGTCACTATAGAAGTTATGGTCAACTAAAAGAATGTCAATAATTGTTCATAAAACCTTTGAAAATGACCCAAACACACCTTATTTTAAATGATATACCTAAATTCATGCTTCCATGAGCTCATATGGCTCCAAACCACACTGTCACACCTCCAAGTTGTCATACCTGCTCCCAATGAACACCTGTAACATAGCAATTCACATGTACCTGCATCATGCCAATATTGTGAGTGCCCAAGAACTCTCCAAATCCTGTTATCCATCATTTCAACATGCTTCCCAAAGCATCTAAGAAGCACCTACATCCATGTTACATCACCTAGGAACCTGAATAGACTTGCAAGAGCAAGTAATTCTCAGTGAATCTCAATGTATTAGCACAAACGCATTTGAAACAATATGTCAACATCATTCAAATCATCATATGACTCTAATCCATCATTCCCTTTTTCATTAATGTGGTTTTGCATCAATGAGAACACCTATTAGGACCACATGATCAACAATCTCCCCCATTTGTCATTAATGGAAAACACCTTGAACTTCTCCCCCCATTTATACATTAATGAAAAAGGAGATACCTATAGCATCATATCTTTCATCTTCCACAACTTTAAATCATCATGATTTGGTTAGAAACATCAACCAAAGATTTCATCTTAGCTCGATTTCTTAATTTTTGCACAAAAAACTGATTTTTGCCTTCATTTTAGGCATGCAAACACCATACTCCCCCTGGGTTGAGCATCTAAAACATCTTAAATTCATCAAAAAACATGAAAAAAGCATTATCATACCTTTTTTGAAGCCAAAACACCATCATACTCCTTATATGCATGCAAAATAAGCTATTTTCTCCATCAACCATGTTTTAGTCTTCAAGAAACAACTGTAACTGAGCATTATCTGAACCATCCACACCATGAACATGCCAACAATGTAAAAAAATGATCATAAAAAACTATCATACCTCCTTTATTGTCCACAAACCAACTTGTCTAGGAAAAGACTTAGCATTTCAATGCATTTGCCTACACTCCATACCATATTTGATACTAAAATCCCTAAACAGTCTTCTTAGTGCATTTAGGACCAGTTTTTTCACACTAGATCATGTCATTCATACTTGTCTTGTCAAAACAACACTCCCCTAGAATTATGACCTCCATTTCTATCCCACAAGCACACATATAGGCTTCTTACCTAGTTATCTCATCAAGAAATCACCTTTGACACTTTTTCCCAGTCCTAAACCATCTTTTCAGTCTTAATAGTCATATTTGACTGCCAATATGCATTCAATAGATAACACCATCTAACCAAATTAATAGACTCACATACCATACCTCATTTACCTTGGTACCACCATCATCACCTTCTAGAATGCTTATTCAATCTCCCATGTCATAAAATTTTTATACACACCTTCTTTCAACAATTTGACCTGTAAAAGCATATTTGATACTCTTGTAGTACTATAAAATCACATTTTATGTCCTCTTTTTTCACATTGCACCTATCAATAACCAATATCTTTCACAATCTCATCTAACTTACCTTAATGAGGTCAAACTATCCTTACCTGGCCTTGTTGGGCTATCACAATCATGTAACATATTATTCTAATGCACTCTTAGTGTCTACAAACTCCCTCTGTCTCACAAGGGTCTTACATACCTTTACCTTTCATATGAAGTAACTATGGACTTCTCACAGTCCTACTACAGACCTCAGAGCCCTAACATCTCCTCTTGCAAAGCATTGTCATAGGATTTTAGTCTTCAACCATCATAACTAAACAACTTTAAAGCTATCAGAACTTCATCCAATCATCAAATGACTAACTCAAACCATAGGTTCATATTTTTAATTTCATTTTATCCTCACACAAACACTTCATTATATGTTATAAAATATATCCTAGATTCAATGCAAGCTTTATACCACTTTTCATCTAGATAGCTCATTTTCAATAGGTGACACAACCTTGTAATACAACTCGAATCCCTGAGGAATGACAAAAAATTTCTTCTAGCATGGCTATGTTAGTATGATACTTGACTCTTAACATAACCTTGTTTCAAGGGTTTAATAATAATTCATAACTTATTCAACTTAATTTGCACCTCCTTTTAGCTCAGAACAAACTGGTACAGGCCTTGTCAAGTTCTTGTATACACTTTTCTTACTTATGAGTTATACTTGTAGTTAGCTAGTTGCTCATGAGCAACCAAATTACCATAACACCTCTTTTCAAGACTTCAAGACATCACAAAACCTTGGTGTAAGCATAAACCATCTTCATAGAATCTTAAAAACACCTCAGCCATGCAAAAATATTTAATACACATACATGTAGAGATCTACTTTCAGTTTAATGATTTCTATGACTAATTCTTGCTTAGCAGTGAAAACTTTGATGGAAGCTATGAATTCAGAGCACCACCACCATTTATTTTTGTGACACAACACATAAATTACATCTTGTATTAGATTCAAAGCATTGACACAAATTCCACACTTTTGATTCGTCATAGTCTTCATTGACATCATAAGCTTCTCATTTTTCAAGCTATTCAAGCTCCTCCTTGATGAAACACACCATTACATCATCATCCCTAGCCTTTGAATCTTCTTGACTGTCACATGTAGCTCCCTTGTAGAATTTATATGAATTCATATTTCATCAATGCCCTGACTCAAGCCTACAAGATTCTCTAAATCTATATATCTTCATTCTATATTTAATGTATATTGATTTCACATGTAGATACTCACTTTAGCCCCCAGAGTCCAATTTTCAAAGTGTGAAGCATACCTTCACCTTTATCTTAAAATGATGACCTTTCTTCCTCACTTTCCAACACTTTACTTTCAACACAACAAAGACCTAACAACTCTTTGACACTCCTTTTGAATCAAACCTAGACTTGAATACCCTATAATCAACTCCCCCTGGGAGTATACCTCTTTCACATTCCTCATGAGTACACTCTAGAATATGTCTCTAGACACCAATTTAGCATGGCTTCTACATTTCACACACTTGGAATAAAAATGCTACTCTCTGAAGCTCTTAGTTTACTAATTACCTTCATACAATGACTGATGCAAACATATCTTCATGTCCATTGACTTTAATGCATGGATTTAATCTTTTGATGACCTGTGTCACTATTCTTGAACTTGTGATACACCTCAGCATGAAGACATGAGTCGTATTTCCATCTTAGAATGATATCATTATAAAAAAACATTTCAGGTCTCAACTAGACTTTGCAAAACCTTTCAAACATCAATACCGACATACAAAGATGAATATACTCTTTTGGGTAGCATACTACAACTTAGACACAACCATCTTAATAAGCCACTATAGTAAAAGTGATATTTCTTATCTTAATGATCATTTTGATGACTCAGTATGTAGTGTACTTGAACATACCTTGACCCAAACCATTCTAGGAACACTTTTGACACAACCATGAATTTCTTGACCCAAACAATAATCTCAACCTGATGAAGACCACTTGGAGCAATTCAGCACAATCACAGAAGGATAAACTCTTGGCACAAACATGAAGCTAGACTTAGTACTTCACTGAGTAAGACATAAATTTAAACTCTTAAGACCATATGTTTATAACAAGAACTTCTTATACTTTTGGTTGAATGCATTGTGCATGGTCACCAACTTTTATGACTAAGGCATATACTTTGATAAGAACATTCTTTCAGGCTCAAACAACTTCATGATAGTGTTAGACCTTCAAGCACTAGCTTAGGGTTTTACTATAACAACTAATAATTCTCACTTATTACATCCACTGACTGAGATGTTATAACTCATGGTAAAAATATTTTCATACTTCAAACAAGGACCTAATACAGACATTTGAGACAACTCATACTTCATATACCCTTCCATAAGACACCATATATTTTCACATGGTGATATCAGACCATTAGACTCAAACACATACTGCTTTGGACATAATTAACTGACTCAAGATAAGGCTTCTATGGAGAAAGACTTAATTAACTTCTCTTGAACATACCATAGATCTTGATACAACTATCAGATGACACACACGTATCTGACATGTTGATTCTTGCAAGAATGACTAAGAACTAGACAAATTAATGCACTTCAAGGACTCTAACAGTACAGACCTTATTGAACCAAATTCATAGAATATACTGATATACATGATGTGATCATATTTCATACTGTCAAGATACATCAAGAAGTAACTCTTTTTGACACCATATGGATTGTGACACCAAGATATCAAACCCTTTAGCATTGAGATAAGGACAACATACTTACTATGATACTAAATTCCTTTGACTGAAACTCAAAGCAAACACATACCTTTAAATCACTTCAATATGATGAAAATAGACCACTTAGATTGGATCATACCAAGACCATGAAAAAATCCAGGACTGATAAAATAAGACATTGATAAGGGACCACTAAGAGAACACACATAGATTCAGACACCTATCAAGTGCAAGAACTAATGTAAACAAGGGGAGAGTCACATTCCATACCTTATCACTCTAGAGGTATCCCAGAGTTCCAATTTCTTCAATTTGTTTTGCACAGGAACTTGAAAACCATTCCAAAGCACATGTGTTCTTCTTCAATACAGTGAAAACATACTCCCTTGAGATGACTTGGGCTTGTTGATCTTGTTCTCCAACTTGATAGCATTTGAATCTTCCTTGAAAACCTTCATATGATGCATGGTGGGTTGATAATCAATTTCTTTGACCTCCTTATCTTGAGACACCACCTTCTTGTTCTTTGGATCAGACCTTGGAATAAACCACTTCTTATTTTCGAAATTTTTTCTATATCTTCTTATTGGTGACAATTGAAGAAAACAACCCCTTTCCTTCTTCTTGGCTCAAATACACTTAAGTTTCATCCAAAATATTTTTCTCTATGCCCATACTCAAAACGGTATAATAATCTTTAGATTGTAATGTCTTTGTGTTTTTCTGGAGCGTTTAACACTATATTTGAGGAGAATGAAGTGTTTCATTTCTTTTGGTTTGAAATTTTTCAGATCTTCATAACAATATGATCTTAACAAATTTAAATATTTCTTCAATAGAATACCACATCCTAATATTAACAAACTTAGGAACAACATCATTTCCCAAAATTTCCTTCTCATATTAATATTATTTATTAGTGTATTTTGTGTGTTTTTATCTTCATGAATTGATCATTCTTGTTGAAAATATCCTACAATATTACAAACACTTTTGGTAACTTGTTTCCCTTTAATTTAATGCAATCTATGTGATCATATTCATGTTGAGATGTCAAGGATTCTTTATATTTGGATTTAATTCCTTTGAAGTACAACTAGATAAAATTTTCATTCATTTGAAGAAAATATATCAAGTGTTGTTCATCATTAATAACCTGTCAATTATCTATATTATCTAGTACACTAGGCCTAAAAATCATTTCCATATTGTACTTGTCTTGACCAAAATCAGTACGTGGTACCAAAAAAGAGCTTGAAATTGCTAGGGTGTCTTATCTTCAAATTATTCTCTCTTGATACAAAATTGATTGAAATATGAATAAAAATTTTAATGGAGTATTATACCTTATTCTGGTAATATTTAAATATTCGATTCTTTACCTAGAAGAGGTTACAAACTTACTTCAACATGATCTCAACATCACCTTGAAGTTGGATTTTCTTGAGAAACATGTCTTTAGAAACCAATAGGCCAATAAAAATCACTTCGTATTCAAATGTATTATTGGTATTAATAAACTACATATTATATGAAAATAAGTGCAGTTCTCTAGTTAGGGAAAGAAGAACAACTCCTACTCTACAAAAAATATAAGAATGACTCCCATCAAACTCCAAGGTCCAACAAACATTTGGGATATCTTGAAGGACCACTCAAAGTTTCATGTTTGAATCAGATACAACTATATAGTTCCTATGGCCAAGATCTTCATACGTTATATTTACTTTAGGATCATCTTTCTTCTGGATAGTGGACTTGGATTTTATTTTTTATAGTAGATTCTTGATACTAAGGCCAAGTGCATATGGGTTACCTGTGTAGGCATTACATTGTGAGAGGTTGTAAAATAAATTATGTAATTGATTAATTTGTGTTTGACAATCAATAATGTTATGTAGAAAGGTTCAACTTTTTCAAATGTGGAGGGAGTAGAGGCTACCAAAATTTATAGATAATGAGTTTTAGGTGTAGTAAATATTCCTTTTGAAGAATAAATATTGGTGTAGGATTTGGTGATAATAAATTTGGTGACTTTGGAAAAGGCTTTTAGGTGAGTTTGGTAGTATTTTTCTTAAGAAATATGTACTTTAGAAAATCTCAATATGATAAATTATATAAAATGACCCAAAATAAGAGGCCTCAAGAGTGGATGTAACTGTATTTTTTTTTTCATATTTAAGAATTGTAAATATTAAAAAGAAAGAGAAGGAGAAGAATAAGAATTTACTTATTTCGATGTGGGTATTGGAGATCCTCTCTTTGCATCTACATGAATGTCTTGTAGAAATTTATTAGATTTATCCTTATTCTTGGGCTGAATAATGTCATTCTACTTGTTCAATTGTGGTTGGGTCATCGCTACATATTACTCATTATTTATGTCTCACACTTTGTCATCATAGAAATCTTATTCTTCCAAATCAGAATTGAAAAAAAAGCACCTAGGAGTCTTCATTTGTTTACTCATTCTCTTATGTTTCATCTTAAAATTATTAATTTCTTATTTTTCATCATCCACTTCTTCAACCTCACAATATGCAATCATTAAATCTTTGATAAAAGGATATTTGATATCCATCCTAGGTTGGGATTCCCGAAAATGGTTCTTGAAACCAACATTCTTCCTAGGAATATATCTATAAGGATAACTTTGACAAAGTTGATTCTTAAGGGATATAAAATCATTTGATAGTTTTTGAATCAGCTAATTAGAAATTTTTTATGTAGAATTTTATGTGAAATATTTTCATTTAGTTGGATCTTTCTTTAATATCTTCCCAGACATAATAAGATCATCTTCTACAGTTATAGTGAATTCTTGATTAGAAATTAAATTTTATAATCTTGCTCCACGTAATGAGAAAATTTCCTCTAGAAGCTAAGAATTGATGAAGAAGCATTATATATTTTATGGAGTGGGTTAGGAATCACTTGGAATATTGTGAAAAATATGGTTAAATTTTTATACAAACTCCCTCATTGGTTCAGAAATTTCTTTCTTCAGTTGTAAGAGTTGAGCCAAAATAGATTGAGTATCCCTTGTAGGTTTAAAACAAGGCTAAAAAATTGTCTTCATGGTATTCAAAATCAGTGGCACTGCTAGCAAGAAGATGGTAAAAACTATTTTTCCACATTATCTTGTAGGGTTTCAAAACAAATTCTAACTAAAACATCCTCATGTGTAACTCAAAGCACACCATATGCAATACATAATGTTTCCAAATGCTAACTAGGTGAAATTTGTCATCTCATTTGAATTTAAAGGAATTTTTCCAAATTCATTTTCAAAAATCATGAAGATGTAGGGATAGTTCCAATGGCTCAATATCCTACCCCCCAAAAAATTTTGTAACCATCCTTGCAAAAAGAACTTGCAAAGGGATCTGATATCCTGATAAGATGAATGATTCACTTGTAATCACTTGAGAATAATGCATGGGATTCCTTTCACTTGGCAGTGTGATTAGAGACATTTTAGACTTGGCTCTCTTTTTTTAAAGAGTTTCCAAGAATGTTGATGTTGAAATTGAAAATAAGGGTCTTTAACTCCTTGTGCTCTTCTAGTTCAAGTGTATCTCTACTCACCAAGTGTACAAATTGTCCATAATCCTTTGTTAAATTTATATATTATAATGATATAGAAAAATTGGGTAAGACTTCAAAAATACCATACATGCCCCATGGTGGGCACTAAAAAACATTTGGTGGGAAAATTTGTATGTATTGTGAGATAAAGCCGACATTTAAAAGGATAATAGTCCCTCCTCTTTGATGAGGAGGTTTCCTTTTTTAAACAAAAATTGATCCTATAATATTCACAAGTTTAAAACTTTAGTTAAATCTTGTTTGAAGACACCAACTTTGTTGTGCAAGGATGATGGGACTGAATAAATGGGAGGATTTTAGAATAACAAGAAGGTTAAGAGGAGATGAAAGGAACAAGGGTACAAAAAATTTAGATATAGAAAAAGTATATTTTATCATACCATTGCATTTTATATGAGGATTTTATAATATAGAAATTCACACATTATATAAAGTGTCCTCCTAAATCAAATATTCATCAACACAAAGTCTAATTATCTTTGATAGAGAAGAGTGAATGTAAAGTTTCATAGTGCTATAACATGAAAATGACAACAAATAACACCAAAATGAAGAGTAAAGGAGACAAAAGGATAAATTATTATATATTCAATAAACTATTGCTCTTACATCAAATATGTTAGCATCTAACCCCTTACAATTATAAATAAAGTTTTTTTATAGGCTCAATTTTCCAAAAGTAGTTATTCTAACTACCCTTCCCTCTAACATAGTTTTTAAACCTTGATTTACATGAATTGAATTTAAATAACATTAAGTTTTGCATAAATACATTATTTAAACATTATATTATGAATCCTAAAGCTAGAAACCCTAAAAAATACCCTTAATTGGAGAAACTTGGGAGTTATTGAAAAAAAATACAAAAACGTCATCCCAAAAAACAATCCAAATAACATGTCTAAAACTATAACTTTCATTGAGTGCCTCCAATGATTGGTTAGTTTCATTCCTTACTCTTGGTGGTTGGTGCAGTAAATCGTGGAACAAATGGAATAGTTCTCTCTATTCTCTTCTGGGAACAATTAACCAATTCTTTGTTTTCTTATCATGGTATGTTCATTGACATATGTCAAAAAGTGAGGCACGATGGGAACTTGTGAGTTGTTCTAAAGTTCCAAGTGTGTGGAAATATTTACCGAATCATTTGCACTTTTACTTCACTTTTAACCTTATCCTTCGACTACATCGAATTTCAAGAGAACTTGAGGATGTTGAAGGTTGTTCCCAAGTTCTACATTTCACTTGATAACCCAAAATTAGTTATATCACCTTTACAGGGAACATATATAAATTTTGCACTATTCTAGTATATAAATTACTTATAAATATGAATTTTCCTAATCAATACTTAAATTTATTTACTTGTCTTAGGTTGTGCGGGGTTTTGGGTAAAAAAACAAACATAAGAACACTTTCCACATTTCCAAGAACAACCCGATTTCAGTGACTCCATATTGCAAAGTGGTCATGGGGTAAAGTGGGGAACATGTGGAATATAATAACTATTCCACTTGTTCTTTAGAAGTCTAACATGCCTTGTTTTATACAAATGTTCTAAAAAATGAATAACTCTTCTATTAGTGACACTTAGTAAGAGGGTGGGAACATAACCAAAACATAATAATTTTCCCACGACTTTGAAAGTTTAGAAATTTTATAGGTTAGGTGTCAACAACACTATAGAAATAGGTGCTTCACGAGGTTGTGAAAAAAGTCCACTAATGGTTAGTAGGGTTAATTTTGATTTGATTATATCCAAAAAAACCCATACATAAAGGAAAGTATGTCATGACTTGCGGTAAAATTGATAGTAGATTTAATAAGTGGTAGGGTAAAATTAACATTTCAGGAATATTTATTAATATCATAAAATTATGTATAACATTAAACTTTCCCATTAGGTGTACTGGGATGATATTAGATACCCCATTGTAGGTAATCAACAATGTAAATTAACCCTTCATCTAATAAGCATTGAATTTTTTCTTTAAATAACAAGGCCACACACGAATGTATTTTTTTAATATATTTTGCACAAGTTTTCAACCTCATGAATTATGCTTTTTGTGCATATCTACAGAGGGATTGATCCCAAGAATTTTACTATAGTAACATGAAAATTAATTTGGGAAGTCTTGCAAAACTTGTTGATTATTAGTGGAGCTCAGTATCGATAAGATAGATAAAAAATAATAATTAAACGTGGATCATCATAAGTTGAGAGGGTATATGGTTTAGTTTCTTAGTTTTCAACATATGGTTAGGTGCACATTGTATTATTAATATTGGTATGTATACAATTATGGTCACTCTTAATTATATATGTGGTAGCATGTAGAGGATGGGGTAAATGTCTTCTTATGATGATGCAAAGGGAAGGGTGTGTAAGCTCCAATGTACTCTAAAATGTCCTCCTCATTCGGAAACTCATTTAAGAATGGAAATTCATGAGAGCTAATAACATCGATGATGTTTGGATGGAGTAACTAGAGTGTATGCACATGTGAAGCTATATATAACTCATATAGGTTTTTAGTTAAAATAAAGAGGGTTCACTAACAAAGGGCCTTGGGTGAGTGAGGGGAAAATATTATGATGGCCCTATAAACACCCCAAAATAACCACTACGCATAAGAACAATTGAAAATATTATTGAACCCATTTTACCTCTGTATAATTAATTTAATTAATTATATTACACAATATCACCCACCCTTAGCTACTTTAATATCATATTAATTAAATAAATCCTCACATATCCTATTTCATATTTAAATTAATTAAATATCCTCACATGTTATCCACCTCCTCAACTGAAGTTAACTAAAATTCATGAATAAAGTTAAAAATCATA
Organism: Taxus chinensis; assembly: GCA_019776745.2. NCBI lineage: Eukaryota > Viridiplantae > Streptophyta > Pinopsida > Cupressales > Taxaceae > Taxus > Taxus chinensis. Next base: position 864,977,595 of record CM034147.1, on the reverse strand, counting down.
ATTTAAATTCAAGAAGACATGTGTAAATTAACTCAAATTATGTACTTGAGTTAACTAAAGATATGTCGAAAGTCATTAAAATCTTAAATTAGTTCACATCCTTCCAAAAGAGAATCATTCAAGAATTTTATTGGTCGAATAAAATAAATGATATGGAATTAATAGTACAAAAACTGTGTAACCTTTTACCAACTCAACAATGACTCATCCATGCAAATCTAAAACATCAGTTTAACTATTGAATCAATGTAGAGGATGGCTGCAATGGTGCTCTCCCCATTTGTACCCATGCATCTAAGGTAAGGACATTGAATTCCACACTAGTATCAATCAATATATTACTAAAAAGCCACCCATTCACAATAGCATTCAGAGTAATTTCCTTGTCATAATCTAGGCTATGAGGGGGAATATTTGCAAGCAGGATCTACTGTCCATTCTCAGTACTTATGCGTAAAGGGTTTCATTTTAACTGATTACCAAAGAGTGGAATGATATTCTCTAGGTGCAACAATTTTCACACTTATCTGAAGTCATCCATATCAGTTTGGAACGTTTCTGATGCTTTCTTTTGCTCCATCTTCCACGATTGCTCCTTTAAATATTGTATTACACCCTAAAGATTCTTGAGTACCATGCAGCCTAGAATTCACCAGTAAAATCCCAGACACACTAGTACATCACTCATCCTAGACTAAGCACTCACCCAAAGCGAGGAAAGGTACCAAGCCCCTCTTTAGGGTTGCTATTACAGGATGTTATCATGATGAAGAATTAAAGCATTCAAATCCATGACTAATATATCATTCTACAGAGCATGTTCAAATCTAGATCTAGAGAATAACAGACTTAAATAATAACCATGACAAAATCAAGCATACAAGAACCACTTATACTGAGGATTTGATACTCTATTTCTTCCAATACACTCCATTGCATCTAAAAATGATAAATACATAGAAGCTTATTAGAATAGATACTACCATAGTTTATACGCACATAAAATTTGGTAGCATAACCTCACAATAACGTAGATCTCACATCCTTACTTTATGCCACACAGTTCGCTACATATTTATAAGGGTGGCGAATTTCCCTTCACCACTTATCTAAACCCAAAATAGGTCTTATGCTATTATTATCCATTTATCATTACAATAATATCCACACATGCAAGTGCACTAATAATAGACTTCTTCTAGTTAACTGTCAGTAGTAAATCTATTCTCATCTTGTACCCATGCAAAACTCTTCGTATCCGATCCACCAAAAAATAGCCAATGTGTGTTGCACAATTCTTTAACCAATTTGTGTGTTCGGCATGCTATCTCCACAAATGGCTAAGTCCCTAATCTATCTTTGTCCTCAACGCGTGATTCCTTACCGATCATCCTGCGCTTTTGAATGCGCTCTACTCTTACCCATGAACCTTCTGTATGTTTTTCGCTAGGTTCCATATTTTGACTAACCAAAATTACCCCACACTAATTTCATTGTCACCCCAGTAATGGTTTTCTCCAAAATGAATCAAATAATATGAATAGAATAAAAGAAATAATTTTTATGAATAAAAGAATGAATTTACCATGGAGCATCTTTTGCTTCAACTAGAAGAATCAATTTTGGATATTCTTCTATTATTTCTGCCTCTAAATTCTTCTAATCATTGATCTTGGCATGTGTCTTTTCTGGGATATCTACTATAATTTACTCTAGCTCATCTCGTGTAATTTCTCCTTTCTCATTCTGCAAGACCAAAACAATACTAGACATTGTAATCATTCTTCCTTCTAATAATTCCATATTTTACGTGATGAGTTTCCCAAGCTCATCCAACCTTTCCTTATGTGGTTCTTGAGTTACTGTAAGGGCCTCATGCTTTTTCTTGACAAGTGATAATCGTTATACATGGCCTAAGGTCTCATTTTTCATGGATTTTAGGACTTCATTGTCCTCTACAACAGTCCTAGTTCTTATAATGGTTTCGGGGGCTATACAAATATTCAGTGCTTGATCTAATTTCTTACGCCCCTCCTGTAAGCTCTAGATAAATACCTCATATGATGCAATCTTCCTCATTACTGAAGAATTTTCGCTCTCCACTTCTTGTGTTGGATCCTTTAGTGCTGGCATGCGTAAAGGTTCATCTTCGAGTACTAAGTCCACCAAGGTTTATACATAATTCACTTCCGAAGGAAATGTTTTAGGTAACTTATGCTCTAAGTTTGGATTTTCTTTCATGATATTGTCCCTAATTTCCTTTACCATGCTAACGAAAATAGCGTTCTTCTTCACTGCCAAGTCGCTTTCTTTCTTTAGGAACACTATTTCTACATACTTAGTTTTTAGTTCTTTTCTTAGCACCTTAATTTTTGTATCCTTATCCATATTTCATCGTGTCATCTCTGTCCATACTTTCACCAAAGCATTACTCACTTGTTCATCTGACATAACAGTAAGATTTTGCTATTATGTCTCTTTCCTGAGGTGTCTTCTTTAACCTCCTTGATACACACGACTCTTCACATACATCAAATTCTGGTTCGTCCATGTGCATGTGCATAGACCATGACAACTTATTCCTTGTGTGCATGGTCGCCATATATTCACCCATCATATCCCATGCATATAACTCCTTTGGTGTCACTATGATTTGAAAATGAGCACGTACAATTTTACCTGTGTCCTTAGTATAGCCCATGACTGATGCAACATATTCTCAAATTTTTCTCTTCAATCTTGGCTCCTTAGGAACTTGGGCTTCAAGAGTTGGAGCTTGTTCTGCTAAGCCTTGAGAAGTCTCATGTGCTATCTCATCTACCTCCTTTTTTCCTTCTTCTCCATCCTTCATTTCTTTGTGCTTTGATTCTTCCACATTATATGGAGGTGTAGGAGATTCAAGCACACTCTTCTCAGAATCTTCCTCCTCCCCGTTTAGCTTCAGCTTCCTTCTTCTCTTCTCAGGTGTCTCCTTTTTTGGAGAGATTCGAGGTGATCTGTGCACTGATTAAGGAGTAGCACCTTGGTTCATGGTTATCTTAAACACCATTTTCAAGCGGCACTCTCCTTGGACTACATCCAAGTCCTCATCATCTCCCTCTTGTTAATGGGGTGGGGTACTCAAGCGTTCACCTTATACTCTATCTGTAGGCTACCTCCTACCTCTTAGATCCTAACCACCACTACCTTCATGATCCTCCTCTTCATCATCTACTTCTATCGTCTCTGTGGGCTTAGTTACTGGAACATTTTCCAATGTATGCTTACATTAAATGACAGCCATGGGAGAGAAAACTCATTCTCCACATTCTTATTGTTCTATAGCTTGGGCTTGAGATGTAGTTACACAAGTGTTGCTCCAACATCTCCAATGGCCAAGCTTACAAGATTCATGCTTATAATATCTGAGATCAACCTCTCAATGTAGGTAGTTTGTCTTGGATACACATATGTCTTTCTCAGTGTATGGTAGTCACAATCTACCTTGTCTGCATTGAATCTTAGGTGGCATGCATCTGAAAACTAGTGAACTAATGCCTGGAAATATCGTGTTATGAAGGAATATGGTAATTTTCACCATGGGCTACAATCTCCATCCTTCATGGTGAACCATGGGATGCTAAAGTGCTGGCATACCACGAACTGTACTACTACCAATGGTAACTCCTTAGGTATGTGCCATTCTTATTCGAATGATATGTGGAGCCTATCATACCACTTCTCCATCCGCTACTTGAATGGTCTGCTCATTGATCCTTCTCAAAAGTATTTATTAAATATTTATGTCAGAGATTTTTATTCCCTGGGGTATCCCCAAATCTTCTCCTCTGTCCCATCGGGAACTCTAATCTCCATAATCACCAAAGACAATAAAATAGTGCCAAAACTAATTTTTTCACCTATACGGGTGTCTTCAATGATTTTCTTCGCTATGTCATCCACAATATTATAGGTCACTCCTTGAGACATCTTCCTGGCAATGTGCAACCACATTATACTCACCTATGACCACCTTTCTTGGTCATTCAACTTTGTTACAAAATGTCCAACTACCTGCACTATTAGGTGATTATTCAATATGTCGATGTCCATGCCACACGGACCCTTTGTATACCCTATCTCCTTCCTTTTCCTTATGATCGTTGCTTTTTTTTTTAAGTCACTCTCTAGATTTTCTCCAGAGGCCCTTAGTCATTTCAGTGTTGAAATCAAGGCAATTGTGATTCTAACCCTCCATCCAGAGAAAAAGAAGAAGTCCTCATGGACTCTGCTCATCAACCAATGATACAATGGTTCATACTTTCAAAAGTATGACAACTCATACAACCGGTAGACTCCAGTCTACTTTAGTAACTTCTCACAAGCGTTATCATACACTAGCATATATTTTGTTATGCGCTTATTCATTTTTGTGCTCAACAATGCATCTAGTTCCTTCTTATTATCTGATTTATGATGGTTGTGGGAATGCCATTCTTGTCCCACAATCACACCCTTTGGATACTGTATTTCTGAGAAATTACTGTCAGGAGAAATTTCTTCTTCCACTTCTACCACTTTGACCTTCTTCTTCCCTTTTTCTCATGTTGTGGGTGGTTTCTTTGGTAACATTTAAAAAATCTCTCTCTTCTACCCTCTGTAATTGAGAAATTTCAAACCCTAGTTCAAATCTCTATGCCCGAGTGGAAATCGCATGCCTTAGCTCTTTTATAATGTGTTTGCTTCACTGAAACCCTTCACCTATGGTAGCGCAAGCTTCTCCTATGCACAAACCTTCTCTCCACATCTGGTTTCACACTCTTCACACCTCAATGTGATTTCTTGGCTTGATTACACTTAGCTCTTTTCAATTTCTCTCAATTGCAATGGTAAAAATGAACTCACATCTTGTCCTTATATTTTTTTATCAAAAATTTAGTGCATTTATTGATCCTCCACCTACCAACAATCTTGTCATTAATTGACCATTTTTGTTCCTTCAACGTGGTACATCTTCATGCCCAAGCTATAACCTTCTAGCACACCTTCCTACCTTCTAGCCACATAATTCTCTTTAGTTAACCTCCATGCGCTCAAAAACCTCACCACCATGCCTTCCATTGGTAGCTACCATGGCCTCTTGTTACCTCGTGTTATACTTGTTTCTTCATTCACCTCCACCTTATGGACCTCATTTCCTGAAGCACTCTTTTTTTTTTTCAATTCTCCAACTTGAATAACACTAGTAGAATTTTTTTTCCTTTCATGTGTACTTATTTTCATCAGTCCTGTACCTGGATATCAATAACCACCCGACATTATTGCTATGTGCAGTCCTCTGCGCATGAAAATTCTTCAAATAGTAATTAGCTTTTGACGCGTAAACACTCTTATTACACAAAAACACCAACTAAATTGACAAAGGATAGTGATGAAGAAGAAAATACATTAAGGAAATGTAGAATTTGAAACCTATTCTAAATGGAAACACTGCCTTATTACAAACACCAAGAATACTTATTTATAGTAGGGCTTCAACATCCTCCCATTAAAGTATCCAGGTAACCATATTCCATTAAGAACATCTAATTGACAAATGACTGCTTCAAATTTGTGAGTGACAACGTATGGCCCCAACCGATGTACCTTGAGTTTTCCTAGATGTTGCAAAAATTTAGAATCATAATGGTAACATGAATTCACTAGGAAGAACTACTTCTGCACCAAACATTAACTAAAATGGTGGGTCTTTGTTCAAACCTTTTATATGTTGTGGGATATGCCCAAAGTACTACAGATACTTTAGCATCGAATGGGATCTGAAAAGGATTTTCACTAAGAATAGGACTTAATGGCATCTCATCTCAATGTCCTAGTTTGCCAAGATGTTGACAGTGATCACATGCCTTACAAAATTCCTTACAATCTTTATACATGGTCTCCCACCATAATCTAGTGAGTAAAATATTGTGAACAATGGCATCACCTACATAGTGGCCACTTGCAATACCACCATGATATTCCTCCATGATAGTCATGTGTTCATGTTCCCAGTACACAACGACACAATACTTCATCCCAACCTAATTTGTACAAGTCATCGCTAATCAACAAATAGGGTACATCACCATAGTATAGCATGTTGTTTCTTGTCTAAGCATTTCATCCCCGTCTGGTGCCATGCCTATTCATAGAAAGAAAAATATGTCGTGTAATTCTGATGGCACTTTTTGTAGCCAATATAATTGTGTATCTGGTATGGTATCTTCAATTGGCATGTGCTTCTTCTCTTGACTATATTCTAGATAAATTGTCTAGTCAATTAATTACTTTTCCCACATTTTAACACAACTGTGAAATCAAATTATTGAAATAAGAGCGCCCATCTGCATATGTACCCCTTATAAAATAAGCTTATTTACCAAATACTTCAATGCCAGGTGAAATGTATAAAAGAAAAAAGGTTCAGACTAGTAGGTATTGTCATAATTTATGTAGCACATAGATCATTGACAAAGATTCACAACTCTATAGTTGTGTAATTATATTCTGCAGGAGTCAGATTTCTACTAGCAAAAACAAATAGGATGATCTATAATACGTTCCCCAAACTAAGCCAATATTATGCCAATCGCCATACAAGAGGCATCCACATGTAAATTAAATGGTTGTTCCCATGAAGAAAAACATAGAATAATGCACGATAGTAAGTTTCTCTTTTAATTTCTTGAAGGCACGGTGTGGTGGTTCTCCCCAATAGAATGTACCTTTTCGTTTCAGTAACTTCTCTAAAGATGCGGAAACCTTGGCATATCATTTTATAAAATTCTTGTAATATCCTGTATGACCCAAAAATCCATGCACCTCACTCTAACTAGTAGGTTCTTTTTGGGCTGATAATGACTATGACTTTACTTGCATCGACCAACAGACCTTCCTTGCAGATTATGTGTTCTAATAGTATTCCATATGGTGTAGAAAATATGCACCTTTTGATGTTCAAAGAGATACTGAACTATCTAAATCTTTCAAAAACTAAGCACAAATTGTCACCATGATCTTTGACCATTTTGTACAATCATCTCATAATCTAAATAAACCTATAAGAAGTTATAAATAAACTCTTTAAACACCTAAACAAATATGCGTGAAAATAGAGCAGGCATGCTTTTTAGACCAAGAGGCATCATAGTATAGGTGAAGCTACCCAATTCAGTAGTAAAATTAGTCTTTTCTTGATCCTCCTAGGCAATCCTAACCTGATGATACCAATAGAACCCATATGTAAACGAATATATTTCACACCCTACCACACCTTCTAGTATATTCCTCAATGAATGGTGTAGGAAAGGGATCAGTCACATATGTAGCATTCAGCTCCTTATAGTCCACATAGATCCTAATCTCACCATCCTTCTTGATACTGATCACTATTAGAATAACCCATTCTAACTCATCCAGGGGCTTGATGATTCCAGACTTCAACATTTTTTTCAATCTCTTCTTTAACATTTTCACACAAGTTAAGGTTCATCCTGTAAGGGTCTCTTTCTAATCGGGCACGCACCCTCTTTAAGTATTATCCTCATCACCCCTAATGATGCATGCACGTTTCTAAGCTCATGGTACCCCTTGAGGAAATAAATCTTGATAATCCCATAGTAGCTATATGATTTTTGCTACTTCAGAGTCTAACCAATTACTCCCTAATTATGGGCTCTTTAGGCTCTACATCTGATCGAATATTCACTTTTCTTTCTCTTAATAAGTTCATGATAGGCACGTGTGGTCTTATCTCCATTGTCCCAACACCCTCACACTTACCTATTAACTGGATTATATCCATATTTTATACTTCTTCATCATCTACTAAGTAGACCATTTTTCCTTTTTCTTTCTCAAGTGAAATGCACTGAAGTAGTGTGACATTGGCCTTTGTCTCTTCAACAAGACCCTCTCCTAAGTTTCCTTTATCCAATAACTTGTGAAGGATTTCTTCAGTCTTAGCAACTATCTCCCATAGTTAAGTGCTTTTTGACTTTTAATGCTTCTTCCACCGGAGGCTTGGTAGAGGAAGAAGCCAAACATATGAGTCATTCCTGCAATTAAATCATGCCAAATTTCCATTCTCTGTATGGAGTTATGCATATACATACCAATCATGCACGCAACCATGTAAAGTGAAATAAAACTTGTGCACCCAGAGCGATGGTCGTAAACCTTCCTGCCCCTCTGTCCAGAGTCTTGCATACTGCTGAACATGGTCCTGCATAGGTTGACTACCATGATAAGAGCATATTTGACTAGGTGCATTTCTCCTGAAGAACTAGTCATAAGAGCAATCCTAACTTCATTCCATCCTACCAAAATTATTGGTGGGACCACCCACCAGCGTGCTACAATCATAGATAGGGTATATGCTACTATATTTATTATTTCCAACGGGTCTATTCATTTTTATTCCATGGCACACAGGAACACCATAGGGTCCCCCTTCTTTAGTGTAACAAGGTAACGAGTTGTTACAATATTCTTCTCATATAACGCAGTCTGTTGGCCCTAGGAAATATGCTCTTTACTTCGCATCATACTAACTCATAAGTGTTATGAGCCCAATTATTACAAGAAACACTTTTAGTATCACTAATAGATTGTGCATCCTCCCACTCAAGGATTCCGTTATTTACATGGCTCAAGAATCTTTGAATCCTAGATGTTGCGGTACATAAATCCTATTCTGGTCTTCTATCACTCAAGGGGCTCAACATAAGGGCGTAGATTTTATACATCTATTAAAAGGGATGATAGCTCTTTCCTCCTTGTTTTTAAAGTTGATATAACCCTTGTTGAAATGAAGAATAAACATTATTTGCATAACATAAAGGATGCCCTAATAGAGCTCGGAAGCTATCTGACTCTACCAATGCTAAAACCTCAAAATCTCCAGTGAACTTGGTTACTTGTATGGTAATGGATGCATCTTTTAAAACTCCAATGGGAGTGGCCTTATTCCGGTTAGCCATAAACAAAATGTTCAAGGATGGCTATAATGGAGGCTTCCCCATTTGTACCCATGCATCTAAGGTAAGAACATTAACTTCCATGCTAGTATCAATCAATATATTACTCAAAAGCCACCCATCCATAACATTGTTCAGAGTGATTTCCTTGTCATAATCTAGGATATGAGGGGGAAGATTTTGCATGCAGGGTTTTTTTGTCTAGGTCTCCATTACTTGCACACGAAGTGTTTTCCTTTTAACCAATTCCCTAACAATGGAATGATATTCTCTTGGCGAAAATTTTTCGCATTTTCTCTGAAGTCATCCATATCAAGTTTGGACCGTATATGATGCTTTGTTTTGGTCAATCTTTCGTGATTTCTCCTCTAAATATTGTATTTCACCCTAAATATTCCTAAGTACCTCCATGGTTTCCTGGTAAAACCTCCTTCTGATGGGTAGAATTTGGGTACCGTGCATGTAGTACCTCCTCCGTAGTAATGGTAAGCCTCTTCTACAATTCTTCTTTGGCATGCATCGCTTCAACACAGGTCATGATCTTTACCTACAATGGCTCGAATTATACTTCCAACTTGGGCATCCACTGATTTTCCATAGCGCATTGTATCCTAACCATCCCTACACCTTTTTTTTCCTATTTATGTTTCTTGTTAAGATGCTCATACAATTCTGGGCACTCCTCATAACTATGATTCTTTCCACATAAATAACATGTAATATTCTCAGGACATTCACACTTGTAGTGGTCAGGAGATTTGAGGGTATAACATGTTCCATGAGGGAAATCACTTCTTTTACCACCACACCCTCCTCCTATGAATCCACCATAGTATCCTCGACTTCTGTCATGACTGCCTTCAAAATGCCCTTCATTCTGATCATAACATGAGTGATTTTGTTCCCAATCCTGATGTTCATTATTTACTTTAGAGTTATCTGAAACTCTCATCCGTCATAAACCAATATTAATAGCATCTTGGATCTAACCAATCAGTCGGTAGTCTTCCATGTCATGAGTTATGGACCTGTAGATTTTACAGTAATAATAGACGTTCTTCCTTATCATGTGTTATAGTAATAAGAAATAGCTAGCATCATGGTTCGAATGGCATATCTCACATTCTAGCAACAATGAGTGCACTAATCTATGGGGACAACTATCCTTTGTGTGACCTTACGCTTCGCAACATGTGCACCAAATCATTGTGTGCATCTCATGTGATGAATTTTCTGATAGCTTCTCCATTTGTTTCATCATAGCTACGATCTGTGCTTCTAGAAATGGTCTCACCCAATATCTATACTTCCAACTGCCTCAGCATGTAAAGCTATTTCAAGTTCCTCACATGCATCAGTGTATGTTTTATGTGATAGCACCCTCCTATAAGGTGTAATCAAACATCCAACAAACCATTGTGCATGATCGCTTATATGAATATCATAAGAAATATTGGATAAAAATGTTTTAAAATGAGCATCATACTCTCTACAACTTTAAGTAGTGCTTTGCTTAATATCATTAAGTGCACGTATACTATTATACTCAAACTCATGGATGTGAAACTCTGTAAGTAAAACATATTTTAAAGTTACATAATCTACACAAGTGTGATCAGGATCAAACTTTTTGTACCAACTATATGCGTGCCCTTGTAACGTAGTATAAATTTGACTTTCCCTACGCTTAACATCAAATATTCCTTTTGTACGCCATAGTATTTCACACATCTGCATGTGCTTAACATCATATTCTATACCCCTATATTCTAGGAGATGAAGAGACATCTCCATGTAAATATTTTGAGGTTGGTGTAGATATTGTTCACTTGATCTAGTACCTCATGTGTTTCCTCTTCCCCCATAACTAGATCCACCCATACCTCCTAATATAGAACCCATAGCTGGAGTCAGATGATAAGATGTACTTCCCTGTGTCCCAATAGTAGTATTGAACTACACCCCGATAGTCTGCGAAGTGTTATTACTCCCAGAAGAGAGTCCAAAAATTTGTGTGCCTAAATTATGTGCGGATGATACACCTAAAAAGCTACTCCTATATAATAATGAAGTTGTTTGCACTTCTATTGTTGTGATTTTTATAAGACTTAATCCTTCTCTCCCACTACCTAAATTAGCTTGCTGACTATATTTTTTACAAGATACTATAAAACCAAGAACAAGGGCTAGGTTTCTAGGTGAATTTAGATGCACGTCCACTTCCTAGGTCATCTCTGCTAGTGCGCTTCTATGTGAGGTCGAGGAGGGTTCTCTATCATGCTTTCCCAAAATCGGGGAGTTCTCGATGCTTAGGTTCCATGTCTTCTAAATGAACTTCAAACCCTTCCTGAACTATCTCTCTCCACAAAGCTCTTCGCTCTGTAACATCTCACTCGTTCTTTATCTTCTGCCTCATTATAATTAAGTCACTTTTCTACTCTTTTCCTTTCTATCGCTAGATCTTCCATCTTTCACCAAACCTAATCCTGCCCCCGAACATGGTGGGGTTTAGTTCGCCATCAGTTTGTTCTCAAAATTCAAGGTTACCATCAAAATTTCGATCGCCAGTAGAATGCCTATCAAAAAAAATTCCTCTGGGATATTTTAAAGATAATAATTCATCCACCTCTGGGCACGAATAACTGGAAGTTGATTACTCTAAGATATAGTTGTTCAAAAGACCACGAAACCACGTATCCACAACACGATTCCAAATCAGATCAACATCATAATGGGACTGAAATTCTTCATGTGTCTAGATAAGTTTCTGATACCTATAACTCCATTTAGATGCATGATAAACCAACCACTCGTACAGTTCCATAGGGAACATAGTGAATAATATCTCTTACAAACAATCCTACAGATTCTATTCCACCCAAGTGTGAGTGTTAAACTCAGATCCAGTGTTGAACCTCCATGTGTATTCTATTTCTAGGTCATTTATCAAGTTATCAACACTTTCTAGGTTCAGTTGCTATGTCTTCATTATGAACCATCTTAAAAAGAAATAAAAAAGAGTCCCGGTAACAAAACCTATAATACAGCCTAGAATTAGCTAGTAAAAGCCCAAGTGCATTGGCACATCACTCAGCCTAGACTGAGAACTCACTTGAAGCATGGAAAGGTACCAGGTCCCTCTTTAGGGTTGTTATTATAGGATGTTAGCATGATGAAGACTTAAATTATTCAGATCCATGACTAATATATCATTCTAAAGTGCATGTTTAGATCTAGATATAGAGAATAACAGACTTAAATAATAACCATGATTAAATCAAGCATGCAAGAATCAATTATACTCAGGATTTGATACTCTGTTTCAGCTAATACACTCCATTATATTTAAACATGATAAATACATAGAAGCTTATTACAACAGTTACCACCATATTTTATGCGTGCATCATATTTGGTAGGATAACCTCACAATAATGTAGTTCTCACATCATTACTTTATGCTACAAAGTTCACTTCATATTTATAAGGGTGCACAATTTCCCTTCACCAGTTATCCAACCCCAAAATAGGTTGCATGCTATTATTATCCACGCATCATTACAATAATATCCACACATGCAAGCATGCTAATAATAGACTTCTTCTAGTTAACTGTCAGTAGTAAATATATTCTCATCCTGTACCCATGCAAAAATATTTGTAGCCGATCCACCAAAAATATCCAATGTGTGTCGCACAATTATTTAACCTATTTGTGTGTTCAGCACACTATCTCCAAAAATAGCTCATCATCATGAAAATGGCTAAGTCTCGAATCTTTCTTTGTCCTCAGCACGTGATTCCTTACCGATCCTCTCACACTTTTGAATGCACTCTACTCTTCCACGTGAACCTTCTATATCTATTTTACAAAATTCCATATTTTGATTGACCAACAAATGATATGGAATTAATACTACAAAAATTTGTAACCTTTTGCCAACTCAATAATTACTCATCCATGCAAATCTAAAACAACATTTCAACTTTTGAATCAATCTCAAAACTCAACTAAACAACTAATTTATGTCAGTTATCTCTAAATATACTCAATCTGAAATTAGCTTGAGGATTATCCTTCATCAACTATAAATTAACATTATTTCCTTCACAAAGCATCCACCAACAAGCTTGACAGATCATATTGTTATTAGGTTTAATTTCTTGGTGAATGAATTATTTATACCATTATTATGCCCATATCATACTAAATCAATTATGTTCATGCTCGTTACTTGATTTATCTTCCATTTAGAATATATTTTGGAGTATCTAGTACAGAAATAGAAAATATTACAAATAAATTGAATCCAATAGGAGAATTAGTCAACCTTACTCTTACAGAAAAATATAATCTAAGGTTACTTTGGATATTATCAAAGGAAGGTTTGATGTATTTGTTTTAACTTTCTCTATTTGTGTAATTTCCATGGTCTACATTTTGACATGCTTCGTAGGAATCCACACATGTTATTATCATTTTTATCTTGTTTCTTACTAATCTATTTCTATCTTTGTGTTGCTTGTTTTCTTTAAGAATTATTGTTAAATGTTTAGGGTTTTAGGGGTAGGAAACAAAGAGAAAATTAAAGAAAGACATTCTTTTTGCCATGTTTCTTCATTTATTTGCATCTACAGGATACCCCCACTAGAATTACATGTTATATGCAGTAGCATATTGATTTTCAGACTAGTGTTAGACATAATTTAAGAGTTGTGCACTAACATATTAGTTCAGACACTAGCATGACTCATAAAACTTTTTCACACACTAGTGTTACATATTTACACTTTATGCACAAATATATGATCTCATTTACAAGAGTTCCACATAATGTGTGAACTAGTATATCAGTCACACAATAACATTACACATTATTTGTGCTTCGATCCGTAGTGTATCATTTCACGCACTAGTGTTACACATAATTTTTAATCTACATACTAGCGCGTTAGTTAGTACGCCACCGTTTCAGGACATGTCCTAACATAATGTAGTAAATTTTCTTTCATTTTATTAGTTTTTAAGCTTTATAATATTTATTTGTTTGTTTTTATCTAAGTTTCTTCTTCTAATATTTTGGTTAATCAATTATAAACCTGCTAACACTCTATATATTAGTATGTATAATTATTTTTATATCCAACCAGCTACGTAAGCCCTTCTCTGGTTACCTCTTGGGTGATCTTTAGAATAAGAAATGATGAAGTTTGTTTAAATGTATTACATCATGTTTTCACTATAAGAAAACTGTTAATTTATTATTTGCAGGACCGCATCGTACAAATACTACACTAAAAATTCCATCAAACTCCTAACATATTATGTAGGTTCCATTTTTGAAGACTACAAAAAAAAAATATCTTAATAAAAATTTAAAAAACTTGTATTACAGGTTCCGATAAGGGTTTATTCTTATCTGCTTTAACTTTGGAAAGAGCTTGGACATAGTTCTAAAAATCATTATGAGTACGACAAAAACTTCAAAGTAGTTGGAAGCTTGAGGGAACCATCTAAAAAAACAAGTACACCCACCCACTTGAACAGTGATACTCGTGTCAGGAAAATATATGTATTATTTATTGATGGCTTGTTCTTAATTGAGTGTGGGGTGTATTCCCTAGTTAGGAAAGTAATTTCCTAGTATAAGTACTCATTCAGGCACTTTTCTGAGTTAAAGTTCTCCCTAACCCCTAGGAAGCTTGAAAAACCAAATCCAATAACATTATTTTTCATCCAAGTTACTGAGCCGTATTAATTTGTGTTCCAGATTATTCTATCAAATCACATCATATTCTATTCCCATTAAAATCAAACTATTTTCACAATAAAAAATTTCATTTTTGGATACTCATTCCAAATTGGAGTGAAAATTATTATAAATCTTACAATTTGATACTCACTTTATCAATTTTAAGCGTAATCACCTTTCATGTCTAGTTCTTATAATTTTATATTCAAATTGTCAATTTTATGCACAATTACTCTTCATGTCTAAGTCTTATAATTTAATATTCACATTACCATGTTTAAGCACAATCACTCTTCTCATCTAAGTCTTATACTTTTATATTCACTTTATCAATTTTAAGTAAAATCACTCTTCACATTTATGTCTTATACATCGATAGTCCAATTATCAAAATTAAGAGAATTGAATTCCTACCTAAGTATTATATTTTGATAATCAAATTATCAAAGTTAATAAAAATCATTCTCAACAAATCTAAGGATTACACTTTGATATTCACTTTATGAAGTTTAAAGAAATCACAATTCGATCATGAGTATTTTCTTTGGGTATTAACTTTATCCAAGCTAAGTAAATCAACGAGTCAAGTCAAAGTCTTAAATTTGGGGTAATCATATCCAAATTCAAGCAATCAATTCCAATATAAGTCTTATATTTTTATATTCACTGTATCAATTTTAAGCACAATCATTCTAAATGTATAATTTTTACACTTTTATATTCACTTTATTAAGTTTAAGAAAAATCAATTCCAATAAACCTCAATGTTTAAGTCTTATACTTCGATATTCACTTTATCAAAGTGTAAGAAAAATAAAAATTAAGTCACAAGTCTTAACTTTGGGTATTCCCTTTATCCAAGCTAAGAAAATTTACAAATGTCAAATCAACGCCAAAACATTATATTTTGGACATTTACTTTGTCCAAATTTAAGTGTATCATACCCTATCAATCAAAACCTTCTCATTTGGACTTTCACTTTGTTCAAATTTAGGCATATGCCATATCATTAATCAAATCATTATCTTTTGGAGATTCACTTTATCCAAATTTCAGCATAACATACACTATCAATCAAAAACCATATGTTTTGGAAATTATCTTTGCAAATTTAAGAATATCCATCCTACTCAAGGTTGTATACGTATGGATATTCACTTTATTCAAAACTAAGAAATATCCAAATCATTCATAAGGAAGTCTAAAACATAAATAAATTCACAAACCACCTCTTCAATTTAGGTCTTTAATATCTTTAGTACAATGGTAGGCTCACGAAAAATCATTAAACAAATAATTATTATAAAAACATCATAAGATGCTAGAAAATTCTCTCATATGGCTTCCCAAGTCATTGAGAAACCAACCAAAAAACCTATCCTATTCCCTAGTTAATAAACTACTCCATGTAAAGTCTAATGGTGATTTACACCTCTTAGAGAAAGTCTCTATAGTGTATTCCATTAATGACAAAGTGATAATTTGATAATATATACAATCACAAGGCCCTTCGCAAAAGGGAAACCAAATCCATTGTCAAATCTTACAACTATTTCAAAGACTAAATTGACAATAGGTACATTGAAATAGAAAACACATAAAGTACCACAAATTGCAATGATGATTTTAACATTTTCCAAAACCCTTTATATGATGTACCTAAATGAGATCAAGAACTCAAGGTTCAATCTTCCATACATCAAAAGAAATCAATTTATCCTCTGGATACTCTTCCACTAGTTAATTTGGAAATTAAAAGTGATCTAGAAATTTTAACACCTAACACACTAAATGATTCACTGGAATTCATTTAATATTTCTTTCCAATTCATTCTACAAATGAAGAACCTAAAAATAGGGGTCAGTTGTCAAACAATTTGGAGCTTCAAAATTACACCTAACATCCCTACTCTTATTGTAGAGACACCACAAAAATAGGTTTGGAAAACATCTATGACATATCAAATGTTAAATATTTAGTCTATGGATTTTTTTAAAAAACCATCCAATGTGAGTTCTTCATCTGATTTTTATGAAATTATCAAAATTTTAGAGAAGTCATTTAGTCAAATCCCTTCCATGGCTTTGACTAAAACATAATATCCATTTCAATACATTATTTCTCATACACTCTATGATGTGCATGTTCCTCGAGGTATAACAACATTTCCATTTCAATCTTTAATCACAAATTTATCTTCAAAGAGTCTATTCCTATCATTTGGTCCACATGACCTTTTGAATATTAAAATTCCAAACATTAAAATCTTAGATATTTAAGGGTTTATCACATATCCTAAAATCCAATGAATACTTACAGATAAAGGATAAACATAGATTATTTTCTCTATAAATTTGAAAATATGCCTTGGATACCCATTTGTAGATGAAAACTACATCAATTTACATAACCTTATAAAACTCTAACCATCTAATACACTGGAAATGCTTGATGAAGGTAAATAAAAACATATTCTACACGTCAACAAATTATCTCTATCCTCACATAGGTGTTTCAATCTCATTCGAATTTTTCACAACCTAACTATTGAATTAGATCTCATCCACCCAATTCTCATAAGTACAAACCAGTAAAATCACAAAACCATTGACTCAAAACTTGTTTGCCCAAGTATCATAAATCGGTACCAATTAGATCACATACCCATTGACTTAGACCTCATCCACCCTAGTCTTGTATATCAGAATTAATCACATCATAGATTTATTGAAAATTTTCTATCTACTCCACATAATTGGACCCTGTCTGTCGAAGTATCATAAAAAAGAACCGATCAAATAATATATTTATTGAAAACACTTCCATATACTCCATGTACTTGGAACTTGAAAGGAACGATAAGAAGATTGTTCCAAGCCGCGATCTCAGATGATAATAGCACATTACATTAGATTTGCAAAGCAGAAGAGCTAAAATACCATATATGGAAATCCATCATAATCCATAATGCTCAATACATTACAATAGAATGAATTAAATTATTCAATAAGAAAGATGTACATATAGGAGGAGGGAAGTGCAACTACTACCTAAATCAGTGGTGAAGAACTCCCACTAACTGATACTGGTAGTTAAGTTAACTCCAAAAGACTAGTAAGCTAACTTCACATAACTGAGAAGCTAACTCAACACAACTAGTAAGCTAACTCCACACAACTAGTACACCTAAGCAAGCTAACCCAACAAGTGTAGGATTAACACAAGTGTAAGAATTATCCTAATAAATAAATAAAAGGATAAATAATAACTTACACTAACACCCTCCCATAAGCATAGCTTAGGTAGGTGAAAAAGAAGGTGGGTCTTGGAAACAAGCCCCTGATGAGGTACCCACATACAAAAACTTGAAAAAATGGACACCACAAGGTACCCAAAACCAGTAATAACAAAGTAGAGAGAAAAATCCTGCTGCAAGATATCCTTAGAAGCTCGGCTCCAAAAACTTGTACAATGCTAAAGAAGTGTGGTGCACACTATGGTCTGAATCCACTGATCGATCATATAACTCAAAAACAACTGGCATTGCGCTTCACCAGAATAGATCCATGCAAGGAGACTATCAATGGAGTGATGTCGAAAAGTGAAAAAAAACATCAAACATAGTTTGATCAACTGCTACAAATAGGTGTGCCATGATCCAAGAAAATCCAAGGAAATAAGGCAAGGACACGAGATCCAAATAAATAGGAGTGCCACGATCCAAGAAAAGCCAAGGTAATAAAGCAAGGACATGAAACCTGAAGAAGTAGTATCAACACCACACCCTCCCATACTCCTGAATGAGTAGAGTGATACCACAGATCTGTATGAGTTGCCAAAATAAACTACTCGAACACTGACAAACTAACACTGGGCTCCACCAGAATAACTCCCCCACAAGAGAGACTGTCAACATGCCAAATAAAGTTTCGAAATTACAGATCCAAAATATCTCAACAAACAAGAGAGATATAAATGTATACACCCCTAGATACAATAATGCAACACCCAAAGGTTTAGGACATCGGGCTCAACAGAAATTGCATCCACAAGTGATCATAAAACCCTCCCAAATTGGCACTTTATAATTGAGTGCGTGTAAATATTACAATGAGTAAAAATACATTTTACATTTTTAATATGTGTATAAAAGTCTCACCAATGCATAGATCTCGAAAAAATACACAATTTCAAAAAAACATCACCTTAATCCGAGCTACGGATCAAAATTTATGAGCTGTAGAAGGTTTTGCTATTAAAATAATATTTTAATGTTGATCTTCTTTTCAAAAGGTACACGTGACACCCAAATGTCCAAAGGACAAAACCCTGCGCCCAAAACTGAAATATTCAAAGGGTAAAAGACTACATCTAGAAGGTACACGCTTTTATCCAATGGATAAAAGAATGCACCCAGAGGGTACAGATCTGCATCCAGTTGATAAAATACTGCATCCAAAACTAAAATATCCAGAGGGTAAAAGACAACATCTAGAAGGTACACACTTTTATCCAATGGATAAAAGAATGCATGCAGAGGGTACATATCTACGTCCAGTGGATAAAAGACTACATCCAAAACTGAAATATCCAGAGGGTAAAAGACTGCATCTACAAGGTACATGCTTTTATCCAATGGATAAAAGAATGCACCCAGAGGGTACAGATCTGCGTCCAGTGGATAAAAGACTGCATCCAAAACTGAAATATCCAGAGGGTAAAAGACTGCATCTGGAAGGTACACGTTTTTATCCAATGGATAAAAGAATGCACACAGAGGGTACAGATCTACGTCCAGTGGATAAAAAACTGCATCCAAAACCAAAATACCTAGAGGATAAAAGACTGCATCCAGAAGGTACACGTTTTTATCCAATGGATAAAAGAATGCACCCAGGGTATAGATCTGCATCTAGATTTGACTGTCTCAAAACATGGTTGAGTTTACAGTTGATTCTATGGTTTTGGAACCTTCCAAATCCAATGGCGCACTTCGTTTTGCATAAAAATGCATGCTACAGAAAAGTGCTAACAAAATCTGAATACATGAAAAAATAAACTCTTGCTTGTAAATAAAAACTTACAGATGGATGTCTACATCATCTATAGCTCTGATACTATGAAAGGAATGATAAGAAGATTTTTCCAAGCCGTGATCTCAGATGATAATAGCACACCACATTAGATTTGCAAAGCAAAAGAGATAAAATACCATATATGGAAATCCATCATAATCCATAATGCTCAATACATTACAATAGAATGACTTGAATTATTCAATAAGAAAGATGCACATATAGGAGGAGGGAAGTACAACTACTACCTAAATCAATGGTGAAGAACTCCCACTAACTGGTACTGGTAGTTGAGTTAACTCCAAAAGACTAGTAAGATAATTTCACATAACTGAGAAGCTAACTCAACACAACTAGTAAGCTAACTCCACACAACTAGTACACCTAAGCAAGCTAACCCAACAAGTGTAGGGTTAACACAAGTGTAAGAATTATCATACTAAATAAATAAAAGGATAAATAATAACCTACACTAACATAACTCATTGATCCAAGTCTCGTAAACAAGGAACAATCAAATCATAGATTCATTGAAAATATATTGATCCACTACATTGAGTTTGATTTTGTTTGCTTACATATCATAAATTAGGACCATTCAATGCGTATAATCATGGAATTCTTCCAAAATTATGAGTTCATTCCTAACCATAGTCCATAAAAAATAAAAAGTGTAAAAAGAAAACTGAAAATTCAATATCAAACCCCTCATCATAGTGTTATTTTAATATCAAAAGTGTAAAAATAAAAACTACTTATCCACATGTACTCTCTACACTGGGGAAGGCCACTTATAGAAGAAATGTTAATTGTTTCATCCATTAGAAGATATCTCTATCATTTCATTATCATATCTTCACAATTTTCACCTAAAGATGAAGGTTAATCTTGTTCCTGTGGGGAATTGTGTACCTCATCACTATTTTGGATTCTACCATTATAGATGTTTTTACATACAATATTTCCTAGGAGCCTACTAATTTAAAATCTCCCTTTTGAAGAATCTATCTCTTTAGCATAAAACACTAAACTTCTTTACCTCAATATTTGTCCACCCATCTCAATATAAGGTGACGAGCCCTTACGTCTTACTAGTGCTATGAAACTAAGATTTGGGGGCAAGTTATATTTCTAAAAATAAGTACAATACATAAATAAGGAATATATAATATAAAAAATTCAAAATCATTACACCTTTCATCCTTCATAGTCTTTGGTGTTAAGGGCATGCTTCTTACCAGTACCTTGACACTAAGAAATGAAAAAGGTAACCTTACTCACCTATACATATTGTTCGAGGTGTTGAACCCTTACCTCTTATTAATGTTATGGGGAAACATATATGGGGCCATTTCAAAAAATATAAATCAAAATAAACCTCTCAGAAAGTTGAATTGAAAGTGTTGAATCATACATAATCCAAATAATGAATTGAGTTTATCATGTTAAGAGAGAAAACCAAGTCCTTACAATATATCTCGCTAATAGTAGGCCACCTGTGGTATAATTCTAGACATGACCTATATACGTGAAATTATCTCGAAATCATTCAAAGAATATTAATTAGAGATGAGTCACATTTTTCCAAATCGGCCATTGGTACACCTTGTTTCTTTACATCCATCATCTTCATTTTCATATCACTATCTCCTTTTATTTACATCCTCCTTTTTGTGAATTGTGTACCTCATCCCTATTTTGGATGATACCATTCCAATATTTTTTATGTTCATCTTTATCTAAGATATTACCAGAGGAAAATCATGCTTTTGAATAATATATATCCTTAACAGAAAGCACTAAACTTCGTTACCCCAATATTGTTTTTGCCCATGTTAGTCTAAGGTGATGAGTCCTTACATCATACTAATTGTGTGAGACTGAGATATGGGGAAAAAATATATTTCCAATATAAGAAAAATATAATATATAAAATATTCAAAATCATTACATCTTTCATCTTGATGATGCGTAATCATAGCACCCCTAATGTTTTACAACTCGATAGATTAAAACCATCCGTGTGATTACATAACTTTGAGCTTTTCCCAAATTGTGAGACTTTATAATAGAGAAAGATCTCCAAATGATGTTTGGTTCCTATTCCTTTATTCCGATATACATTTTCAAATTGGAGAGGATCTATCCTAAAATCTACTCTTACTTACCAAGGAGACATGGTTGAATATATTGCAAGAAATTAAACCTGATCTATAAGAGGTGTTGCACCAAAAGGAATGTTGAACATCTGCTTTGCACGGAGATGAAAATCAATAAGTTTTAAGGGGGTGAATACACACCACAAGTCAACCAATAACTTTGAATTCATTTACCATTAAACACAAAACACTAAATACGCAACACAATTTAACATGCACAACTAACCAAACTTGCAATGAGAGATCAAGAGAATACAATAAACACAAAAGAGGGTTGAAGTTAATCGATAGACTTATATTATTTCTCCATATATTTTATAAAGTGAATTACAATGGCCAAGAGGCACTAATTTTCATTACAACTTGAATGGGAGGTTTGAAATCCACAAATTCACTTACATACAAGAGAAGAAGGGAGAGTGGAAAGAAATATTATCCAATATTTTGAAATGATCCACTCCTTAAATATATATATGAATTCAAAATCCTACTTAAACCACTAAAAAATATATTAAAATCACTTGCAACAATGAAGGGTGCCAGTGCAAAACCCACGCCTCCATGTACTTTTCCTGGTTAGAGAATAAAGGAATCCCATACCTCATCATTTTAGGTAGGAGGGAAATCTAGAAAAACCCTCTAAAATGATGGAATATATTTAATAATTTTCAAATAGTTAGGCTTTCCAAAAAGTATGATTTTGTGAAAATCCTAGCTTCCACTCAAAAGTTATGGCCATATGAAGATGAGGGTTCCATACTGCAATAAATGCAGGTGGTTATTTGCCTCATTACAGACTTCAAACTACATCACATACTCCAAAATCCAAATGTTTTAACTTTCAAGATTTGTAAATTTGGGCATTTTGATTTCAAAGTTTGGGTTACTGCTCATTGCTCAAGTCATCTTGAGAGTTCTGAAATGTCAAACCCACCGAATTCTGAAATTTGTACTTTGGAGTTTGGAAACTAAAACAATGTCACGTTACATTGTTCATCACTCTAGAAAAAGGTTCTGAAATTCTGAAACTCTGAAGTCTGAAATTCAAACTTTAGGTTTCAGACCTTTGCCTTTTCAGGGATTCGAGTTTCACAATTTTGGGGATTTTGGGATTGTTGAATTTTGAGTCTTCGGGTTTGGGGTTTGAATACTTCAGGTTTTGTGGTTTCAAGACTTTAGGTTTTAGGATTTTAGGACTTCGGGTTTTCGAGTTATATTATCCACTTAGCACATAAAACCTCTGAAATCCCAATAGCTCGAAGTCTAAATTTTGGATTTTGGTTTTTGGAAATTTCTTCTCCTTTTTCGTGCTTTTTTCTGCTGAGTCCTTGAATTTCTCTTCAGCCTAAATTCAAACAATCACACTTCTAAAGTCTGAATTTTGGACTTAAGAGCTTCTTTATTTCCCAAACTCCTTTAAAATGTGCTTGTCCCTCTACAACCTATTTTTCCAATCATGAAATGTGATCTCCCCTGGCTGAATTGATCCCTCATTTTTTCCTAGTATTCAAGTTCTTGTTTGTTCAATTTTTCTTGAGGGGAAAAATTAGATAACACGTCATTCATAGTTTGTGGTGTTTAGGACACACTTCTCACTGGTAGCGTAAAACTAGAAAATGAGAAATTTACCCTTACTCACTTATACGTATTTTCTAAGGTTTTAAACCCTTACCTCTTAGTAGTGTTATGGGGAAACATTTAGGGGTTCATTTTTTTAAAATTAAGAAAAATAAATCCTTCATAAAGTTAAATCAAAAGTGATTAATCATACAAAATCTACAGAATGAATTTATTTTATCATGTTAAGATAGACAACCAATTCCATACACCATATCTTGCTAATAGTAGGCCACCCGTGGGTCTAATTCTAGACATGACCTATATACATGAAATCATCTTGGAATCAGTCAAATAATATTAGTTAGAACTGAAACACATTTTCATGAATCGATCATTGGTACACATTCTATTTATACATTCATCATATTCATTTTCATATTTCTATCTCCTTTTCTTTACGTCCTTCTTGGCTTTATTGTTAAGCCCTAACATCTTACTAGTTGTGTTGAGTCAAGAATGGAGATGGATATCTCATCACTCTATAATCTACATTCCATTTTACTAATGGAATGAAATGTTTACAATTATTTTAACATAGGCTTGGAAAGTGTAGTCTTTTTTGACTTAAAAACTTAAAAAATAAAATAAAAATTCGAACAAATAAAAAAAAACCCAAAACATTCAAATATTTATAAATACAAAACACTGAAACATTCTAAATATCTAAAAATCAAAATACATTTAAAAAAATGTTTGAAATGATTAAAAATACTATCACAATTATCAACAAAAATTTATGAAATTGATCTTTCAACCACTAACCTAGTGATAGTTTAATCTATTCTACGATTATGAAATAGTCATACCTTCATGTGTATTATCACTTGGGTCAATCTCTGCTCTCATTTTCTCCCTTGTATGTATCATTTCTTGGAAAAATGACCCATTCAATATCATATATATCTTCCACATGGATCCAAAATGAGTGTCTTACAAGATTCTTCACTCTAGTCTTCAATTTGATCCAATCCCCTTTCATGTTTCCTTACTTGGGGGCATTCATAACTACTAAATATTCACTATAGAACACATTAAGTACATATTTAAATGTTTCGCTTAAGATTTATGGTGTATGGTTTTTTTTAACCAATTGCAAGTATTTTTGTTAGCATATTGACTTATTCATAGCTATCGTGCATATTAACTACTATTTGCATTGGGTTTTTTTTACCCTCATTATTTTGTTTTTTATGTTGCACCAATTGTATGCATTTTTTTAGCATCTTGGTTCATATAAAACCTTGATGTAATCATATTACTGTATATATTGGATTTTTTAGTACATTTTCATGTGCATGTGTTTTTTTACACGCATATGGTTTGTTCATCGTGGTTTTTGAATAATCATGGTGGTGACTCTACTATCTAATAATAGATAACGTTGCTCCAAAACATAAAATCTGAATGAAAGTTTAAGCTATGAATAATGATTGATCATATCACCATTACAGTTATTTGTGCATCTCATTCAAAACACAATAAAAAGTCATATCATACTTCTCATCATTTTCCTAACATTATCATTCACTCGACAACATATCCTTTATAATCCCTCTTGAAAACTAAGTATCCTTATTCAACTTGTCAAGTGGATGTCCACGGGTTTCCTCAGTCACACATTTGTTTGAGGGGAAATTCCTTTACAATAATTCATACTTAATGGGGCATCAAAATTCTTCACTAGGGAAAATCATTCATCCATAATCGCTGGGTCATTCAAATGCTTCACCAGGGAAAAGGAGACAGTATAAACTACTTTATTATCATTTTCCCATTGTTTTATAAGTGTTTACTATGTTTAAAGCACTAGTACTATGTAATAACACTTTTAAGAGGAAAAAATTTAGACACCCCAAAATAACCAATACACATCGTAATCATTTAATATCTTATTAAACCTAGTTTTCCTCTATCACATTTATTGTATTGCACCATATCACCCATGTTAGCAAGTTGAATGTCAATTTAATGAAATAAATCATCACATCTCCATTTTCATATTTAAATTAAACAAATATCCTTACATCTTATCCACTCCTCAACTCAAGTTGAGAAAATTCATGACTAAAACTAATAATTATAATTAAATTCAAGAAGAAATATTTAAATTAACTCAAATCATGTATTTGAGTTAAGTGAAGATATCTCCCAAGTCATGGAAATACAAAAATAGTTCACATCCTTCCAAAATAATATCATTCACGATAGTTTTTGGGTGAATAGAGTAAAGGATAATGAATTAATTTTCAAAAACATGTGCAACCATTTGCCATCTCAACAATGACGCATCCATGTAAATCTAGAAAAAAATTTCAACTCTTCAATCAATATGGAAACTCAACTAAAAAAACCCATCATGTTTAATTAACTCCAAATCAAGTCAATATAAACTTATCTTAAGGATTCTCCTTCATTAGCTATAAATTAATGTTATTTCTTGGACAAATAATCCACCAACAACCTTGAGAGTTCATATTGTAATTTTGTTTAATTGCTTGGTGAATAAATCATTCATGCCATTATTATGACCATATCATATCAAATAAGTCATTTTCATTGTTGTATCTTGATCTATCTTCCATTCAGAATGTTGCTTACAGTATCAACAAAAGTACCAAAAAAATCAAATCAATCCGATCCAATATGAGCTTTAGTCTTCACTATTCTTACACTCATATCCAATATGAGGTGGCCTTAGATATTATCAAAGGAAGTTTTTCTATATTTGGTTTAACTTTCTCCATTTTGTAATATCCATGGTTTACAGGACCTATAAAGTTTCTTAGGAAGACAAATAAGCTTGATGATAGCTTGGCTATTTTGGTGGATTCTTGAGCTAGAGAAACCATGTCACAAAAATATGTATAACAAATGTCATTATATGTTACATAATCAACAATAGATGGGGTAGAGTGATGTTGAGGAGTGGTTTTGTACTCATGATCAATAGTATCACAAAAGGTGAAGAGGGATGAATCATCCAAAACATCCCATATGCCACCCTAATGTACAAATTTGAGTCGATCATGTAAGGTGGAAGGGGTTGCATGAAAGAAACTAGTGATTACCTAGGAGGAGATTAATGTAACCAGGGACAACCTAGGAAATTATTATAGTTTCTATTAATATCCATAACATGGCATAAAACAAGAAGAGTGCATAGTTCGATAGTGTTGGTTGAATATATTTGTCTATATAATTGGTTGGGTGTATTATATATCAAATACTAGAATACATAGAGTAGACGGAGTTAAATTAATAACAAAAACTCCTAGCTAATGTAAGATAGAAATATTACATATATCCATACCAAACCCATTATCAATCAAGAAACCATTTACTAGTACAAATTTATGAATATGAACCTGAATATAAAATAAATATGCCTTATTACATTTTTCTTGGGAATGGATATCAATGGAAATCTAATTAATATGTTCATTATTAATTACCAAAATAGTGAATACTCAATGGTTAATTCAAAAGAGGAAGTATCAACACAAAAGATATTATGATCCATAATGTTTTGTAAATAATTTTCACATATAGGATCGGATTCATAAAATTTAGTGTTAGAAATATCCATAAAAAATAAGTAAGAGAAAGAACAAGATCTATGGCCACTGTAGGGACCCTATGGAAATTTATTTTTATTTGATAAACGATTTCATTAAATGATCTAATAGAATTAAATTTTATCAGAGGATTGAGATCAAATGGATATAAAAGTAATAAGAAATATCTAACATGCCAAAAATAAGAAAGTGTAAGAAATATTCATATGAGAATGAATTAGCTCATATCGTAAGATATGAAGTGATTTTTTGACATAAAATGAGTGGAACAAGTAATATCTTTAGTGGGTATGATTCTCTGGAAAATTTGAATTTTAAACTCATTCAGACACAACCGCCCAGAGAAGGACATGAACTCTCGAGTGTGGGTGTCCTAGAAAAATCTCTTCTTCTAATATTTTAAGTGTCTAAACTTGTCAAGTATTCCTTTCAGTTGATTTCACATCCACTTTTTTGTGGATTTATTATGTCGTATGTGAACCTATAAAACAAATGGCATGTAACTGCATAAGGAACAATAAAATATTAGATGAAACATAAAATGGATATTCCTAAGTCATA
Source organism: Taxus chinensis (assembly GCA_019776745.2). Lineage (NCBI taxonomy): Eukaryota > Viridiplantae > Streptophyta > Pinopsida > Cupressales > Taxaceae > Taxus > Taxus chinensis. The sequence continues at coordinate 864,949,851 of CM034147.1, read as the reverse complement.
TTGCCTTCACTTATCACCCCAATGTCATTGTCACCTAGTGTTTCCCTATACTTAATACTCTATGTATTTCTAGTGGGTATGTGATTGAATCATGTCCATTTAAGCTAGGTTTTCCTTACACGAATCATACCAGGATAGATATCTATAACTACTTTTCCCCCAAAATGAATGTGTGAGATGGAATTTAGAGATAACCCCACTTATGGAGTGAATAATGAAGCTTCAAAACACATCTTTTGTATTTTGATGTTTTCCTAAGTAGTAGATATGAATTAATATCCTAAATTATCCATCCCCTAATAATAATTAGTAAGTCATATATATACATGATTTCCTTGTCTTAATTTCTTCCTTAACTACCAAGAAAGTTGACCCAAAGTGATAATAAAGGTTTTATAAAATATAAAAAGTAATGTGGCATTTAAAATTTGAGAAAAGGATGGAAAAGGAATAAAGAACCCAAAGTGTAAAGTGATACCTAGATACTCTTGTTCCTAATGGGTGATAGTGTCTTGGATCCTTAGAGGATATAACGGAAAATACAGATTTGGGTCATATATTGTCCAATGTCCGAAAGTAAAGTGATCATTCAAGAAAATTAAATAAGAGAAGTATGAGAATGATTAAGTAATTTAAAAGCAAAACAAGTGTTGTTAATGCCTAATTTTCTTTCTTACGAATCATGCATATACTGGCATACTTAGAGCTAGGATGTAAATAGTAATTACGTGATTTTTTGTCTGCAATATTGTATCCAATACCTAGAAACTTTTATCTATAATTTCTAGTTATTCAGTTGATAATATCTTTTCCCACTTCCCAAATTACACTTCACCTCAATCCAATCCAATTTCTTGGAAGAGAACTCTCAGAGAGGTGAATTTTTCTCTAGAAGAAATTACAAACATTTCTAGTTGGACCCTATATTATATTTTTATCTTTAACTATAAATTATTTGTACAAAAATAAATTCAAACTAATTAAATTGAATAAATATTATTTTACTATACCTATGTAAACTATTTTTTTCATGTAATAAATGCAATATAATTTCAAGGCATTTTTCACTACCGAAAACAATTACAAGGAATATAACACATTGCATTCCGCTTCATATAACAATTGAAAAACAAACTTTGGATCATTTGATATATTCCACAGCAAAAAAGACCCATACACATTAATTAAAATAGTTTTTTATGTTTAAATATACCTCAGGGATGAAAATATACACACACCACCATAATAATGGAAAAATGTAAAAAAAATATAAACATCATAATGGTATGCTGTGGCATATTTTATATGTCATCCCAAAAGAACACCAAAACTGTAAATGTTATACAAGTTGTACTATGATTGATAGATGACAATCTACATGCGGAGGATTATCTATATGTGATTACTAACATGATTTAATGAGATAAGTAGCTTGTTTGTACCACATGAATCATCAAATTTTATTTTTATAATGTAAGTCGAGTATTGTACCCACATGTTTGTAGCTTGACACATGAAAATTAAATCTGTAACAATTTCCTCTCTTTTACTATTGGAATTGTCCATTATATTTAAAAACTCATTATAATATGTTCTCATAATTCGCTTGTTGTGAACATAAACACATTATTCAAATATTACCACTTCCTATACAACTTAATAATATTAAGATAAATGCAAGCCACGAATCCATATAAACTCTCACCTATTAATTACTTACCATCTATACAAAACTTCATTTCAATTTATAAAAAATTCAAGTAATCGGGTGAATTTTGGACAAACATTAATAAAAATATGATAATATAGTACACAAAACATAAATATAGAATGCTAAAAAAAAGGTAATTTTATTACAAAAACCACAATTATATTATTTGGAGATGCATCCCTTCACATGCACAAGAATATTATTATATCGTAACAATCATATATAGACAGTGTCTCATATTCCGTCGTTATGCACACTCATATTTATACTAGAATATCAAGCTTTTACTCTCCATCTCACCGAGCATCTTATATTCTTGTCTTTTAGTTTAATTCACTCCATTTTCTAAACCTCTATTGTTCGGGAAGAAGTAGGCCATAGTTCTTGCAATCTTCATTTCTTTTAAGAAATTGAAAAACATATGTAAATCCTACTACAAAATCACATGCATTGATTACCCATGGTATTTGTGATGGAATTGAAAATGCTTATCTTATAGTGGTTCATGCCTGTAGAATTCTTTGTTAAAAAAAATATCTTGACTTTTGAATATTGGAATGACTAACCTTGAAATTCTTAATGGTTTCTTTTTATCAAAACTTGTTTCAAGAATCTACAACAATATTATTTACGAAACTCATATTTCTCTATAGGGATTTGGATCTCAAAATTTTTGGGATATTAAGGATTTTGCATATTTTCAATTCAAATATTTTCAACTTTTCCCTCCTTTTTTTTGATATAGGTCATTTAGGGGAACATCAACAACATTATAATTCACAAAGAAACATTGTAATTGAAAAAACACCATCAAAATCATTTAAGGTGAGATCAACAAATTTTTTATTGGCATCACTCAACAAAAAATTTATGAATGCTTGTTAATAATATGGTGAAAAATATGTAATAAATAAACTATGATAAAAATTTGTAAAAATCAATATTAAATTAATAATTATAAGTGCAATGAAATTACTTATAGAAGATTTGATTTAACTCAGAAAAATAAATCTTGGGAAATGGGAGGATTTTTTCCATATGTGCAACTCTTGATTATGGTTACAAAATGGGATGTATATATTTAGATTATTAGTTAATCATTAACATTTTTATGGAGAGCAGAGGAGAGAGAGGCAAAAGAATGAGTTCGAAATCCGCAAGTGAGTGGGAAAGTGGGCATGGGGATGGATATGAAGATGAACCACGTGGAGACAAATAAGGGAAGCAGGGAGATGGGGAAGGAGTAGTGACATTTGAACCTGTGTAGGATTAAGAAGCAAAGAGCAATGTCAAGGGTGGTTTCTGTGTAACTCCAATGATTTGAAACAGAGATGCCCAAGAAATAATCACACATCGAATATCTAATAGTGGGAGCAATGTCATGGTTTCAAATGAGCTCATAGACAAAGCAACGTAAAGAAACAAACTAGCACTAATCTGTAAATTTCTTGGCCATGACCCAATGTGGATGTGATAAGAATATGGGCTTGGAGAAAATGGCGGCCCAAAGGTAACGTGGAAATTTCTCTGCTAACTAAAGGCTTTTTTGTAGTTCATTTAAATAGCATAGAAGATTGTAATTTAGTTCTAGTTGGAGATCCTTGGTTTTGGGAACCATGGCTCTGTTTCTAAAAACGTGGCCCCCCAGGCTTCGACCAAGACAAGGAAAATATTAATTTCATGGCTCTATGGGTCAAACTCGCAGGATTACCACTAGGGTTCTAGGAAGAAGATTTTCTGACTAGTGTTGCAAAATCTTTAGGCTCATTGGTGGTCATTGATGGATAAACAAAATCTAGAAGAAGACTAGCCTTTGTTTGACTATGTCTTAATATGTATCCTAACACGGAGATACCTAAAGTTTTCACCATTCCTTCAAAGATAAGTAGTTGGAAAGAGACACTAGAATATGAGACATCCATTTCAAAATGTAAGACGTGTAGTAAAATAGGTCATAATATCAAAGCATGCCCGAGAAAATGTTAATGAAGGACATATAAGGGAACCAAGAAAAAGAATCGAATGATAGGAAAAACATAATGAATATTAAGTGCTGAAAGAAAAATCAGGTAAAGGTAAAACACCAAAGAGAAAAAAATCATATGAAAAACAGTTTATGGATAAATAAAATCCTTATGCATGTCTTAGAACACAAGAACAAGATTCATTGGAGAGAGGAGAGTTTTTATAGCATACCCAAATAAATGATCTCATTATACCATTCATAGAGATAGATGAAGAGGATGAAATGCAAAATAAAGATGAAGAGCCACTCGAAAATGGTCCAGGAAGAAACAAGAGAAGAAATACATCAAGATGAGGAAAAAGGAACAATAATAGAAGAAAAGGAAGGATTGGAAACACTTATAGATGAAGCAAAAAACCAAGGATCAAATAAAAAACTTAGCGACTCCTATAAATGGGAAAAACCAGATCCAAGAAGCATCATCCTTCACAACTCCTAAGAAATCGAGAGATAATGTAGGAGGATGCACCACTAGAAGAAAAAAATTAATCAAAGAAGAGAAAAAATAATCAGAGAAAAAGAAATAACAACAGGGAGGATATCTACATTGGATCAAAAATGACCCCAAAAACATCATAAGACTAACATAAGAGACATCAATACATGTACGAAGTTATTGCAATATTTATTTTTGCACTTTGCTTAGTTTTTGTTGGTTTTTGACTATTTCTGTTCTCTTGTTACACTGGTTCTGCGATGGCTTCACATTGGTTTTGTTGTATACTCCAAATGTTTAAGGTGTTTGGATTTGATATGACTCATAAAAATTTTAATTTCCATATCTAGATTGTATATTCCATTGTAACATTGTAGGGCCCCTACCAAAACCTTCCTTTTACATAATATCAAATACAACATTTATATTATATTATATGTTAAGATAAATTGAAAGAGAGATCAATTAGAAGATGTGTTAAATGTAATAAAACATGATAAATTTGGTGTGATTATCTCTATGACTAGTTTAGATGTTGATATGCATGTGAAAGACACATGAAATGGCCAAAAAATGTCATACTGATGCTTTGTATTCAATTCTTGAGTTGCACTATGTTTGAGTAGAAAATTGTTTTTTTTCAAAAAAAATCGTTTGATTATTTAGTCCTTTTATATGTCGTGGTCTAGGAGGAAGATAATGAACATTAAATTTCTAGAGCTCTACAAGTGACTTGATTATGCTTCACTATAACATATTAGATATTGTAAATGTGTGAAAGCATATATAAATTACATATAGTTCTCAACTTAAAGATAAAGTACTTTATGGATATAACCATATCTAATAACTTGATCACTTGATAATGATTTCTAGTGTTTTATCTTCATTGTATTTGACTTGATTTTGATAACATTTGGAACGTTTTTATTAGTTTCTCCTAATGTCTGTTACTACTTTAAGGAAATATTGGAGAGGTTTGTATGTCTTTTGACTAATACTTCCTAATAAGTGGAAAGTATATCCAAGTATTTACAAGTGAGTAAATGAGTGTATATAAATTGTTTAAATAGGATTTCATAACAATAATTTAGGATTGAGGATGACTGATGATGAAAGTAAATACCCATTAAAAGATATAAAATTACAAAGGTGGCCATTATGTGGCCCTAGAAAAAACAATTATTTTTATACCAAACTGTTTGATAGTGTTGTCCTACTCAATGGTTTGGTATAGGAGGGAAATGCAACACTTTAAAGTTTTTTTACATCAAACATAAGATGATTGGACGTCATGTAACTAATCTAAGGACTTATATAAATGACTGAGAAGTTTAGTTGAAGATAAGAGTAACAATGAAACAATTATGATTGGTGCATAAGACATGGTTTATATATAAATTAAATAATCATACTATGAGGTGATAAATACCAAATTTAAGTGTCTAAAATTAACTCTTTATTATATAAAATAAAATTTAATTTCTTCAATGAAAATATAATTAAGTGTGTAAACAAACTATATATTTTCTCACTTGTTTTATTGCTTGATACACTTGGGTGAGTAAAAGATCCTAAAGTGAAAGCCTATAGTATAGAGTACATAGTCAATGTACTTATATAAATAATTCAACTTTAACACTAAATTGAAATATAATTTAATATTTCAAAATTGAAAGATAACAAAGAATGGAAGGAATACACCCAATTTCCTTATTGATGGTGGAGCTTCTTGTTTAATGAACATGGAAAGAGATATTCGATTTGATCCTTGATGCTGCATTTGTGTTGAGAAATTGTGAATTTGGAGGAGTACTCGTAACCATGAGGGAATTAGGTCTCCGTAAACTTTCACTATATCGTCCCTAAGATGATTATGAAAACTTATTTTCTTGATAATTTGAAACTTTCAAGAACATAGGAAGAAATTTTGGACATAATGTACTTAGAAAATAATCATTTTTTATTTATATCTATATATAAAATAATAAAATTAAATATAGTTGAAATAATACAAAATGAAAAAAAAAAAAATAATAGTGGAATTTATGGTTTTTATAATATATTTTTTAAGATATGGGTAAAGGATTATTTTTTGGTAGTGCCCATACTTTGTTACAAAAGAAATGCCTAGATGCAAAAATATAATATTAAACATAGAAAAAAATATACTAGAGAAAGAACAACTATCCCACCTGTTGGTACCCAAATTGATTCTCCCTCAAAGTCTGAGCAACATCACAAGTTTTGGCAGGAAGATTAGAGACAGATAGATCATGGTGAGTCATTTTGTAGCTGGAGATGGGATCTAACTAAACCTATTTCACTCAAATGTGGAGAAACGGATAACATCATCAAGAGGATTTGATCTCTCCTCACTATTTTAGGTTGTGCCTTTCAACCAAGGTAGGAGAATCCTTTTCTAGTCTGTTGTTTATGGATGATATGAAGATGTCCTTCCTGAGGAATTTGTTAAGGATACCTTAAAGAAAATATGATCAATGCAACAAAATATAACTCTCATGAGTTGTCACTCTAGATAGTGGATATATTGTCTAGGAAAGGTTTAGGCTACTAAAGACATTTGGAATCCTAATTGTTTCTGCATGTTTTTCTGGTCGAAATTATGCATTTATATACACATATGACAAACAGGGGTAGTATGGGTAGGATTAGTTGTTTTTAAATAAATTTTGGTGGGAGTTGAGGTAGAATAAACTTGATCTACCAAGTCTCTAAGAACTCTTACAAAATGGAAGACAAAACCAACAAAATGCCACAAAACAACTAAAATGTCTCTTTAACCAGAATATGCGCTTCAATGGAGGCCCAAATTAGCACTTTTTCTTACAATCTATGAGACTCTAACACAAAATATTGAGTTAGAAGACCCAATGAAGCATCAATATCTGAGCCAAATCACACTTGAGGTACACCCAGAGGCTTACAAACAATCTGTGTCAAACAGGTGAAAGAAAAGTTATTTTAAATCATTTATTTCACTCCCAGATGAAGGCTCTTCTTAGAAATAAAATTAAATATGCCATTAAACTATCACAAGGATTAAGACCTATGTGATTGGAAAAAATGTTAATACAAGATTGCAATAGAAACAAGAAAAGCTATTTGCAGACATTCTAAAATTAAACAAACGCATTTTTCTCAAGATCAACATAGAATAACTCAAGTTTCATTAAGTTTATCATTAGGAGAAAGTTTCTTGAACAATCTCAAAGCTTCTCATTGTCTATACACTTGCAACCACCTTTACATGATCAAACTTAATACAAAAGAGATATACAGGGTTCTTAGATGGCTTCTCAAAAGATAGGCTTTGTCAAACTTTTCTCTTGGGAATTTTCTTTGACCTCTAACACTCCAACATCCAACATGATAAATTTGTGCCATTTATAACATTTAAAACAAATCCCTTTCCCCCTAAAAGACAAAAAATATTTAATGTACTAGTGCTCACCATGATCTATATTGTGATTCCTAGAATCAGATCTGTAAAACGTTGTCAAGTGCTCATGCGTCAGATCTCTTCGAAAATCTCAGCATTCAACTTGTTCATCTAGTAGAACACTCCTCCTTCAAATCACCAAACACTTCCACCCTTAATCTATCAAATCTGATTTCTTTCATGTTTAGGAGAAGAAAAATGGAAAATCATTATCGAGCCCGATAGTCAAACGATTTTAATGGCGAAAGACGTCTCCTTATATATCCTACCAAACTTAGATATCAAAATTAACTCCCCTCTCTATTTGGCATGTAGGAAATATCAAGAAATCATGAAGACTTGTACTTCTAGGCATGATTCAATAAAAATGGGGGAAAATCAAATTTAGACTCACAGCTGATGTTGATCCTTACATTGAATTTGGGCCAACCACATGGAAGATTCAATTTAAATGGGCTCGGGGATTTCCTTTGACCTTTTACAAACTTTTGAAGAAATGGAAAAATTTCACATTTTGTCTCGCACCTCCACCTTTGAGAAATGAGCCTGACACATGTCCTGAGGTGGTGCCTAAAGGAACCACGACTAAATTTTGCAATTTCACCTCTTTTTTTTAAAAGGGAAAATTTTCCAAGTTTTCCCCATAGCTCTGCCCTTGAAAAATGGGCTTGACACGTGTGCTAATGTGGGTATCAGGGGAACCAAGCTTCCTTTTTTAATTTTAACTCTTTTCATATCTATATTTCCAAATTTCCACCAAGGGTCCACACCTCCGTCATTGACTGGAGCAAGCTTTGACCTTTCCTTTATCGGACTTGTGGGCCATTTTGATGTTTTAATCTTTTAAATATCAGGGGGAAGAAATCCAAGTTACCCCTGATGGTCCACCTCCCCACCCCTTTGACTTGAAACAAGCTTTGATTGATCCTTTCTCGGGTTTGTGGGCCATTTTTGATATCTTAACCCTTTCGAGCATAAGAGGCAAAAATATAAGTTGCCCCCGATGGTCCACTTCTCCACCCCTTCTAACTTTTCTAAATGCCATGCATCACAATGGTACACCTTGAGATGGTCCCCAAAATTTGAGACCTTGAAAGAGTGTGGGATCACCACTTGTCTTGGCCCGACAAAATTTTTCTGAAGGCTTAAAGCTCAATATAAGATGCCATGTGTAATGCTCCAAGGTAGTCTCCTTTAGTCATTAAAAATTCCAATCAAAATGCAAAGTGAGCGAAGGCCTCCAAGTGTCCTCCTGGCACTTCTTTAAAATCAAACTTAAGGGTCAGTCCCCAAACATGCGTAGTTCTTCCACATGTCTCAGATCTCCCAAAACCTTTTGAAAAAAGACTAACTATGGGAAGACCCAGTGGAAACCTCCACATGTCTCTCAGGCACAATTTCAAATTGGTGCCCAAGTCTGAGACCTTGAATGAGTGCAGGATCACCACGTGTCCCTAGCCCTACCAAACTGTATTAGTTGCTTAAAATTTTTTCTAAGTCTGGGAAAACTAGTGGAGACCTCCATGTGTCATCCTGGCACTACTACAAGGCTATACCAAAAATTAGATCTTCAAACAAGAGTCGTTCCTCCATGTGGAAAAATCTTTAAGTTGAGGCAATTCATGAAATTTTTGAAGTACCCAGCTGAGCCACATCCAACCAAAAGAGGCCACGTTTCCTGTTGATGAAAGGATGCAAATTTGACCAAGAGAAATGCACGTCAAACAGTAAAATGCAGAAAAATGACCATTTGAGCCCGAAGATGAAATTTTCTCCAAGGATAAAGAATTTAGGACTATTACAAGGCTCAAATATGTTCCTCTGAGTTACATCCACTCAAGTTTCTTCATGTATTCAAGGAAAAATGATGAGGGTAGCAAATCCTGACTGTAAAAATGGAAAGAATGGGAAAACATGAGTTTTTGAATGAATAAAGGATGGGAGACTCAAATTTCAGACCTCTTCGTAGAAACAAGGAAACAAGGACACAAATATGGAACCATACATGATCTTCGGCCCAAGGAAAGATTAATTACAGAAAAAAAGGAAGGCAGAGACCTTTCGGGCACAACACAGGGGGATAAAATGTGGTAGAGGCCATAAATGAATGGATTTCAAACGCAAAATGGGGCAAGACTATTTTTAGCACTAACATCAGCTCTAACTCGGGGATGGGCACTCCCTGTGAGGGCCGCAAGAACAGTAGTAGACCAAGTGCCAAAAATATACATTGGGCAACGGAGTCATCTCACAGAACAAAGAAACAGAGCCATCTCCCAATAAAAAAAATAGAGAAACAAACAAAAACAAGTCACCAAGGACCAAAGTGAGTAGAAACACAAAAAATAGGAAACAAACAAGTAGTTATACACTATAAAATATATGTTTACGTTGATTCTTGGGAATCAATCAAAGAAATGCTTCAAATTCCTACCATTAGCATGTAATTCAAGTAAATCACCATCCAAATCATTCAAGAAGAGGGTGTGTTCACCAATCCTAACATCAATGGAGTAAGGGGCCATCCATAATGAGTCAAAATTTCCATGCTTTCCCTTATCTTCATGCCTGCTATGCAATAGCAGCACAAGATCTCCAACATTGAAATATCTTGGAGTGACCTTCTTGTCAAATAGCTTCTTCAAATTTTCCCTGAACTTTACATGCCTCTGGTGGGATTCCCTCCTCTGTTCATCAATCTCAACAATATGGTTAATGCGAGCATCATAAGGACTTACCTCTTGATCCTCTAGCTGTTAAATGAACTGATATGAAGATAGTTTCATATGAGAGGACATTGGGGCCTGAGTCCCATACACCAACTCAAATTGAATTTTTCCAGTAACTCTCTTGATAGTGATCCTATCTACCCAAATAGCAAACATCAACTATTCACCCCACCTTCTCTTGTTCAGATCCAAGGTTCTTCTGATAATATTTAGCAAATTTTTATTACTAGACTCAGCTTGTCCATTTCCTTGGGGTTTGTAATAGAGGTATATGCCAAGTTGATCCCATATTATTTGCACATTGCCACCAAAGGTTTAGGTATAAATCTCATGGAATTGTCAGCAACAATCTTGGCTGACACTCCAAATTTGTAGACAATAAGGTTCAACAGAAAGTCCATGAAAATTTGGTGTGTTTCCTTCTTGGTGGGGATTTCCTCCACCCATTTACTAAAGTAATCAATGGCTATAAGAATCCACTTATGGCCAACAATTGAACGGTCTAAAATCTCAGCAATGAAATCCATTCCCCATTGCTTGAATTGGGATTCAGTTGATATAGGCTGCAAAGGAAGGGAGCCTGAAGCTTTCAGTCTTCCAGAGAAGTCCTAGCAACTCTCACATATTCTAACCCAAAGAATTGTATCCTTGAAGAAAGTTGGCCATCAATAACCAGCCCTCAGGATCTTGTGTGCTGTGACTCTTGAAGAAAAATTCCCCCCACAAATTGCTCCATGGAGATCAACAATTATCTTGGGGGCTTCTTCTTTAGTAATGCACCTTAAAAGGACTCCCTCTAGGTTTTTCCAAGCTAACCCATAATCAGTAATGACATATTTATGGGATTCCAACTTAAGATGTATTTTCTGGTTGTTACTTAAATACTCAGGGTAGTATAAGTGTCTGAGATAAAAAATCACATCCTTGTACCACACAGAACTCATCAATCTTTCAAAGACACCTTCCCTTTCTTCCTTTACCTCATTTACCTCAACAGTTTGCAAGTTTCTCTCAGCCATAAGCTTAGCCAATCCCAAACCTCTCACCAACTTCGTGGTTTGGTAATCCATGTCATATTCTTGCAACTTGTTCACCCATCTTCACATTTTTCTTTAGACTTACATCTCATATAATATGTCTTTCACCATGGTGTGGGGAACATAAGAAACAATATTAGAACTCAAAATGTAAGTCCTGAAAACCTTTTTTGCTTTTACCAAGGAAAATGCTTGTTTCTCCATAATAGTGTACGTCAGCTCAGTCCCTTGCAAAGCCTTACTAAGAAAGAAAATTTTCCTCTCATCCCCCTCATCATCCTTCTACAGTAGGATAGAATCAATAGTGTTATCTAAAGTAAAGGAAAACAATTGGAAAGGATTCTTATAGTTTAGAGCTGCTAGAACATGGGCATGCTTTAGTGCCTCTTTAATCCCATTGAAGGCTTCGATGACAAGCTCCTCCCACTTGATGACATGGTCCTTCTTTAACATGGAAGTGATTGGAATGGTCAACTCAGAAAATTTTTATATGAATCTCCAGATGAAGTTTATCTGCCCAAAGAAATATTGAATTCCTTTCTTAGTCCTTAAAAAAGGCATCTTGCTGATGGCCTCTACCCTCTTTGGATCAATCATCACCCCTTCTTCTGACACAATGTGACCAAGCAACTTTTTCTTCTGCACTCCAAAATGGCACTTCTTTGGATTGAGTGAGATGCCATATTCTCTACATCTCATCAGCATCTTCTCCAAATATAGTAAGTGATCACTTCTCTTCCTTGAAAATACAGTTACATCATCTTGATAAACAACAATAAACTCATTGATGTAACCAACAAAAGCAAAATCCATTTCTCTTTGAAAGGTGGCTCCATCATTCATCAAACCAAAGGGCATCCTGACATATACATATGTCCCCCAAGGAGTAGTAAAGGTTGTCTTGCTCCTTTCTGATTCCTTCACCACAACTTGGTTATAACTAGAGACACCATATAGAGTGGAGAGCAATTCATAACCAATCACTAATTGCAGCATGTTTTTCATATTTGGTAAAGGATAATTATCCTTCATTAATGCTCTATTTAGATTCCTGAAATCTACACATAGCCTAATTTCACCATTCTTCTTTATCACTAGTGCTAGGTTGGTAACCCAAGAAGAATACCTTGTGGGCTGAATAATCCCTCCATCTCTTAGCTTCTTCGGTTCTTCTTGCATTTTGAGAGATAAAAGTGGATTGATTGGCCTATGTTTCTTCCTGAATGGCTTTGCATTAGACTCCAAGTGAATATCATGTTGAAACAGGTCCTCTCTATATGCTTTTAATTTAGAATAGGTCCAAGCCATGCAATCTTGGTATTTTTCCAACAATTGGATGTATAACTGCTTCTCCTCTTTACTAAGATTGATGCCTAACCAAATTTTTTTTGGCTTCTCCTTTGTACCAAGATCGTGCTCCTCAAAATCCCTGGAGGCTCCTATGCATCTGTTAATAATGTGATCAACATTATAAAAATTGGACTCAAGAGCAACTAACCCTCTAGGAATGGTATTAGTCTTTAGCTAGATGATGCCCTTATCAAAATAATTCTCCTTCCCCTCTGTTGCACATACCATTGGCTCCTAATCAATACTTTGATCAACAAAATCTCCCTTGTTCTATAGAAATTTTCTGATCTGAGCATCATCATAAAAAATATGCCAGTATTTAATGTTGTCAGGGACAGAGGGTCTTGTCAATACCTCAACATCATATTCACAATATGGGGACATTGCAAAGTTTTCAAAACAAGAACCCAACACTGCAAGCTTCTCTGCTAAGTTAGTGAACTTCCTATCATGGTGCACAATGTTGAATGAATCAAACATCTCAATGAAATCATAAACTGTATGTGTATATTATTTCATTCACTGATTTTTTGTGGCATACAGTTTTCTGACTTGTTTTACAATTAATTTTGATTCTCCCTTGACAATAATGTCCTTGACACCATATTTCAAAGTAATTCTTAAACCTAACAACAGCACCTCATACTCAACAATGTTGATAGTGCACTCAAAGTTGATTCTGAAGGAAAAATTAAATTTTTCCTTACCTGGAGAAAGCAGAACAATACCAGCATCATTCCTAGACTTGGAGCAAACTACATCAAATAATAGAGTCCAAGGAGAGCCAACTTGTTCAAGACACCTACATTCGTCAATTTTATGCTCTTTTCCATTAGTAAATCCTACAAAGTTATCAGCATCAACCTTTGTGTACAAATACTTCATAGGATGCATTGTTCGGATCTTCAATAAGGTGCAACATCTTCTTTTCCACATACAAACTGACAAGGTTTCCCTCAATTAGAATGGTGGCATAAGACATATCCATTTGGAAACTCCCACCAACACTTCTAGCCCATTTTCTAGACAATAACATGCCCCACTTGGCTGAGCAGTCAACAATGAAAACATCAAGTTTTAATTTTTTTTCTTGGGTAAGCTACAAGCTGCACCACCAAACCCTTCACACATCCCACCACTGGCACTTCTCTAGATTCCATGGTAGTTACTTCCCATATGCTACTGTTACTTTCATATTCAGCTCGTTCATGAATTCTACAGGCATGACATTGCATGGTGTCCCTGAGTCAAACATGCAGTTTTGGAGTAATCTATCCTTTATGATTAGAGTGGTGAAAAATGGATCCACATTTAGTTGAGAGTCCACCAAGGTTGTCCCCAAATAAACCTGAAGTAGTTCATCTAGATCTTCTGATGCTGGTGGGGCTTCTAGTTCTTCAATGACTGGTGGGGTCTCCACAATGTTTATGTTTCTACCTAGGGTAGTCTTCTATTCTTCCAATCTCAAGTATTCAAATGCTCTCTTTTGTGTTCTTAGGAATATTAAGAAACTCAAAAATTGGAACAGAGACTTTGATTTGACTTAAAAATTGGGCAATATCATATGGGACATTCTTTGGAAAAGTAATATTGGAAGGAAAGCTAACACACTCACTAGGTGGTGTAAGATTTTTGACAACTTGGGCATGAGGAGGGGTATGATTGTTGTTTGGATTTGTAGGGATTTTGGTAGATGCATATTTCTTAGGAGCCTATCTAGGAATATTTGAATGTGAGGGAGATTTTGGCTTTGCTTGAGGCGATGTCCCTTTGATAACCTTACTTCTTGTGTTATATTCCTTCTCTTGAGAAACAACAACATTCATCAGTAACTGTCTATCTTCCTCATATGGGATTCCTCCATCATGCTTCTTTATCATTAAAGTCATTAAATATTCAAAGTCATTATGGGGCATTTCAAAAGTTTATACAGTATCTACTTCTAAATCATGAGAGGGAGGAAGAATAGGTTCCCTATGAATGCAGTCCCAAAAAGTGGCAGTAGTCCGGGCACTTATCACCTCAGTTGAAGTTGCCCCTTATTACAAGCTCATGGAACAACCCATCATGCATACATCATAATCCATATCATCATCAGATTCTTCTTCTTGCTGGTCTTCTTCACAAGGAGCATGGGGCATGAAACATCTGTCACACCAATCAATGACATATGTTTCATCCACAACAATAACTCTGGAAGCCAAAGGATCAGGCACTGTTCTATTTTACTTGCCTTGGGGCTGCCTATTTCCAAATCCAATAGGTCCCTTGCCTCTGTCATTAGATATTTTGTGGTTTGTAAACTTGTCTCGGCTTTGTTTCTTGTGTTGACCTTGTGAGCTTTGCCCAATTATTTTCTTAGCCCAAGCTAGTTTGTAGGAAATTTCTTTGACAACCCCTATCAAAGTCTTCAGTACTTCTTCCAAATCAGTAGCCTTGCTTATCTTAGGTTTTTCTGGGTTCATTAGTTTTACACCCTCCCTCTTTGGAGGATTCCTAATTGCCTTGATGTTTTTCTCTATTTGTAGAGCCATGGTGAAGGCCTATCTCAAATTAGTGGGGTTTTTGTCCCTCAAGTAGTAAGCAACCTTTTTATCATATGCATCTAAATATTTGATCGAACATGATTCATCACAAGGCCTTATCCTAACAGGAAATCTCCTCAAGGTCTTATTAAACCTTGTGTTGAAATCATGTACTGACTCATTAGGATTCTTTTTGATGTTTCAAATTCTGTCAAAAGAAACCTAGGGTCACTTTTATCACGATATTGAAATCTAAATGCATTGCTCATCTCAGTCCAAGAATCAAAAGAGTTATCTAGCAAATCCTTATACCAGTCCCTAGCATCCTATTCCAAAGTATGGATAAACAACTTGATATATACATCTTCATGATCAATCTCAAAGTCTTCCATCATGTTGATAAAAAGATTTAAATGTTGATCACCAGTTATAGCACTATTTCCTTGGAAATTTGGTAGTCAGTTCCTTACATCTCGAGGAACTACATTCAGATAACCAATCATTCCCACAAAATTTATAGGACCAAAAGTGTTTACAAAAAAATGGAGGTCTGGGTGGCGGTTGGGCCATATTGATTTGAGGAGGTGACCCTAGAGCGGTAAAAAATTGATAAGGGGTAAGGGGACTTTGGAGAAAAGGAGTATAAATTTCAAAAGGGATATCCCCTAAAGGCCTTGTTTCTTGGATATCCCTATCAAATTCTTAAAAGACAGTGGCAGAATGAGAAGCAAACCTTTCAAAATCAAATGAAGGCCTATCTCCAGTTGGAGAATTCAATTCCACAAAGATGCTACCTGATTCAGAAGCACTCGAATGGAGGTCTTGAATAATAGGCTGATCACTTTCATCAATGGAGATCCCCCTTCTTTTCTGTTGATCTCCAATAGCTCTCCAGGATTTTCTTCCTTCTGATTTTACTTTTCCTATCTCTGGAAATAATGTCCTAGTAGGGTCCCTAGCAAAGAAACACCTCCTTCCTTCGAGCTTTGCAAAGGTTAGTAACAAAAGTTACTTTGATAGAGTTTTAAGACACTGGTCCTTATCAAAACCAAAACAACAGGGATTCGCTAGTAAGGATTTCCACCTTAGTTGTGCAAATGCACTAAATATGATCTATCAAATGTTTTTCCACTATAGGAACTTGAAATGGAAAGATTCTTACCTTTCTTTTCCCATATTTATCATTGAAATCTAGTGCACTAGGTGAGAAAACTGAAAAGAAAATTGTACATAACACTCGTAACCTTAGAACTTCTCACAGACCTAAACACAAGATGATGCCTAAAAATATGTATTAGCACTTTGAGCATGCAAGAAGTGTTTACCAGGATCTGAATATGTACTGCAATCACTATGTTCTCGGAAATAGTGCCAATTAGGTGTTGTTGATGGGCTGAATAGATATAAACTGGTAGTGAATCAGAAAATTAGTCTAAGCAATACAAAACAGTTCTCAGCAACTTAAAAAATCCCTGACAATGGCGTCACTTAGGTATAGGCGCCCAAATTGATTCTCCCTCAAATTCTGAGCAGGATCACAAGTTTTGGCAGGAATCTTAGAGACAAATAGGTCATGGTGATGCATTTTATAGCTGCGGATGGGATCTAACTAGCCCTCTATCACTCAGATGTGGAGAAATGGATAGCAACTTCAAGAGGATTTCATCTATCCTCACCATTTTAGGTTGTGCCTTTCAACCAAGGTAAGAGAACCCTTTTATAGCCTATTTTTTATAGAGGAGATGGAGATTTCCTTCGTAATGAAGTTGTTAAGGAGACCTTACAGAAAATATGATAAATGCAAAAAAATATAACTCTCACGAGTTATCACTCTAGATAGTGGAGATATTCTCTAGGAATGGTTTAGGCTACTAAAGACATTTGGAATCCTGATTGCTTCTACATGTTTTGGTGGTGGAAATTATGCATTTGTATACACACATGAAAAACAGGGGTAGTATGGGTAAGATTAGTTGTTTTTAAATAATTTTTTGTTGGAGGTGAGGTAGAATAAACTTGATTTGCCAATTCTCTAAGAACTCTTAGAAAATGGAAGACTAAATGAACAAAATTCCATAGAATAGCTAAAATGTTTCTTTAACCAGAATATGTGCTTTAATGGAGGCCCAGATTAACACTTTTGTGTTCAATATATGAGACTCTAATACAAAGGCTCAAGTTAGAAGACCCAAAGAAGCATCAAGATCTGAGCCAAATAATGCCTGAGGTAAACACAAAGCCTTATAAACAATCTCTGTCAAACAGGTGAAAGAAAAGTGATTTTAAATCGTTTATTTCACTCCCAGATAAAGGCTTTTTAGAGAAATGAAATTACAAATATCACTAAACTATCACAAGGATTCATACCTATGTGATTGGAACAAACTTTAATATAAGATTGCAATAGGAATAAGAAAAGCTATTCGCAGAAATTCAGAAATGAAACAAATGGATTTTGCTCAAGATCAACAAAAAATAACTTGAGTTTGATTAAGTTTATCAGTAGAAAAATTTTTATAGAACATTCTCAGAGATTTTCAATGGCAATACACTTACAAGCACCTTGACATGATCAAGCTTAATAAAAAAGAGATATACAGGCTTTGTAAAATTTTCCTCTTGGGAATTTTCTTCAACCTCTAACACTCCAACCTCCAACATGATAAATTTGTGCCATTTATAACATTTACAACAAATCACTTTTCCCCTAAAATACAAAAAACATTTAATGTACCAGTTCTCTCCATGATCTCGATTGCATTCCCAAGATTAGATGTGTAAAAAGTTGTCAGATGCTCATGGGAAAGATCTCTTTAAAAATATCAACATTCAACTCATTCATCTTGTAGAACTCTCCTCCTTCAACTCGCCAACCACTTCCACCCCTAATTTTTCAAATCTGGTTTCTTGCGTGCTCGGGAGAAGAAAAATGGAAAATCATTATCGATCCCATAGTAAGACCATTTTCATGGTGAAAGACGTCTCTAGATATCTCCCACCAAACTTAAATATCAAAATTAACTCCCCTCTCTATTTGACGTGTAGGAAATATTAAGAAATCATGAAGACTCGCACTTCCAGATGCGTTTCAGTAAAAATGGGGGGAAAATCAGATTCAAACTCACAGCTGCCATTGATCCTTACTTTGAATTTGGGTCATCCACGTGGAAGATTCAATTTAAAACAGGCGCGGGAGTTTCCTTTGACCTTTTTAATTTTTTTTGAAGAAATGGAAAAAATTCACTTTTTTTCCCGCACTTTGCCTCTTAGAAATGAGATAGACACATGTCCTGAGGTGGGGCCCAAAGGGGCCATAGTCAAATTTTGTAATTTCACCTCTTTTTTGAAAACGGGAAAATATTCCTAGTTTTCCCTGTAGCTCAGCCCTTGAGAAATGGGCTTGACATGTGTTCTAATATGGGTCTCAGCAAAACCACGCTTCCTTTTTTAATTTTAACTCTTTTCTCCTAAAAGGAAAATTTTCCATATTTGCTTCCAGGGTCCGCACCTGTATCATTGACTAGAACAAGCATTGACCTTTCCTTTATTAGGATCGTGGGCCATTTTGATGTTTTAATTTTGAATATCAGGGGTAAAAAATCCAAGTTACCCCCGATGGTCCGCCTCCCTACCCCTTTGACTTGAAACAAACTTTGACTGATCCTTTGTCAGTTTTGCGGGCTATTTTTGATATCTTAACCCTTTTGAGAATAAGAGGCAAAAATATAAGTTTCCCTCAATGGTGCGCTTCCCCGTCCCTTCTGAATTTTAAAAACTCCACGCGTCATAATGGCGCACCTTGAGATGGTCCCCAAAATTTGAGACAGGTTGGAAGAGCCTAGGCTCACCACATGTCCTAGCCCACCAAAATTTGTCTGAAGGCTTGAATCCCAATGGAAGGCACCATGTGTCATGCTCCAAGCTAGTCTCCTTTGGCCGTTGAAAAGTCCAAGAAAAATGCAAAGTGAGTAGAGGTCTCCAAGTGTCCTCCTGGTGCTTCTTTAAAATCAAACTTAAGGGCTAGTCCCAAAACATGCGCGGTTCCTCCACATGTCCCAGATCTCCCAAAACCTTTTGAAAAAAGGCTAAGTATAGCAAGACCTGGCAGAAACCTCCACGTGTCTCTCTGGCACAATTTCAAATTGGTGCCCAAGTTTGAGACCCTGAGATGAACGTGGTCTCACCACGTGTCCCCTATCCCACCAAATTGTATTAGCTGCCTAAAAAAAATTCTAAGTCTTTGCAAAGTAGTAGAAATATCCACGTGTCATCTTGGTGCTACTCTAAGGCTAAACCAAAAACTAGATATTTAAACGAGTTTCATTCCTCCACGTGGAAAAAACTTTAAGTTGAGGTGATTCATAAAATTTATGAAGTACCTAGTTGACCCACATCTAGCCAAAAGAGGCCACATTTCCTATTGATGCAAGGATGCAAATTTGACCGGGAGTAACACCCGCCAAATCGTAAAATGTAGAATAATGACCATTTGAGCCTGAAGATGAAATTTTATCCAAGGATAAAGAATTTAGGACTGTTATAAGGCTCAAATACATTCCTCAAAGTTACATCCACTCATTTTTCTTCAAGTATTCAAGGTAAAATGACAAGGGTAACAAATACCGACTATAAAAATGGAAATAACAAAAAGCTTGAGTTTTTGAATGAATAGAGGACAGGAGACTCAAATTTCAGACCACTTCAGAGAAACGGAGAAACAAGGACACAAATATGGATCCATACATGATCTTCGGCCCAAGGAAAGATTATTTATGACAACAAAGGATGGAAGAGACATTTTGGGCACAACACAGGGGGTTAAAATCTGACAGAGGCTGTAAATCAATAGATTTCAAAGGAAAAATGGGGCTAGACTATTTTGAGCACCAACACCACAAATAAATAGAAAACACATAGAGAAAAAAACAAGAGCACAAGAAAATCAAGAAAATAGTCAAACAAGATTTATTGACGATGACGCAGTTTTCATTTCAAATGGAGTGAAGTCCCTCTTAGAAGACATTTTTGTCTTATTTTAGAAAATCATTTTGTTATGCTTTTCATTATATACATCTTGTTCATGATCATATGCAAGAAATACTTCTAAATAGTTGATTTGCCTATATATATTCATTGAAGGAGATAAAGAGGAAGCACTCTCCTTGAACACCCTAGGTGGGCTCAGTGGATTCGATGTCACGTAAAGCTCAGGGGTATCATTAAGAACAAGGTTGTTAGAAACCCAAGAGGGTCTATTATCAAAATAAGACAAGGATGGCTCAAAAACAAATCCTCAAGTAGCATAAATGGGGGAGATAATAAGGAAGAGATTTTTTCCATAAGGATTGTTTAATGTTGTTGTACTTAGAGAACACGCAGTCCACAATCAAGTATCTTGTTTCAAATAATATACAAAAACGAAAAGGTTAAACCATTGTAATAGAGTTGTTGAACCCAGGTTCTACCTCCTATCTGTAGATTAATCACTGGAGGAAGGTTTTGGGAAACATCAATGTTAACATGCGTATGAGAAAAAGTAGTATGAAAATTTTTAGTGGCAACCCACATCTAATTTAACATAATCCTGTAACCAATTCGTAATGGCTTCAAGATAATGGACATTTTAGATTATAATAAGAAGACCCGAGATTCTAATTCATAAAGAATGAGATTTAAGGGAGTACTTTGATGAGTCAAAATAATGGTATTGTTATACATAATACCCCCAGGATATTATGATAAATTTTGATTCTATCTTGAACCTGGGGAAAAACAAACTAATCAGAAATGGGTAGATTCAGGTTTTACAATTGTTGCAGTTGTTCAAGAAATTTATTATTCTCTGTGGAAATCCCTTATGTCCCATCCTTAGTAAAAAAATCCATTTTTATGAAAATCTTTTAAAAATACGTAAATATTAAAAAAATTCCATTAAGTCAAGTTTTTGGGTTTCACTTGCATCAGAACATTCTAGGGAAATTAATTTTTTTATGCAATGTGTTCTCAATTTTTGAAACCTGCATGTCTCCAATGTTTCAAGATTTTAAGTTCCTTCGACATTGAAACATCATGAAACATTTTCATGTTATATGTTGCTTTTTTCTGATCCAAAAACTTTATTTGATTTATGTCATGTTTTCAGGGGTCAAAGACAATGATGCCTCATTTAATTCAACCTCCGATCCAAGAAATGAAAATTCCTTTGTGTCGGATTTCCCAAGGTGTAAATCAAGGTTAAAGTCTTAAAGGTAGTAGTTATTTGTGCTAGCTTTTCGATGGTATTTGACATGGTCATGGATTTGATAGGATGCTTAATCTAATAGCTCAACCACTCGCATTTATTGGAGTATGGAACCTTAAACTTAAAATATCCATAACTTTCTCCCAATAACTCTGATTTTCACAAAATTGGACTTTTTAAAAAATTGTCTCATCATTAACTACACCATGGAAATATTAAATTTGATGAGGCTAGGTTAGTAACAAGGAATTATATACAATCGCCACATTAAAACAATAGTTACATATTTCTCATAAACTATGTTTGATGAGGTATGGTTCCCATTCCTTCTCCCATAGGCAAATTACCATGGGGAATGCCCTTTGTAAGGTACCAATTCCGATTAAAAGACATTTAATACATGGTTTTAGTGTTTTAAATAAGAAATATTAGTTCCCTCTCTTTTCCATCATCTCTTTCTCCCATTATGCTATATAATGTAAAATTTCTCATTTGTAAACAAGGATGTTCTCAAATGTAAAGGAATCATGTGACAGTTGTTCCTAATCATCTCTGTGTTATAGATCTCTATTTGATATTGGAAATGTATTCTTGTGCCTTCTTGTTCACATGTAATGGTCTACACAGACTTTGAAAGAAATAAAATATTAGTTTTTTTGGTATTTCTCAACCCTAACTTATGTTTTTTTCATATTTCCATGTCCATCCATTATTTATGTTGTATTTTGGGCAAGTATTTCTACTTTGCAGGTTAATTTGTTTGTGTCTCGTGTAGAATATAAGGTAAGATATTATTTTGGATCTGTGTCACTCATAGTTTATCACTCCCTTATCCATTTTATTTCTCCCTTTTCCCTCATTAGAGTGTCTTCACCATTTTTTGGTGTTATCACCTCCATTTACCTTAGTATTTCCCCTTGCATGTATCTCTCTCTTTCCCTAGTCCATTGTTTTATTAGAATATAATTATATAGTTGCATTTCCAGTAGTAGGAGTAATTAATCATTAGGATTAGGTAGAGGAACCAACATTATTAGGAGGTTTATATGACTTTAAAAATCCCACACTTATAAGAATATTATCCCATGTTTGCAAAAATTAGGGAGCTGTAATAATCTAATCATAGGGTGCTACATTTTTTTGATAACAAGTATTATGGTTTTGAACATGAGCCCATGCTCTCCCCAAAACCAATATTGAGTGTCAACAATATCTCTATCTTCAATTGACTCAAAAACAACAATGAAAAATCTCTAGAATAGGGGTAAAGTTCAATCTTACCATTAATTTTCAAGCTAAATCTTTGGGATATCCATACATGAAATTATTCAAGTTTTTACCAAAAGTGTTGTTATGGTGAAATCACAGCACCCCTAATTTCTTGTAAGTGGATGGTTGAGGCATTCAGTGTGATTTGTCAAACATGGAGTTATCAAAAAGTGTGGGACTTTGCGATCCGGATAACCCTCTAAATGAAGGTCAGTTCCTATTCCCTTATTCTGATGAACACATCAAAACTGTAGAGGATAAAATCTAAAATATACTCAAACTTGCCAAGGAGACATGGTTAAGAAGATTACATGAAATTAAACCTAAACTAACAGAGGTGATGCACCAATAGGAGTGTTGAATAACCATTTTCCATGGAGTGGAAACCACAATCAAATCAAGAAGGATGAAAATAAACCATAGATAAATCCCCTGATAAGAATCCACTAACCATTAAACACAAACCATTTAACATTTAATATAATAACCATGGACAAATAACCGAGATTGCAATGAGAGATCAGAAGAAAATAATGAACACAATAAAGGATTCAAAATCATCCACAGACTTATATTATTGCTCCGAATATTTAATACAGTGAATTACAATGGCCAAGAGGCACAAAATTATATTACATCTTGAATGGGGAATTTTTACTCCACATATTCACTTATAGACAAGAGAAGAAGGGAGAGTGTAAAGAAAATTTGTCCAACATTAAAACAATTCCCCTCCTTATAATATATAGGAAGAATGAGAAAAGCGAGAGAGGGAAGAAACTTGAAATATTGTTTCCACCACCGTAAAATGCATTGAATTCCCCTGCAACAATGATGGGTGCCACTGCAAAATCCCATACGTCCATGTACTATGCTTTTTTGGACAAAAAAGGAAGCCCATACCTTCATCATTTGGGTAGGTGATAAATATGGAGACACACCCAAAAATGGCAGATTGTATTTCTTAATTTTGAAATACTTAATCTCACTTAAATTAAGATAAATAGTCCTACTTGTGTAGAGGACACTGAGAGCTTTCCAAAAATTCCTTTATTGTGGAAATACGAGATCTTAGTCAAAATTTATGGCCATCTAAAGATTGGGGGGGCATATTGCATTAAATACAGGTCGTTGGCTAAGTTTTTTTGGACTCTGAAATGCATCACAACCTCCGAAATATGAAATTTTGAACTTTCAATAATTTTTACTTCAGAGGTTGATGTTACTCTTCATCCTCTTGAGTGAGTGAAACCTCCAAAACTCTAAAGTTTGAAATTCAGAACTTCAAACCTTTCCTTTTCAAAGATATGGTTACTTAATATTCATCATCTTGAGTTAACAAAATCTACGAAACTCTGAAACTTTGAAGTTCACAATTCAAACTTCAGCTTTCAAAATTTTGCATTTTTGGGGTTTTTGGGATTTTGGGGTTTGGATTTTTGTGAATTTGGGGTTTAGGTTTTTAGGATTTATTTATCCATTTAGGCACATGAAACCTCTAAAACTTTGAAATCTTGAATTCTGAAATTCAAAATTCAGGTTTTAGAGTTTTTGTGAATTTTGGGGAATTTTTACTGTTCATTTGTCTGCGCTCATTGAAACCTTTGAAAATCTGAAGTCCAAATTTTAGACTTCGGATTTCAGAATTCAAGTTATGAATTTTGCACTTGTTTCCTACCAATCCCCAAATTCGACCCCAGTCCACTTCCGAACATCTTTACCTCCAAAGTCTGAAATCTAAGACTTTCAAAGTTTTTTCATTTCCTACATTCCTCTGCAATGCTCGACCTACTTCAACCTATTTCGATGATCCTGAAATGCAAGCTCCCATGATTGAATCAACCCTAATTTCTCAATGTAAAAGTTCATGTTTTTTCAATTTTTCCTTAGGGGGAAATTTGGATAGCAAGTGTTTAAAGTAAAAAATGAGGTCAATATTAGAAAGTTTTTCATCTACATTGAGCATATTTTGGTGTAGACCCTCCTCAAAGATAAGGGAATGTGTATTAAATTATGGTTTCAAAGGAGGAAATTCCTATGGCATGCCAATGAATTTGGGATTCATGGAAATATTTCTAATAAAGGAAACATTCTCGTCGTTGCTAAAAACCCCATAAGCTTAGCAAAGTAAACCCCTATTCTAATAGAATAAATATTTCACTCATGATATTCCTCTAACAAAGATACAGAAATAGGAGGATAGGAGAGACGAGCATGCCAGGGAAAGGCAATTTTACCATCATTCTCATCAGTGAAATGCTTAGGGATTTTACCCAATATCCCAATCTCCTTTGTTGTGTTCTTAGAATAATACTTAATTAATTTTATTTCTTTAAATGATTTTGAGAAGCAAAATGTGAAAATATATTAACATGTAAAGGAAATAACAACACCTATAAATTCATGCTAAGAATGTCAGTAGATTTTTTTAAAAATTACCATGTAATTCACAATGTTTGTAAAGGATTTCCTCCTACCAAATATCTCTATATTCATTTATATCAAAATATCATCATATTATTGCAATCATTTTCTACAAATGTGTGAAATTCAATATCAAAATATTCATATCACATGTGAATCAATGGGAACTATCAAGTGCAGTTTAGAAACATTAATCTATATTCAAATTCTTATAAAACTAAAATGGAGGATGTTGCAAGGGATAATTTTATTCCTCCTAATTATTATCATGCACATTTTATTTGATAAAAATATCTATCATCAATTATGTAAAACCAATGAAAAAAATATTTTTTCCAACCCTAATCTTTACATACATGCAATAACTAACAGACCTAAATTTATTCCATAAATGGTTGACTTAGGTAGCCACATGGTAATGTTTCACATATTTAGAATATAATTTTCTCTTCAATATAAATCTAATGAAAAAGAAATAACTCAACATGTAAATGCATTATATCTTGCACAAATGTAATTTTATATGCATTTTAAATGTACCATTGATATCCCTATATATTTATATAACTATAGAACTCAAATCATGTCTCTATTGCAATGAAATTTGACACCAAATGAAAGGAAAATCTGAAAAAAAGTGGCTCAAAATTGGACAAAAGATATTGTTAGGGGGTGAAAGGGCATAAAAGAGAAATAAAATTTTTTGAAATCAAGGGAGATTATTTCATGCTATTAAAATAGCCATTATCTACTAAAAATTTGAACGAATTGTTATCTTAATTTCTAGGTTTCAGATTACTCTCTACTCTCGCAAATATTGAATTCAAGATTTTCTTGAAAAGATAAGAGTGCATGTAGTGGAAAGTAGTTGCAGACCAGTTTTCAAATTACCAAGTAGACTCCATGCATAATGGATACTTCCAAGGCTACTTGTCTCTTTATCTAGCATGAATATGTCCCTGTGAGTTGCCAAACTATTATCTAAATTTCCCCCCTGGAGAAATTGATCAAACATGACCCTGCACAAGATAAAAAATAAGGTTCAGTTCAATCATGCGATCTCACATTAAAATCCAATAGTCAAAGGGGGCAGGCGGGATCTACAATGGAGGAGCAAGGTTGGTAAAAGATCAAACAACGTCAAAGGAGGGAAGAGGGTCTCAGGAGGGAAATGGGGAAAGGATCAAAGTTTTTGGACTTCACATATGATTCAGAGTGGGCCCAAATTGGTTAAGTATAAGAGTTTCAGTAAAAGGCACCAATGTGTCTCAACGGTGCACCTTCAAGGGTTGAAACAAAGGTTGGCTCCCCAAATTAGGGCAGAGATTCCACGTGTCCCAGAAGCTAATGAGGTAGTGTTCACTCAAGGTACTACTTAATTGGCTAAGTATAAGATTGTTGACGGAGGCCTCCACATGTTTCATCAGCGCAAAACCAAGCCTGGGTCCAAAGAGTTGGTTCCCAAATGAGCGCAGGATTGCCACATGGTCTAATCCAAAAGGGGGGGTAGAGCGGGCCCAAATTGGTTAAGTATAAGAGTCTCGACGGAAGGTGCCACGTGCCTCATCAGTGCATCTCCAAGGGTCAAGCCCAAAAGGTTGTCCCCAAACAAGCACCAAGCATCTACGTGTTTAGAATCCCAAAAAGTTATGCTGGCCATTAAAAAGTATACGAGATAGCGGAAGATGCCACGCATCACCTTAGCGTAACTTCAAAGGTAAATCCAAAAGTGGGTCTCCAAGCGAGGTCGGAGCTTCCATGTGTTCCAGGTCTAAAAAGGGGATAGATCCGGCCATTTATTCTCGACTAAGTATAAATAACCAGTGGAAGTCTCCACTTGTATCATCAACGCAAATTCAAAGAAGTGAATTAAAGGAGAGACTCAAATGAGTGTGAGGCTTCCACGTGTCTATGGTTTGGGAAAGGCGTCGGCTTGAATTGTCTAAGTATCACATACTAGCAGAAGATGCCATGCATCATCTCGGCACATATTCAAAGATAAATCTAAAAGCGGGTATCCTAGACAAGCGTTGGCCTTCCACGTGTCTGAGGTCCGAAAAGGGACAGAGTAAATAGTTGTAAAGTTAGGATGGGGCAGAGTTAGCAGAAGGTGCCACATGTCGATTCAGCACAACTTCAAAGATCAACTCCGAAGGTGGTCCCCCAAACTGGCATAGACCCTCCACGTTTCCAAGAGTCAAAAGGGGGACAAATCTGGCCGTTTAATCAACTAAGTATACAAAGGTCAGTGGAACCCTCCACATGTCTCATCCGTGTAACTTGAAAGGTAAAATTTTGGGGCAAGTCCCAAATATGTGTTGAGCCTCCACGTGTCCAGGATAAGACATATGACCTCGCTAAACAAAAGGGACACATGGCCATGTTTAAGGTTAAAGTGAGAAAGTGGGCCTTGGAAGGATTCTTTGCCAAAAGCGGGCTGACGAGCATGGGAAAGGCTTTTCTCCGAAGTGAAAAATATGGGCCGGAGGGCCCGCAGATGACTTTTGGGCAATATAGAGTTACGGGGTAATGGGATTCTTTTTTCAATTTTGGCGACTTTTATAAAAGTGTAGTTTGTAAGCGTGGGCCCACGAGCTCGAGGAGGTTTGTTCGCCAAATGGAAAATGAGATGGTTGCGGGGCTTGTAGGGCTGGTGGGGGAGTTTTTTAAACTTTTGTATTTTTGTGTAAAAGGCACAAAGTGAATTTTGGGCCCACATATCCGTTTTGCTAAACTAGTTTTTCACCATTTTTGTATGGATTATATTCAAGTAATGAAATGGGCATATCTTTCGATCCAGTACTTGAAATTAAACAATTTTTGTACCATTTGAAAGGTCTCGACCTCATCTACACCATGGAAACCTGAAACTTTAATTTTGACAAGGTTAGGTGGGTGAATATTAGGAAAACGTATTTTATTCCTTTAATGTATGATATGATTTCTTCAACAACTAGATCAGATTTGATCTAAACCACCTTTCTTGCTTCTTTAACATGCCAAATATACATAGAGAGGTGCACGTGACATATTTTGGGTAGATTTGAGTGGGCATTGATGGCTGGTAGCTGAGCTTCCAAATCAGGTTTCCCACCTCTTTCCTTCTCCTCCCTTCACTTCGTTTATAAAGGTAAGAGATTAGCTCATTATAAAGGGTTGGATATTTTAATTTTTCACCCTCCCTTCTTCTCTATTCTGCAGACAAATTCATGGAGTTCGAACCTTCTATTGAGACTATAATGCAATTTTTTCCTCTTGTCTATTGTAATTCTCTGTATCAATTTGGGAAGTAATAATACATGTCTATGGATGATTTCAACCCTCTCTTATGTTCATTGCCTTTATCTGATATTTCATTGCAATATTGGTTATATGTCCATGGTAGTTATATTACATTTTAATTGTATGTGTTTGATAGCAAAGATGGTGTTTAGCATTCCTTTGGTGCATCACCTTTGTTAGTTTAGGTTTAATTTCTTGCATCTTATTAACCCTGTCTCCTTAGCAAGTTAGAATAGATTTTAGGATAGATCCTCTACAAATGTTATGTGTGCACCTTAACAAAGGAATAGGAACCAGATTTTATTTGGAGAGCTCTCTCAATTTCAAATTCCTAGGCTTTGGGAGGTGCTCCACATTATGCAATCACACTGAGAGCCTCAACCCATCAAGTTCCAGATATTTAGGGGTACTGTGATTTTGCACTAATAGTTATGGCATGTCTGGTGGGACCAAGAGATATCCATTTTTATTACAACAAGATTGATGTGCACTTGTAATTTTTTAGCTTATAACGAGATTCTGAAATTACACATCTGGCAACTCCAAAATAAGCAAAGTCCACTAGTTTCAGCAACCTAGGCTTGGCAGATTCATGAGAATAATTAAGACTAGATCAAGAACTAGAGAAGAAGGATTGTTTTTCTATCTGCACTTGTCCCCAGACAGAGGGATAATGGTAATAAGAGCTCAAATGTCTCCATCTCCACCAAATAGAACTTTGTCAACACCTCCCCCTGGTAGGCCTTTAATTCAATCAACAAGGGTTCTTACACCAATCATAATGGAACATCCATAACCCAATATTATGTCAACTTCACTGGGAGCAACCCACTCACTCTCAATGCACAAAATCTAGTTCCAGTTGTAACATTAAAGAGCATTCCATATTTCACTGGACAGAACAAGACTACTCTGAATGACCACATTCAAGACATTGTAAATGTTTGTGTAATTCATGAAATCATTGAGATGGACATTGCAGTCAAATTGTTAGCCTCTTCATTCAAGGGTAAAGCTTCACAATGGTTTAGGATTCTAATTGCATGCTCTATTCAGAATTGGGACCATTTGTGTAGATCTCTTCATAACCAATCTAGAGAGAAGGGAGATAAACTATCCTTGTTGGAACAACTAACAACAATCAAGAGGGATCCTAATGAGCAATTGCTCGACTTCAACTTCAGATTCCAACAGACGTGGGATAGGATTCTGATGGCCATAAGACCTACAGACGGAGGTTCTTTTCTATACTTCCTTAGAGATTTAAATTCGTATATTTCCATAATGATTCAATCCATGGGAGGTGTAACCTTACCTACAGCCTATAACATTTCCATTAGAGCTGAAAATTGTTTAATTTAGGTTGGTAAACTTGCACCTACGCCACTTATGCCTCTATATCTAGAACTCAGAGCTCCAAGCACTAGTCAAACACCCATATTAGCTCCCATACATTCTCCAAAAAAAACAAAGTTCAGCTGAAGCTTTCACCTCATCTTATAGCACTTCAAAAGGGCTACAAGATGTTATGAAACAACTGCAGAACCTAGGAAATGAGCTAGTGACTATCAAGAGGCAACAAGCTTAGAGTTGTAGGCCATATTAGCCTCAAACTCAATATCAAGCTAGGCCCCAATACTAGTAAAATAGACCACCAGCTAAGGCTGTAAATCAAAATCAAAACCAAGGACAACCTCAAGCTGCTAGGCCTTTATGACCATATTATCCAAATGCAAATTCAACATCAAGGGCCTTGGTTCCAACACAAAACAACATGGCACAAGAATTTGATTGGTGTTTCCCATACACTCAACCCCATAACTAGTCAATGTGTTTCAATGGTGCATTAAACCAGGCCTTGATGGTATAGACCATTGGTCTGTCCTAGGAGCCCAGTCAAAAGGAAAATAAATAGCAAGAAACCCATAAAGAGGCACCTCCAAGTGAGACCATGCTTTTCAATTGGCATGCTAAAGATTTCTTTTGGGATGAATCAAGCACCTCCTCATAGCATGGCAGAAAATAAATGGTCCAAGAAGAGGAATATTGGAGAGGTGAAATCCTCCAATTCAAATTGTCCATAGCCATCTATTCCCCAGCAAAGTGCAACTCCCAATGTGTAAAGTCAGCCCAAGCAACCTTCCAGACCCACTCAAGCACCAGTTGTAAAGAACCATGTGTAAGAGAAGAGTATGCAAGGAAATGGGCATAAAAAGATAACTCATCCCCATTTAACATCATTGAATAGATGAAGAAAACAAATGTAAACATATCAATGTGGGATTCATTGGCTATCCTAGGATAAAGAGACATGTTGCAGGCTTCTATGTCCAATTGGTCAACCTCAAATCTGCCCCCCAACCAACAAGAGAAAGTGCTTACCAATATGGCTTAGCCCAAAGGAAACCATAGAGTACAACAAGGTAAGAATATGAATCCCCCTCCATTCTATGTTTCACTGATCATTAGGGATAAATTTGTACATAATTACATGATTGATTCGGGGGTGAGTAGCTGAGTCATGCCGAAGCAAATAGTCGACCAGGTGGTTCTTCAATACAAAGTCATCTCCAAGGAAGTATTGCAATTGGATGGGACAACGGTAACAATGGTTGGATTCATCAAGGTTCTGACCCTCACATTGCACACATGCCCCAATGTGACCGTATTGTAAAATGTATTGGTCATAGAATTTCCACCACACTTCGCATTGTGTTTGCCAAGAGACTTCACCATTAAAATTGGAGGTTATTTTTCTATTGATTGGTCACACATGATTTTTAGAACAAGGTATGGAGCTAAGGCTATGATCACATTTGAGCCCATTTAAAATTTCCATATTGAACCTCATGTACCCAGCCCAATCAATGTGAATTGTTCAGTCTTTGATCAAGAAGACCTCCCAAGCACTTATGAGGTAGATACCAAGGTTGGGTGTATTCTAGACTTGACTCTCGATGAATGGGTGAACAAGAGGCATGATTTTGACCCTTACACTGAAATGGAGGAATCTGAGCTAGGAGTTTACTGTTTGCATGAGGAGAATCATCCTCTCATTGACATCACTAAGCCAAACCACAAGGATGATAATGAGGTATGGCAGTTATTCTTTGATGGCTCAAGAAGTAGACAAGGAGCCAGAGGAGGAGCTATTCTTTTTTCACCTCAAGGTATAAAATATTACTCAGCCTTTCATTTCCAATTTGCTTTCTCAAACAACATAGCAAAGTATGAATCCTTTATCCATGGACTGCATTGGGCAAGAAAAAGAGAGATTAAAAACTTGCAAGTGTTTGGCGATAGTGAGCTAGTTACGAATCAAGTTCAAGGACAAAATGCTGCGAAAAATGATCTGTTAAAAAACTACAAGAATGGGTATGGGATCTCATCAAATATTTTGAAGCATTTGGCATCAATTCCATCCCAAGGAAGAAGAATGAAGCATCAGACAATATTGGAGGAAATCGGTGCGGCATTTGATGTAGTAGAGAGTATCAAGAGTGAGAAATCTCTACCCCATATATCAAGGTGGTTGATAAGGCCAGTTGTCCCAGATAATAACACAAGTTGGCAGGTCTTCGAGAATGATCAACAAATTGTCAATTTTCTACAAGAAGAAGCTGAGTTCTCCTCCAGAAACCAAGAAAATTTGTAACAACAGTATGGCGACCAAGTGGTGCAGCTAAGAACTAACAAATTAACAAAATGTCTTGTAACCTTGGAGTCAATCTTCAACCCAAATGATCAATTCTGGAAGGAGAAAGTAAAATATTCAGGTAAAGGGTGAAGATTCAGAGCCCATTTCCATAGATGAAGGAAAAACGTTGTGAATCGGTGAGGTAAGTACCCAACAAGAAAAATCTGAGTTCATTCAACTTTGCCAAGAATTCCCAGATGTCTTTACTTGGACTTACAAGGATTTAAGAGGTTTCAACCCAAGGTTGGCACAACACACTATCAAGATGAATCTGGGATCTAAGCCTTTTAGAAAAAATAAAAGGCTGGTAAACCCTCACATTGAACCTCTCATGAGAAAAGAGTTGAACAAGGTAATTGATGCTAGCATCATCTTCCCTATCAAGAATTCAAGTTGGGTTGCAAACTTGGTGCTTGTGAGGAAAAGAAATGGAGAAATTAGATTGTTTGTAGACTTCTATGATCTAAACAGAGCATCACTCAAAGATCACTACCAACTTCCATCGATGGAGCATATCTTGCAGGTTGAAGCTTTCTTTGAGAGGTTTTCATTGCTATATGGATACTCAAGCTATAATCGGATAATGGTGAAAGAAGAAGATCAGTTCAAGACAACATTCACCACCAAATGGGGCACATATGCTTACTAGAAGATGCCATTTGGATTGTCCAATGCTGAAGTGAAATTTCAGCGAGCTATGGATATAGAGTTCAAAGTCTTGATCTATAAGATGGTGCTCTTATATCTAGATGATATCACCATCTTCTCAAATAATTCTGTAGACCATCTCTTCCACCTCAGACAGGTATTCTAGAGGTGTAGAAGGTTCAGAGTGTCATTAAATCCAAAGAAGTGTGTATTCTTGGCACATGAGGGAAAATTGTTGGGCCTCATTGTCCCAAGAGAAGGGTTAATAATTGATCTTGAAAGGGTTGAAGCTATCTAAACACTTCCATTACCACAACACAAGAAGTCTCTCCAAATCTTCTTGTGGAGAATAAACTTTGTTCGCAGATTTGTGCCTAATTTTTCCACTCTTGTGAAGCCTTTAACAATGATGTTGAAGAAGAGTCTTGCATTTAAATGGATAGTAGAAGGAAAAGAGAGTTTTGAGGCCATCAAGCTCATAATATTAGAAGCCCCAACTCTTTTTCAAAGGACTTCATGATGTATGCTTTCGGAGGGTCAGACACAATCTCAGCTATCTTGGTTCAGCCCAACAAGGAAGGTTCAAACTAGCCCATAGCCTTATTCAGTAAGATCTTGGAGGATTATGAAGTAAAGTATTATTTCATTAAAAATAATGTCCTTGCAGTCATTAGAAGTTTGAAGAAGTTCAAACACTTTTTCTCGAACAACAATATTCAACTGTTAGTGTCTCATGATGGTGTTAAGCATTTTCTCCTAAACAAGGACTTGAAATATAAGAGAGCAAGTTGGATCACTCGTGTAATGGAGTGTGATATTGAAATCAGAGTGACCATGCTGGTTTGTGGAAAGGGTTTGTGTGAGCATCTCACTTCCAAGAAAAAAATTGAGTCAGCAGATGAAGAAGAGGTTGTCATGTTAACACAGAATGAGCTAGAGCATCCAGCTAATGATGCACCCATTCCATTTTGGACTCAATACTTGGTGCATTATCTCCAAATAGGTTTGTGCCCTCTAGAATGGAACAAAGAAAAGAGGAGATACTTCACTTTACAAGCCATCCCAGATGTGCTTATTGGTGGTGTCTTGTTCAAGAAGGACATCAATAATGTTTGATTGAGGTGCATTGGGATAGTCCAATTTAGGAAGGTTTTACATGAGTTCCATGATGGAGAAGTCGGAGGCCAATTTACTCCATGGGTAAAAACTGGTCAAAATCATGAAAGCTGGTTATTATTGGCCTACGGTGTTTAGGGATTGCTACTCATGGATCAAGAAATGCAAGAAGTGTGCATTATTCATAGGGAAGGAAAAGTTAGCAGCCCTGCCCCTTCATCCAATTTCAGTGGATCAGCCATTCATGCAATGGGGATGAGACTTCATTGGAGTAATCAACCCAAATTCAATCTAGGGCCACAAGTGGATACTCACAGTGGCTGACTATTTCACCAAGTGGACTGAAGCAGTGGACACTAAAGTAGGCAAATGAATCCAACATCTTGGATTTCTATGAAGGGATAGTCACTAGGTTTGGATTCCCTACCACTATCATATCAGATAATGCATTGGAATTCCTTGGTACAAGGTGAACACCAAATGGGCTGTTAGAGAATGGTGTATACCTCAGCACTTCATCAAACTATTACCCTCAAGGTAATGGCCAAGTAGAGTCCACAAACAAGAACCTACTAAGAATTATCAGAAGGAATCTTGATGAAAATCAGAGAACTTGGCACACAAAACTCAAATCAGCTATGTGGGCTGATAGGATCACATCCAAAAGGTCTACAGGTAGCTCCCCATACAAGCTTGTATACGGAAAAGAGGTAGTATTTCCCATATCATTGGAGCTTCCCACTTTGGAGCTCATGAAATAGTTGGAACTAACCGAGTTTGAACCTATGGAAATCAGGTATGCAGAGCTAATGGGAGTAGAAGAAGCAAGATAACATGCAATGCAGATCATGGAGAAAGATCAAGCATTGATCAAGAAGAGCTTTGATAAGAAAGCAAGAACAAGGACCTTTCAAGAGGGGGGACTTAGTTCTAAAGTGGGATGCAGATCGGGAAAAACTAAGGAAGGCATTCCAAGTTTGATGCCATTTGGAGTGGCCCCTACATGGTCACAAGATGTAAAGTAGCAATGCCTTCCAGCTGGCTAAGTTGGATGGCAAAGAATTATAGATTCTAGTCAATGGGATCTACCTCAAACACTGCTACTAAAAGGAAAATTTCATCACCCTTGTAAATATTAGCCTAGGTTTTCAATTTCTCCAAGTGCGTATGCACATTGTTTTGTTATAGTTTAGGTTTCAATTTCCCTAAGTGTTGGTGCACATGTTCTATTGCTTCTGGTATATGCTTGTATACAGTTCATCTCACCCATGGAAAAGACTTGTGGCCACAAGAAATTAAATCTGTAGAGTATCCATATTGGAGTAGGTCTGGATGTTTTCATTGCACTCAAACAGATCAAGTTTGTAGAAAACTAAATGAGGGAGAATTTTTCAGGTTTCAGATTAACTCTCTACTCTCACAAATCTTGAATCCAAGATTTTCTTGCAAAGATAAGAGTGCATACAGTGGAAGGTAGTTCCAGACCAGTTTTGAAATTACCAGGTAGACTCCATGCCCAATGGATACTTCCTAAGGCTAATTGTCTCTTCATCTAGTAGGCAGATGTCCCCGTGAGTCGCCAAACTATTATCTCAATTTTCCCCCAAAAAATTTGATCAAACACAACCCTGCATAAGAGAAAATTGAAGGTTCAGTTCAGTCATGGGAGCTCACATTCAAATCCAACAGTCAAGGGGGAAGGCAGGCTCTACAATGGAGGATTAGGGTTGGTAAAAGGATCAAACAATGTCAAAGGAGGCTAGAGGCCCTCAGGAGGAAAACAGGGAAAGGCTCGAAGTTTCCAGACTTCACATATGATTCAGAGTGGGCCCAAATCAGTTAAGTATAAGAGTGTCGGTGGAAGGTGCCATGTGTCTCAATGGCGCACCTTCAAGGGTCGAAGCAAAGAGGAGTTCCCCAAACAAGCACAAAGCTTCCACGTGTCCTAGAACCTAAAGGAAGTGACTCAAGGTCCTCAATTGGCTAAGTATAAGAGTGTTGGTGGAAATGTGTCTCATTAGCGCAACACCAAGGTTGAGTCCAAAGAACGGGTCCTAAATGAATGCAGGATTACCATGTGGTCCAACTCCAAAGGGGGATAGAGCGAGCTCAAATCAGTTAAGTATAAGAGTGTTGGCAAAAAGTGCCACATTCCTCATCGGTGCATCTCAATGGTCAAGCCCAAAAGGTAGTCCCCAAATAAGCACCAAGCCTCCACATGTCCAGAGCCCCCAAAAGTTGACTAGCCATTGAAAAGTCTACGAGCCAGTGAAGATGCCATGTGTCTAGCTTCCGTGCATCTTCAAAGGTAAATCCAAAAGTGGGTCTCCAAGCGAGCGCAGAGCTTCAATGTGTCCCAAGTTCGAAAAAAGGGATAGAGCCGGCCATTGAATTGACTAAGTATAACGAACTGGTGGAATTCCACATGTCTCATGAGTGCAAAATTCAAAGGCGCAACCTAGAAGGAGAGACTCAAATGAGCTCGAGGCTTCCATGTGTCTAGGCTTCGAGAAAGGCATCGACCAAATTAGCTAAGTATCATAGACTCAGCAAAAGGTGCCATGCGTCAGCTCAGTGCATCTTCAAAGGTAAATCTAAAAGTGGGTCTCCTAGATAAGCGTTGGCCTTCCACGTGTCGCAGGCCTAAAAAGGGACAGAGTTAGACAATTGAAAAGTCAAGATGGGGCAGAGTTAGCGGAAGGTGCCACGTGTCAACTTCGGCACAACTTCAAAGATTAACTCTAAAGGTTGATCCCCCTAAACTGGTGCAGCCCTCCACGTGTCTAAGAGTCAAAAGGGGGACAAAGTAGCGGTGTTTAATCGACTAAGTATAGAAAGGTTAACGGAACCCTCCATGTGCCTCATCCACACAACTTTAAAGGTAAAATCTGGGGGCAGGTCCCAAATATGCAATGAGCCTCCACGTGTCTAGGATCAGACATATGACCCTTCCAAACAAATGGGACATGTGGCCATGTTTCAGGTCAAAGCGGGAAGGTGGGCCTTGGAAGGATTCTTTGCCAAAAGTAGGCTGGCAAGGGCCTGGGGAAGACTTTTCACCAAGTGGAAAATGCGGGCCGGCGGGCCCGAAGATGACTTTTGGGGAATGTAGAGTTGCAGGGCCATGGGAGGCTTTTTGCAATTTGGGAAACTTTCATAAAAGCACAGTTTGTAAGTACCCACGAGCCTATGGCAGTTTGTTTGCTAAATGGAAAATGAGAAGGTTACAAGCTTGTGGGGCTATGGGAGACATTTGCACTTTTGCTTTTGTACAAATGGAAAATTTCGATTTCTGGGCCTATGGAGGATTTTGGGAAAAAGTGAATTTTGGGCTTGTGGGCTTGTGGGGAGTTTTTTACACTTCTGTATTTTTGTGCAAAAGGCATAAAGTGAATTTTGGGCCCGCATGGATCTATTTTTCTAAACTGGTTTTTCACCATTTTTGTATGGATTCGATTCAAGTATTCAAATGGGCATATCTTTCGATCCAGTGCTTGAAATTCAACAAATTTGGTACCATTGGAAAGGTCTCGACCTCATCTATGCCATGGAAACCTGAAACTTTAATTTTGATGAGGTTAGGTGGGTGAAAAATAGGAAAATGTTTTTCATGTCATTAATGTATGATCCGATTGCTTCAACAACTAGATCAGATTTGATTTGATCCACCATTCTTCCTTCTTCAACATGCCAAACAGACATAGAGAGGCAAACTTGACAGATTGTGGGAGGATTTACAGGGGCATTGATGGCTGGTAGTCTGAGCTTCCAAATCAGGTTTCCCACCTCTTTTCTTCTCCTCCCTTCACTTCATCTATAAAGGTAAGAGCTTGGCTCATTGTAAAGGGTTGGACATTTTGGTTTTGCACCCTCCCTTCTTCTCTGGTCTGTAGATGAATTTGTGGAGTTCAAACCTTCTATTGAGACTATAATGCAAGGTTTTTACCTCTTGGCCATTGTAATGCTCTGTATCAATTTGTTGAAGAAATAATACATGTATGTGGATGATTTCAACCCTCTCTTGTGTTCATTTCCTTTATCTGATATTTCATTGCAATATTGGTTATTTGTGCATGGTAGTTGTATTACATTTTAATGGTCTGTGTTTGATAGAAAAGTAGGTGTTCAACATTCCTTTGGTGCATCACCTCTGTTAGTTTAGGTTTAATTTCTTACATCTTCTTAACCCTGTCTCCTTGGCAAGTTAGAATTGATTTTAGGATAGATCCTCTACAAATCTTATGTGTGTACCTAAGCAGAGAAATAGGAGTCGACCTTCATCCGGACAGATCTCTAGATTTCAAAGTCCCACGCTTTGAGAGATGCTCCATGTTATGCAATTACACTGAGAGTCTCAACCCATCTAGTTGCAGACATTCAGGGGTGCTGTGATTTTGCACTAACAAGAATCTCAAAAATCTGAAAGCAAAAAAAAAAAAAAAACAAAAAAAAAAAAAAAAACTTAGGATAGTAGAGAAAACTAGTGGAATGAAGCAAACTTGGATTCACATAAGATTGAAAATGATATAAACATATCAAAATGATATTAAATCATAAGAAAAATATAATGAGAGTCAATAAAAGGTTCGAGGGAATGAAACAAATTGAAAACATAAGGAAATATGTCACAATAAGTTCCTAATTTGATCCACTAATCCATAAACTTTAAAATGTACGTATTATCACCATAGCATTTAATTAGTTCTATAAAACATTTAACATACTATAAAACCAAACACATTGAGAAATGATTTCATACATTAGGGAACATTAAATACATTCATCAAGTTATATCTATATTTCACATAAAGATTCATTTTTATCAAGAAGGAACCATTTTGATCCTATATAAAATTGGCCAACATTGTAAAAAAATGGTCTTAGAAGTTTCATAATTAAATTTTTAAGATATCATATAATCATTAAATAATGTTATAATTTAATCAAATTGATTAGTGTCAAACAAACCTTAACTCTAAAATCTTTTCAAACATTAATTTTTATATTGTTTTTTTTTAAATATATATTATAATTATTAGAATCCCCAATTTCTTACATTTTATATAATTAAATTTGTAATATTACTTGTTATCCATAGTTTTGTTTTGTTAGTGTATTTCTCTATGTAAACCGCTTTCCACGGTACGGGGGTGTTTTTGTCCACACATATAAATAATAGTAATACAGAATGCCTAAAACCATTTAAAAAACTGTTTTGTAAATATGAGAACAATTTAAAATATTGGTGGTTGTTGTTTACCTGGATATGGACAAAAGAATTTAGATCATTATTGGTTGTTTAGATCCTCACTTCTTGGTTGGGGAGATATGAACAAAAGAATTTTGATCCTTGGCTTCTTGTTTCAGGGAAATATGGACAACAATGTAATACTTAGAACACTAAACTTTCATTTTTTATTGTGGAAAATGAAATGGATATATGTGTATTTGCCAATGTGATAAGGTTGGAAAGAGAATAAAAATAGCGCAAAGTGTTTACCGTTTTCACAATGTTCAAAACAGCTTCGTAAGTTCGGATTAACCTAGAATATTCCTAAAATAATTGAATATATTAATACTAAAGTACTTAGTCTAGGCTGTTATTCTTGTTATCTATGTATTCGTAGTAAAGTATTTAAAGTGCAATGGATGGAGGTATTCTTGGCAGACCACCTGTGTGGAAATCCCACCTCCTTTGTAATGAAGATTAGTCATATTTTCGTTTGTTATGTTAATGTATTTCTTATGTAGAATAGCAGTGAATATGGCAATGGTCGATGCATTTTCATTTCTATTGATCATTGCCAAGGAAGCCGCAAGATGAGGGAGAGTTTGATACACAATGCATAAATCCTTTACTAATATTTATGCCACTAAAAGCAAGGAACATATTTGAGCCTTTATTGTATTGTGTATGCTGTGATGTCTATCACACAAATTGTACTTTCCAAGGGGAAAACGTCCTGCTCCTTGATTTATGCCACTGTAAACATGGTAATAGGTGCAGTGAACTTATTTGAACTACTATTAAATTATGTATGATATGATGTATATCTCACAAATTTTATTTTCAATTAATATATATCAAAAGGGGTTTAATATATGATGAATTTTGTTATTAACTGCTTTTAAATGGAAGTGTTGATCCTTTCGTTAGACTTATCATTATAATTATGGAAGCAAGTTTATGTACAGAGAATGAAGAAATTTCCAGATTACAAATTAATAATAATTTTTAGATAATATTGCTTACATTTAACCAATACAGAAACTTTGTTACTATGTTAGCGGAATACTCATTACTACACCAATGGCGGGGCCAGTACCATCTAATTACAGCTAGAATACCTTCACAAATATGGCGACACAAATACGGAATGCTCAGCAACCTTCCTCTTTTAACTCTTGGAAACTTTTGTGTTGTCAGACTCCAAATTAAATCCTTCTGTATCTCCTCTCATAGCCTCCATAATAGACGCACAAGTCCCACTGAAATTCTTAATGATAATATGCTGAAAACTTTCCAAACTGTGAAATTTACATGGTTCATAAGAATTCTGTAGTAATGAAAATTCCAGTATCAGTTGAAAATTTTCGAGATCCATCGTACCTACAGGAGAAATCACAAAACCCAAATAAACAAGTTCCTCTTACCCAATTTATGAACAATTTATCTTCGTGCAACCCCTGACCCTCCTGCGTTATGTGTTTCAAATGGTTTTCCGGTGTTCTACTAAATATCATAATTTCATCTTGGTACATAGGATCACAAACTTCCCTAGAAATATGCTCAAAAGTATATATCAAAGATTTCAACGAGGAAATTGAGTGATTTTGAAGAATGATGTATTAGGGAATGTATTCTTGCTAATTCAGCAATCGTTGGTTAAATGTAATTCGGTAATCGTTGGTAAAATGTATTATTATTTAATTTCACCTTTTTTATGTTTAAAAATTAAGTTATATATATATATATATATATATATATATATATATATATATATATATATATATATATATATATATATATATATATATATATATATATATATATATATATATGTGGATGGTTTGGCCCACACCAAGAAGTAGATATTGGTTACCTATTAGCAATCGCGTGATGGAGCTTGTGATGTGGACATCATAAGGGATCAGAGGCTTTTTCGTTTCGTAATGTGGGCTATATTTGCCTTAGGAGTGGTACACATCGTAGGTAGGAAATGTAGTAGTAACTGTATGTAGACGGATTTTGGGTTGATTAGTGAGCATGATGAATAAATGAGTGTATGAATGAATGAAAATTAATATTTGTTAAGTGATGGATCGAAATATCTAAACAAGAAGCACTATATTTAAAGCCCTATAGTTATGAATTGCAAGAAGTAAAAGATACATTGCCTTTTTTTAAATTTACATTGTCAAATAGTAGCCTTGTTAATCAAAGTAGCATGGTTTGTACATAGTCAATCCTATATTCATTCAGACTCGCTCATACTTGTGTTTGAAAGTTATTTTACAAAAAAGAAAATTCAGAAATAGTAGACAAATGTATTTGTTATAAGATTTTGCAAGTCACCTCTCCATAACATTTAGCGTCTCCACAACCTGACCAAAACCTGTAGTCATGATTGCAAAATTGTGAAGTAAAGCATGATGTAATTTATTATGTATTTTTTTAATTTTTTAATTATCACCAATTTTTTTTTGAAATAATACTTACATGCATGAGAGCAGAAGAACAGGAATGGGAAACGAAACTCTGAATGAATATGGTGGGAGGAGGGGGGAAAAGGGTCAGCGTGGTGTATGTTACGAAGCGGGGAACCCAATTTTTTTTACCCATGATTCCTCCTCCTTAATTTTAAGAAGGTGTCAGGAAAGGGAAATGTTGGAGTGGCATTCAAAAGATAAGGGGGTGGAATGCATAGGTGTTTTAAGGAGGGAACTTTGGACATTGCAGTGAATGTAAGTCCTATTCGTTCTAAAGAACCTATATCCACAGTTGCTTTATGTAAAGTAAGGCCTTGAGATTTATGGATTGTAAGCACCCAAGTCATTTTTAAAAGAATTTTTCTATTGTTTCCTCTTAGGATTGGGGATATAGGCACATTAGTTGGGAAATGTGGATTCCAAGGAGAGTTGTTATATTTTTTAAAGTCGATTACAAAAAATAGTGAAATACTTGGAGGGGACGAAGACAGGGTGTAGACAATGTCGACAATGGTGCTAATGGATGCATTGCCAAGGCCATCTTGAACCCACAAATTTGTGGTGAGCATAACATTTTTTTGTTTATAGAGGAGAATAGTTGGTTCCAGTTATTCTTCATCATGTTCCTTTTAATAGTTGAGCCTGATCTTCTCAGCATTGGAGCATGCGATTGAACCATTGAGGGATTTAAGAATGTTGTGGTTGTCTTGTTCGACAAGGTCATTTGTTGCAAATAAGTGTTGAGATATAAGGAAAGGTGTAATGTTAGTGCTTTTATTTAGGAGTCTTTTTGTTGGATAAGTGTTTTTCAGTCTTGGAGAAGTGGGATTCCATCATAGCTACCAAAAAGAAATCTAGGCATCATCTGAACCTTGTTTCCTAAAGACTGTAGTAGGTGTGATACATGATGTGAAGCTATGCTAAATGTTTTTTCCATAGGATTAACCATCATAGAGTGGCACGTCATTGAAAGGGTGTTACGCATGCTAAAACAACCCACTTGAGACCCAAGACCAACCTAGGATTAGTTAGAAAAAAATATGGAATAAATATATATATTTTTAAACTAAAACCAGGTTACAAGACAACAGTTGTCACTAATAGGTTCTAGATCAATTCTAATCTACTAGAATATAATTTTCTTTTTTTAACAATTATTATAGGTCATAAGGTCCAAAATTTAGGGTTAGAAGTTCAATTAGGTTAAGAGAGTAATTCTTCAACATACCCACTCTCTAACAGGCTTAAAGATTCAACTTGATTTTTCTCAAAATACTCACATTAAAAATTTCCCCAAATCATTCCCAATGGATAGGAAATTTCCTCACCTTTCTAATGATATAAATAAGTCCTCCTAACTCCTTATATTTCTCAAGTTATATGACGGCGGACCTTGAGAGAAAATGTTTCCCAAGAGCGGGCCTCCGGGCCTAGGGAAGAAATTTTTCCCATGTGCAAGCCAGTGGAGCGGAGGATAAATTTGGAACATTTTCCTTCCTCGGGGAAAAAAAATGATTCATCTCCGCGTGCACATGATCCTAAGGAGAACATGTGATGGCTTTACAACACCCCGATAGAGAATCAGGCCGTCAAATCGGTTTAAGACATTATGTCTTTTCGGCCAAAAAGTGCTAGGGCTCAAAACGGTCCACATCTCTGTTGACGTCTAAGGCACCATGTGTCAAGATCTGATTGGTTGTGTGCTGAAGGGGAGGTGGAGGAAACCTAGAAAAATTTCCAAAAATTTTCTGAAACGCTAAGTTAAAAAGGGATCCACTCCTCTGCCAACGCCTTGTGTGCCACATGGCAACCTCTGATTAGTTATGGGCCAGCGGGGAGGCGGAGGAAACTTAGAAATTTTTCTAAATTTTATTTTGAAAACCACTAAGGTAAATAGAATTATGCATGTCCATCATTGCCTCATGAGGCCACGTGGAAGCATCTGATTGGCTGCAGGCTGGCGGGGTGGTGGGGAAAATTAGGAAAAATTTTCCAAATATTTTTTTAAAATGCAAAAAGTAGAAAGGAACCCTCTCCTCCGCCGATGCCTCACGATGCGATGTGGAAACTCCTGATTGGCCGCAGGAAATTGGGGCTATGGGGAAAATTTATAAATTTTTCCCAAAAAAAA
This sequence comes from Taxus chinensis, assembly GCA_019776745.2. NCBI lineage: Eukaryota > Viridiplantae > Streptophyta > Pinopsida > Cupressales > Taxaceae > Taxus > Taxus chinensis. Next base: position 864,906,056 of record CM034147.1, on the reverse strand, counting down.
TTTCGAAGCGCTAAGGGAAAATTCTGACCCACAAGTCTTCCAAGGAAATTTTTCCCAATTTTTTTTTTTATAGTTAGAATTATTTTTTTTATGCCAAATGAGGAAAAACTTTAGAAGGCCATAAATTTTGATAGATAACTCAATTTTAGGTAAACGAGGAATTTTTTGAAATCTCTTGACGTCCTCTTTACACAAGAATTAATAAATTTTGATTTTGATAAAGTTTAAGGGGTAAATTTTGTGAAAGTCTTCTGTAGGCTTTTACAATGCAAACTGGTAAATTTTAACTTATAAAATTTTGTTCAAATTTTTCATTCTTTCTCCTTCAACATGTCAAACAAACAGGGAGGTTTCCATTAGGGAAGTTTTAGGATAGATTGCAAGTGTAAAATTTTCGGATGGATTCGCATTTCAAAATTACAATTTTCTTTTTACAACAAAAATCCTACATATTTGCCTCAGCTTGATTGGAAGGTTTTCAAGACATTTCCTTAAGTGTTTTAGATGGGTTTGGGATCATCTTGGCCTCATTAAGTCCAATTTATTATTTCATTTTCCTCTTATCTATTTGCAAGGTTATTTGAACATTTGATAAAGGAATTTTACAAGGTATACTGTGAATTGAAAGAAGTGTATACATTTCTAGAACAGATATTAAACTATCTCTTTTGCCAAAAAATAAAACATTGAATTCATTCCATGCTAGTCTTAAATAGTTTTGTTTCCTTCAATCAAACATTAAACAAGAATGCAACTTTTATTCTTTTCAAATCATGCACTTCACAAAACATAGTATTACATTTCCTTCATACGCATTTCTTTCTTTCAATCAAACATTAAAACAAGAATGCAACTTTTATTCTTTTCAAATCATGCACTTCACAAACATAGTATTACATTTCCTTCATACTCATTTATTTCTTTCAATCAAAGATTTCAATTACATTTAAAGGATCATATTCAATACCACAATGTAATTTGAGAAAGTTAATACATCATTTATTGATTTCAAAATGCAAATTTACAAAATACATATTGTTCTTTCATTCTTTCCAAAAAAAAATTAGAAAACAAAGTATAACTCTTTTACATTTCGAATTTCAACTTTCATTTTCAATACAAAGTATCTTTCCATTAAAAATAATATACATATCATCCACTTCAAAGTGGGAAAGGGCTACAATAAAATTTCATTTCACAAGGGACTGTCAAACTGTCTTTTTTTCAGCTCCAAGAACAATAACATGCAGATTTCTCATTCTTCTAATTTGATCACACAAGATCAGGGGAAAGGCAACGCTCTCCACCCAACCAACACATCAAATGAAAAGGAGAAGTCATCCTTCTTCATTAGCCCCTGAGTCCTAACCACAAATAAATAAGAAATGTTATCCAACTCATGGCAACAACATCCTTCCACAAACACTCAAGCAACATTTTAACAATAAAACATAGTCCAAAATAGAATGTAGTTTACAACTACATTAAACATGAAAAACATTACTGAGGCTTCATCAAGCAAGCCAAAGGAGCAAGAAACTATGGGGGATGCTTCTTATGCCTCCCAAAGGGAAAATGGGTATCACCACCTGAATTACAAACTGCCAAAATATAGTATATCAAAACCCTGACATTCCCTTATGCCTCCCCCAAGTACCCCTTATTCCTCACATTTCCTTATGCCTCCCCAACCTCTTATGGCACCCCATAATGAGTAAATAAATGTAAGATATTTCTTTGTAAGGTGGAACCTAAATCCGAACTCCCTTCACACTTATACCTCCCCAAAACACTTGTGCCTCCCACAAAAATGAACCCCATAGTCTTCTCCTACACCATACCTAGGCCATCTACCCAACAGCCCAAAAACATGCCAAAACATTCACACAATAACATTTACATTCATAAAAGAAGAGAATTTCAAGAGCCAAGCTCTTACCTCTCCATGATGGAGTTTCCCAAGTTCCAAACAATAGTTGTTTCCAAGAAAACAATCCAAAAATCCACCAAACCATAAGCATGCAACAATATTCAAACTTCTCCAACAACAAGAGCTCCCAAAACAGTAAGGAATTTTACCCAGAATGAAGTATACAAAGTGAAGCAACCCAAAACAAGGCAAGGAATTCAAATTTTATAGAAGAGGGAAGGAAAGAGGATGAGGTGGATCCAAGTGTGATGCCACATCACACATCCTCAACTCCAACAAAAAATTCAACTTCATTATCCAATGCATAATAAATAGGTAGGTGAATAATATGATAGGTTTACTTACACACTCCAAATAAGCCCACACCCCAAAGGACTGAAATTAAACCATGTAAGAAAAGAGCAATTAAAACTTACAATTCAACTTACACAAATGCATTATAAAATTCTAGAATCAACTTTAAGAGGTATAATGTAATGGTTGGTAAATATAATTTAAGAGGTATGGGACAAGTTTAACTTGTCCCACAAGCCTCCAAAATCATCCTTCAAGGAAAATTTTGAATTTCTAAGAAGATGAAGTGTTTCACACTCAAAAGTTAACTTACACATCACTTACACATCTCTTACACATTAATTATAACACTTTGAATCATTGCCAACAACTCTCACTAATTACCCTCTTATGACATATTTTAATTATTTATTTTAACAATATGATTACTCACAATATTTACACACCATTTAATAAATAATGAAAGGGTAAAAGCACCACAAAATAAACACATGAAAACATTAAACAAAGGGTCAAATAAAATAAAAATACATAAAACCCCTTGGTCACATTTAAAGGTGATTCCCCCCGTGGGAATCCCTAATAATAACAAACACACACAACAAATACAGTTGTCATGGTGACCTTGTTGAATTTATCTAGAATTCCAATGTGGTTGGTCTCCAATCCCCCAATGTTTTTTTGGTGATATTTTAACCTGCAAAACACAAATACCTCCTTCAGCCTTGTGGCCATATCAGAACATCCAAAATGATATAAATAAAATCTCAAAATCATCGATACATATGAATCAAAACAACATCAAAGAAATGAACAATATTATTTGCAATTTTACTCAACAACTATATCATCATCAAATAATTTCTATTTTTTAGGTCTACTCACAATATCCAAATATCACATGTCCGAACAACATCCATAATGTAGCCATGTTAGATAGTATATCAACATCAATATATAAAATATCTCTAATAATCATCATGCATATATGAATTTGAATCAGAGTCAATAATCCCATGTTGGAACATCTAATCATCATACTAAATCAAAACTATAATAATGTCCATGGTATAGTCAACAGTGTCATGATCATTATCAAAAGGTGTCAAAGGGAAGTGGGCACTACATCCCCCTCCCCTTAGACACTCGACTTCCTCTTGGAAGTCACTAAGAAAGAGAGATAGGAACAAATGCAACAGAAAAGGATCACTCCCATTATGGGATTTGTTGCTTTAAACAAGTGTGGGTCCACAAAATTCCAAGTTTGGTCCAATGCAATTCAGCAAGAAAAGGAAGATTGTAAGGGATGAGTTCTAAACTTTCTGCATGCAAGGCTACGACATTTAAATCTAGAGAGTAACTTTATGCTATCAACCAAGATACAACACATAGCAATATAACATGAAGAGTTCAAAAGAGTCTTAAGAGTAACCACCAAGTAGAGGAATAATAAGTAGAATTCCATGAGTTGAGAAAGACCACATAGTTTCCCAAGGAATACAACATACTACAGTAACAAAAATTAAGGTTTCCACTAGGGTTAAATTATGATTTCATAATTTGTTGTTTAGGCAAGGCTAACAGAATCAACCAAGGCCAAAATTTTTTATGAGAGACAAGTTTACTCAAGTTCCCACAATTTGATGTCACACAAGATGAGGTTAATCAACAATGAAGGACACCTAAATCAACAAGCATTTACAATTAAGGAACTATTTATGGAAAACACTTCTATAAATCGAGAGGGTACAATTAACTTTTCATGGTAATAATAAGAAATTTCATGACCACAAGGTTTCCTATAGTCTGATTCTTACAATTTTGTTTTGAGAATCAAACACACCACACCAACCAAATCTAGAGACATCAACCATTTAGCAAAATATATATATATATATATATCTCCCCTAGCAACTAACATATCAATACAATAAGTACCATTCACAATAACACAATGGGATTCATTTATCTTATTTCCTTATCAAGCTTGAAATAACCACAAAGAGATCACAAGCATAAATTGTAACACCAAAGAGAACTCAAGGTCTCTATGGAGAAGAACAAGAAGAAAAGAAGACTTCCCAAAGTTATTTTATATCCTTAACATATGTTTCCTTAAAATTACAATAACTTAGGTCTCCAAGGACAAGAGAACATGTACGGAGGTTTCTTAAATAAGAGATAAGTCTCAAACCAAAAAGGCCACAACTCACACTCGTCAAGCTATGGGACGATAAGGGTATGATGACCCAAAAATCCCACAAAGAAAGGAAAATACCTCTATGAACAAGAAGGTACTAAGAAACTATAACACACTACTATCCACCAGGTTCTTCACAATTCTGGGTAGGTGACAGAACTATAGGTTCAACTATACATTGTACTCAACACACATAAATCTTACTTATTTATAAATCAACTCATTAATTCAAAATTGTAGTTTCGTTTGCTAAGCACATTCATTTATGAGTTTTCTTAATTAAACTTCCTCCTATTATGACATCACAAGTTTGTGTTATAAGGACCACTAAGGGGGCATGATATCTCACCATTCTATAAAGGAAGAAAAGAGAAAAAGTGTTTATTTTACTCCTAGGGAGGTATATGGACAATTTTTTTCCCTTTCTGTTCTTCTACATGGTTTTAATTTCTTCTATTAATCTACCAAGGTTAAATCAAGGACCATTTTCTCTTTCTATGTTCCAGTTTATTTATTAAGCTTCAAGGCCAAATCTCCTCAATTATAGTTTTATGATGTTTGGGTGAGTCAATTTGTCAACAAAATTTAATGAGAAGGAAGGGTAAACATATCACACTATTACTTTTATGGGAGAGAGAGGTAAATCAACACACCACATTTTTAATTCTAAGGAAACAAGGGACATTCAACATAGAAAACACATTATTAATTTGTAAGAACTAGGAAACAATCAACCAACATGGATCACAACAATATTTTGAGAGTTTTACACTAATTACAAGTATCATAAAACATTCCTAGTGGGTTTCTACAAGTTCTCAAAGGAAGTTACAAGGAAGACCCATTAAGGAAGCATAATTACTTTTACTGATCTACTAGGGTTTAACAATGTTTGTTGTTTTGGCGAAAACATTTTTACTCACATGATAAGACAAGGAAAGTTTTCAAATATACACCCATATTACCATAGGATACCACCAACCAAGCAATAAAAATGACAAGGAAATATTTTAACTATAAGAACACCACATACTCACTAGAAAGCATCAATTATAAGCAGTCAATCAGTTATCTATTCAATATGGCTTTACGACCAAGATTTACAATTTCACAAGAAGAATCCTATTATAAGATACCATTGAGATTAATTCATCAAGGTCTAATCAAAATAACATCACTAGTGGCATGGTCCAAAAGACTCAGAAGGCATCCATAAGTGTCTCCACGTAATTTAAAATTAATAGGTCATAGAGTGTTATTCATAGTAACTAAAAAAATTGAAGGAAAGGGTAGACTTATTTATAGGTCAAGAGGGAACCAAACACAATTAATTCACACACAATAATTGAATGGGATTAATCCTAACCATAATTATCAAGATGCATACAATCCTCAAGTCACTACTTTATATAATGAAATAAGGAAATCCTGATAAAACTTAGCATGCCATCGAAAAGAAGCCACTACAAGACACACACTTTTCTACCAACATCCAGAGCCAACCAAAAGCAATCCAATCCTAACATAATTCATCAGCCCACAATTAAACACCTCTACTCCAACGAGGTTCAAGCTCTTACCAGATTGTAAGAGAATCACCACCACCGCTAACAGACTACCAACTAGAACGCTCAACACAACAAGCTCTCTATCTAGCAAGGTCAAGCAACAAAAAATTCACTCTAAGATCCTAGACACCCTCAAGGTTCCGTGCATCCAAAACAAAGGCATAACTTTAAGCACCTAAGAGGACATTCAAGACACCCAGGTGTACCCCCATACGATGAAATGTCACAATACAAAAAGCATAGAACCAGCTCATCATCATGCAAGAAATAAACCACGTAACGTTTAGCTAAGTAGCCAACAACATAATGAGCTCCAAGTCACCAATCAAAATAAAATCTAAGAAATGTCGACAATCAAGGAAAGTGGCTAAGTAGCTGTATTGCAAAGTCTAAAAATTATCACAAAAATAAAATAAATAAAAGAGCCTCAGAGCTTCTCAAATCAATCATAAAATAAGATGTTAGTCCTTGATAAAATAACACAATATTACGAATTTAAAACACAAAAATTAACACCACATTCACTCTATAACCCTTCATGGCCACCAATAGGGGTACTCTTCCTCGAGGTTAGTTCCAGGATACATACACAGGATTGGGTCCTAAACGACACCTAGACTTAATGTCCACTCTCCCATACATGGGTAAGAAAATGGAAAACTGACAACCAGACCCTCTTTCCTAACCACTGAAGGAAGGAAGCTCTAAACAACTTCTAATTAACTCTTCCTGACCCAGAACACAACCACTATTGTGCAACCACAAGAATCACACCATATAACTTATCATTCCAACAAATTTAATAAGGAAGGGTCTCAAAAGGGCTTAACGCATCATACAATTAAATCAAGATTTAGGACTTGTAAAAACAACACATTTTCAAAGGGAACCAAGTTTCCACTACACTAGAAGTTCACAAACATCAATTTAATTTGACATTCTTAGTTACCTGGGTTTAGACAAAATGCCACTAATCAAGCACAACAACTCAAACAACTTGTTATTTTATTATGATTTCAATTCTGGTAATTCAAATGAACAGAGTAATGTAATATTTCTTCACACGTATTTCTTTTTTTTTCAATTTTCAAACAAGGTTGTTTTCTAGATTTAAAAGTGTGCTAGGTTTACATTTCATGTCTCAAGTTTTTTTTCTAGTGTGCCAAGGGTCCAAGGTTTTGAACCCTGGCTCTGATACCAAGTGTAACACCCACTAAAAACAACCCACTTGAGACCCAAGAACAACCTAGGATTAGTTAGAAAAATTATGGAATTATTTTTTTTTTTGTTTAAGAGTGTACAACCAGGTTACAAGACAACAGTTTTCACAAAAACAATAGTTCCAGATCAATTCTAATCTACTAGAATATACTTTTACTTTTGTTAACAATTATTAAAGGTCACAAGGTAAGAAATTTAGGGTTAGAAAGTTTAACTTAGGTTAAGATGGTAATTCCTCACTATACCCACTCTCTAACAGGCTTAAAAGATTCAACTTGATTTTTCTCAATATTAATGCATTCAAAATTTCCCTAAATCATTCCCATTGGATAGGAAATTTCCTCACCTTTCCAATGATATAAAGAAGTCCTCCTAACTCCTCATATTTCTCAAGTTATAGGCCAGAGACCTTGGGAGGAAAATTTTCCCAAGAGTGGGCCTGCGGGCCTAGGGAAGAAAATTTTCCCATGGGCCGGCTGATAGAGTGGAGGATAAATTTGGCACCATTTTCCTTCCTTAGGGGAAAAAAAAATTTTCCTCCACGTGCCCACGAGCCTGAAGAGGACACATGTCAGCTTTACAACACCCCGATGGAGAAATCAGGTCGTCGTAGCGGTTTAAGACATTATGTCTTTTCAGCCGAAAAAGTGCTAGGGTTCAAAATGGTCCAAGTCTCTGTCGACACCCAAGGCTGCCACGTGTCAAGCTCTGATTGGTTATGGGCTAGCAGGGGAGGTGGAAACTTTAAACCAAAGAAAAAGTTTTAAAAATAAAATCTGAAACCTTCGTCGTAAGTTAAAAAGGGATCCACTCCTCTACCAACGCCTCGTGTGCCACATGGCAGCCTCTGATTGGTTATGGGCCTGGCGGGGAGGCAGAGGAAACTTAGAAAAAATTTTCCAAATTTTATTTTGAAAACCACTAAGGTAAAAAGGATTCCGTGCATCCACCGTTGCCTTGTGAGGCCACGTGGCAACATCTGATTGGCTACGGGCTGGCAGGGTGGTGGGGAAAATTAGGAAAATTTTCCCAAAAAAATTCTTAAAAAAACAAAAGGCAGAAAGGAACCTGAATCCTCCGATCGATACCTCGGATGCCACATGGCAGCTTCTAATTGGCTGTGGGCTTAAGCGGGAAAAATTTAGAAAATTTTTGCAAAATTTTTTTTTGAAAGTGCTAAGGGAAAATTCAGGACCCGCGGGTCCACCAAGGAAATTTTTCCCAATTTTTTTTTTACATTTAGAATTATTTTTTTTGATGCCAAATGAAGAAAAAACTTTAGAAGGCCATAACTTTTGATAGAGAACTTAGTTTTGGGAAAACGAGGAATTTTTTGGAAATCTCTCAACGTCCTCTTTACACAGGAATCATTAAATTTTGATTTTGATAAAGTTTAAGGGTTAATTTTGTGAAAACATTCTGCAGGCTTTTACAGTGCAAACTAGTAAATTTTAACTTATAAAATTTTGTTCAAATTTTTCATTCTTTCTCCTTCAACATGTCAAAAAGACATGGAGGTTTCCATTAGGGAAGTGTTAGGATAGATTGCAAGTGTAAAATTGTTGGATTGATTTGCATTTCAAATTACAATTTTCTTTTTACAACAAAAAGCCTACAGATTTGCCTCGGCTCGATTGGAAGGTTTTCAAGACATTTCCTTAAGTGTTTTAGATGGGTTTGGGATCATTTTGGCCTCATTAAGTCCAATTGATTATTTCATTTTCCTCTTATCTATTTGCAGGGTTATTTGAACATTTGATAAAGGAATTTTACAAGGTATACCAGTGAATTGAAAGAAGTGTATACATTTCCAGAACAAAGATTAAACTATCTCTTTTTCCATGAAATAAAACATTGAATTCATTCCATGCTGGTCTTAAATAGTTTTCTTTCCTTCAATCAAACATTAAAACAAGAATGCAACTTTTATTCTTTTCAAATCATGCACTTCACAAAACACAGTATTACATTTCCTTCATATGCATTTCTTTCTTTCAATCAAACATTAAAACAAGAATGCAACTTTTATTCTTTTCAAATCATGCACTTCAGAAACATTTCCTTCATAAATTTCTTTCTATCAATTAGAGATTTCAATTACATTTAAAGGATCATATTCAATGCAACAATGTAATTTGAGAAAGGTAATACATCATTTATTGATTTCAAAATGCAACTTTACAAAATACGTATCCTTCTTTCACATTCTTTCCAAAAAAAATAGAAAAGAGTATAACTCTTTTACATTTCGAATTTCAACTTTCATTGTCAATACAAAGTATCTTTCCATTAAAAATAATAAACATATCATCCACTTCAAAGTGGGAAAGGGCTACAATAAAATTTCATTTCACAAGCGACTGTCAAACTATCTTTTTCTCAACTCCAGAACAACAACATGCAGATTTCTCATTCTTCTAATTTGATCACCACAAGAGTAGGGGAAAGGCAACATGCTCTCCACCTAACCAAGAAATCCAATGAAAAGGAGAAGCCATCCTTCTTCATTGGCCCCGAGCCCCAACCACAAAGCAATAAGAGATGTGATCCAACTCATGGCAACAATAGGCTTCCACAAACACTCAAGAAACATTTTCACAATAAAACACAGTCCAAAACAGAATGTAGTTTACAACTACATTAAAGCATGAAAAACATTATTGAGGCTTCATCAAGCAAGCCAAAGGAGCAAGAAACTATGGGGGATGCTTCTTATGCCTCCCAAAAGGGAAATGGGTATCACCACCTGAATTACAAACCACCAAAATATAGTATATCAAAACCCTGACATTCCTTATGCCTCCCCCAAGTACCCCTTATTCCTCACATTTCCTTATGCCTCCCCAACCTCTTATGGCACCCCATAATGAGTAAAGTAAATGCAAGCTATTTCTTTGCAAGGTGGAACCCAAATCCCAACTCCCTCCACACTTATACCTCCCTAAAACACTTGTGCCTCCCACAAAATGAAACCCCATAGTCTTCTCCTACACCATACCTAGGCCATCTACCCAACAACCCACAAACATGCAAAAACATTCACACAATAACATTTACATTCATAAAAGAAGAGCATTTCAAGAGCCAAGCTCTTACCTCTCCATGATGGAGTTTCCCAAGTTCCAAACAACAGTTTTTTCCAAGAAAACAATCCAAAAATCCACCAAACAACAAGCATGAAACAATCTTCAAACTTTTCCAATAGCAAGAGCTCCCAAAACAACAAGGAATTCACCCAAGAATGAAGTCTCCAAAGCTGAAGCAACCCAAAAAAAGGCAAGGAATTCAAATTTTATAGAAGAGGGAAGGGAAGAGGATGAGGTGGATCCATGTAGGATGCCACATCACACATCCTCAACTCCAACACCAAAGTCAACTTCATTCTCCAATGCATAATAAATAGGTGGGTGAATAATATGACAGTTTACTTACACACTCAAAACAAGCCCACACCCTAAAGGACTGAAATTAAACCATGTAAGAAAAGTGCAATTAAAACTTACAATTTGTACTTACACAAATGCATTATAAAGGAGTCTAAATTTAACCCTCCAACCATAGGTATGGTTGGTAAATAAATTTAAGAGGTATGGGACAAGTTTAACTTGTCCCACAAGCCTCCAAAATCAGCCTCCAAGGACAATTTCGAATTTCCAAGAAGATGGAGTGTTTCACACTCAAAAGTTAACTTACACATCACATACTTCTTACACATTCTTACAACACTTTAAATCATGGCCAACAACTCTATTAATTACTTTCTTATGACATCTTTGATTTAATTAAATTAACAATATGATTACTCACAATATTTAACACACCATTTAATAAATAAATGAAAGGGTAAAAACACCACAAAATAAAACACATGAAAACATTAAACAAAGGGTCAAATAAAATAAAAATACATAAAACCCCTTGGTCACATTTAAAGGTGATCCCCCCCCATGGGAATCCCTAACAACAATCAAACACACACAAACAAATACAGTTATCCATGGTGACCTTGTTGAATTCATCTAGAATTCCAATGTGGTTGGTCTCCAATCCCCCGATGTTTTTTTTTGTGATATTTTAACCTGCAAAACACAAATACCTCCTTCAGCCTTGTGGCCATATCAGAACATCCAAAATGATATAAATAAAATCTCAAAATCATCTATACATATGAATCACAACAACATCAAAGAAACCAACAATATTATTTGCAATTTTACTCAACAACTATATCATCATCAAATAATTTCCATTTTTAGGTCTACTCACAATATCCAAATATCACATGTCTAAACAACATCCATAATGTAACAATGTCAGACAGTATATCAACATCAATATATAAAATATCTCTAATAATCATCATGCATCATATATGAATCAGAGTCAGCAATAATCCATGCTCTAACATCTAATCATCATACTAAATCAAAACTATAACAATGTCCATGGTATAGTTAATAGTGTCATGATCAATATCAAAAGGTGTCAAAGGGAAGTGGGCACTATACAGGGGGTAGTTGGCCAAGGTCACCAACAAGAATGATGTATCTGCTACAAAAATCAATTGATTTGAAGTGAGGGAAGGCCTTGCAATGATGGAAGTTGATTTTTGTAATAAGTGTGGGCCCTACATAGCTCATCACATCAATGAGAATGTAATAAACATGTTGTAGGGATTTTTGGAGAGTGGAAAGTAACATGCCTTCAAGCGGTTTTATTTCTTTTATTAGAATGCACAATGTGGAATGTATTGTTGATGCAAAAATGTTGAATGTGGCCACTCCTATAATTGTGAGGACTAGGAGAGGAGATGGTTATTGGGGGCATGTGGAGGACAATGCAGAACGAATATTTTTATTGAGAAAATATGTACCTGTGCCGGCAATACCTTGTATAATCATTTTCAAAGGGGGAAAAAAATTGTTGTTTGTAATGGTTGAGTATAGTAATAAAATCTTGGTATTGTTTTGGAGAAAAATGTGTTGTGGTGGACATGGAATTTTTCATTTGGAAAGGGATAGTTATAATGATCTTGTACATATTAATGTATGATTGGGAAACGTCATGCAAAGAAAGTAGAACATCATTGTGGATCCAATTATGATGCAGGTAAAAGTCTTGAACGCCTAGTATGTTGAACATGTCGAGGCATACAGAATTAGTCGTATGTAACTAGGATAAAATTTTCCATTCAGCTTGCAATGGAGTGGGCCCTAAGATTTTAGAATTTGAAGTGGGTTCACCAGAGAAATAAAAATCATTTTATATAGAGATACGCTTAATAGGTGAAGGATGATAAAAGTCTTTTAGTAATAACTAGATTGAATTGACTTGCTCAGCTGTGGTTCTAATGTTTCTGGGGATGTTGTCATAGGGTTTGTAGAGAAGGAGTTCACTCCAATAGAATATTTAAAAGGATGGGGAATGATCAATGGGGGATGGAATAAAATCTATGGGAGACATGCACAATAGCATATGTTTATCATTGCTTCCATTTTTCACATTTTCGTAGCTTGTTGTGAGACACACCTCTAGCTACTTCAATAAGTGTAACTGATTCCATATGGCTAGGGAATTTCATGTTTGCGTCTATGAAATTCATTAGCTCGGAGGCTGGATGATATGTTTTAGAGATGTGACACAAAATTTGCTTTCCAACATTCAGGGAAAAAAAGGATCAGCTACAAATAACAAGAGAAAACTTTTACAACATGTGACATGTTTCTTGGGAACTCATGTCATGGTCAAAGACATTATCTATAAGAATTTTTTAGAAGGCAACCAAGGCAACCATGGCTGGCATTTGGGGATTGGATGTTGAGGATATTCTTGAGAGAATTTTGTGTTATGATTCAAAATGTCACTTTGCTTTGGAATTATATTTAGAAATATAATTTAGTATTGCATGCTTAGAGATTATGGGTTGGCAATCAACATTGGCTCTTTAGATGGATAACATGGTGGGGTTTTGGATGTTCAATCTTTCATCATTTATAGCTATCATGTATTGGACTTTGTGTGCATTGTTGAATCTGAGTAATGACTGCTCAAGTAGTTCCAAAGGTGCTTTGTACTTGCACTCCGTGTCATTTTGTGTTTTTTGTAGGAACGTACATTTAGTACATTTGGTATGCCTTTACACTCGATTTAAAATTTATTCTAAGTCTAAAAGAGGATCAGTCACCACTATTTCTGGTGTGTTTAATAAGCAAGGATCATCCTAGAGTGGACGGTGAATGTAGTATGACCTGCATGAAATACAACGGGGATTCCATGTAGAAAAACATTTATTGAAGTACTATCTAACTTGATTGATGATAGACGAGTAACTCCAATCAATTATCTCCACATTTGGGGCTTCTTGAAACTAGAGTAACACATGCACATGTGTAGATCCTCTACGTTGCCATTCGTAATTGGAAAGAGATTAATAATTAGGAGGAGTGTTTTTTTTCCATTCGTATGTGTAAATAAATGAACAAGTAAAAGGAATATTTTTTGAAGAGGAAAGAAAGAGAGACATAATTTTTACCTATACCAATAGTATGTTGCCCATAAATTTTTTTTTTGACTTCTTCAAGGAATACTATGCATCTTTAGTGGAGATACGTGGAAACTCGATGAGGGTTGGAGAGAATGTTATGGTTCCTCCATTCTTGTGCTTCACAAGGATGTATAGGGATAGTGTCGGGAATCACACTATGGAGGCCCTATCATTTGGTGTCAGTAGGACTTAAAGTGTAAAAAAAATTCAATGTTCCTAGGTTTTTAATCATATAAGAAACTTCACCTCTATTTTTTTTTATCAAAAAGACCTAGTTCCACAAAGTGTCATGCAAAACTGCATAATATTTTGTTGGAGTGCATCATTTGGATTATCTTGAAGGAATTTTTGTAGTGCACATATAGTTGTTGGAATATTTTGAATGATATCCTGTCCGAAGAAGAAAAAAATTGTTACTTGGCTGTGATGATGCATGATGAGGTTGAGTAAAAAATATTTGAACCTGGGTTTCCCTCTAAATAAGTTGTCAGAGTAACTAAGCAGGTGCAGTACGTATTCATGAAGTTGGACCTATATCATGAAAGGTTGTTTAAACATGGCTAAACATGTGGGAACCAAATTTGGGAATGCCATTGAAAACAATCCTTCTATGTTGTATTCATTGATTGGTGAAAGGCCGATTTTAGGCCAATGTAAATATAATGGCATGCCATTTTATGAACCAAACAAGACCCGTTGAATATATTCCTCTTCAGTACCTGAATTAGGGAAAAATGGGACAAAGGATGATGGAAGCGATTGACTATTTGGCAATGTAAATTCCTTAGGATCAGATACAAGGGGTTTGTCCTCTTAATATGGGGATTATCTATTTCAACAGTTTTCAAGATGGTAGAAACATTGTTGGTTCAGTCGGTAAAGATGACAAGGCATCATAGTCAATCAGAACATCTTTGTAATATGGATCATTTGTAATTTTGAATTAGAGTGCATCCTAAAACAAGTGACCTACTGACATAGAAATCATAATTTGTTTGGTTATTGCATTTTCTTTGTAAAACTAAGATGTCCATTTTTCTAAGATATCACAGACAATATTTAGCAATAGAGTCAATGTTTTGTGGGAAACTTATAGTGTGGCCAGTGTATTTGTATTGTCCCCCATGAACCTGGCTAACCTGTAAGATTGGATTGAATATTATGATAAACATTTTCTCCACCTGTGTAAGGCATTTAAGAACTACAACTTAATAGCCTAGTTTCATATTGTTTCATACAGAGAAGTGGTGACCATTCTTCTCATCCAAGCAACTATTGTATACGTATTTTTCTTCACTCATTTTCCCCATGATTCTCATGTAGCTTTCACTACAAATAGACCAAATATCCATCTTTGTAAAGGTATTTATTCTTTTACAGAAACATCATTGCGGTCTATTAAAGGATGGAAGTTCAAAGGATATTTTTGGCATAAAAAAAGGCAAGGGAGTATATCCATAAATGTTTTTAACTAAAGTGGAAGCCAAAGTTCTGCAAGGGGAAGACTGTGGATGGAAACTACAACCCACATTCAAAACATTTGTGTGATGTAGATTGGGTCAAGGCAAGTTGGAATAGGAAGTGTAACCATAAATACTTGGCAGGGGTGCCTGAATTTGTGGCAAAGTGGGAAGGAAGAAAGGTCTGAGGCATTCTTGCTAGCCTGTGAGAATGGTATTTGTGACACTATTGCTCAGTGATGCAAAACATGTTTTTTTTCATAATTTTTATGTCTATGCTCCCTTATTTTAGGAGGATACATCAGGAAGTCACCAAATCGAATATTGGATTTTTCTACAAGAAATTTGATGAACAACAAGTAATTAGTGTATAGCTATTTATTGAAGTGTAAATATAAATGTGCACAAATGATAAGATATAAACATTATATTGTTTGTGTGTGCAGTTGTACACACAAACAATGATAATCAATGATCCATTTGTTTCAAGAGCACTATGAAATAATTTCATTCATAATCGTATATGAGGGAGATATGACAAATACAACAGAGGAATTAGAACTTAGTGGACAAACATAGTGGATTTATGTAAATAATATTTGTTATTTATATTGTTGGAATATATGCAAAAAGGAAGTTACAATATTCTCGCAAAAAGATAAACTTGCAAAAGGTACTACGGGATAAAAGAAACATAAGAAGAGAGTAGCGGCAAAGGGAGCATTTGTGCATCAAAAAAATATAATACACACATATGCTGGAGTTTGTAGGACATATCATGTTGCATTCGAATTAAGAATAAACACATTTCAACTAGGTTTTTGCGTTGTATGTTTTATTTTAAGGGAAAGAGTGAAGAGGAACACATGTCTAATGAAACGATCAAAAATCTCATGTGTGGCGTCATTATCATTACACATAAATTTCAAGTTTGCAGCTGTAATTCCCATTATCATTTCTACAGTGTCATCAAATGTCATAACCCCTTTAAGCTCCCCTGTAGCATCTTTCAAATCCATACGCAAAGTGTACTTGTAATTGCAGTTTTCAACATGAATATTGTATTTTTTGTAAAACCATTCACAATCTGGTTGTTCCTAAACCTTTTTTTTCATTATTTGTCACCCGCCATTGTCGAGAAAACCATGAAGAGCACATTATCCATGTTGATTTTTGATACTTCAGCTTCAACAGTCACCCACTCATTGGTTTTGAGATTTCGCATCTCTAAAATTTTCAACAAACCAACATCAGCAATTATAGATTATGGAGGCTTAACATTACTGGTGAGTGACGGGCACGAAACATGTGAATTTGGAAAAGATATCCAATCATGGAGAGCCTGTATTTTTGTAATCAAAGGGTTGACGTAGAATGTTGAAAAAAAAATGGGTGTCAATAATGGAGCCTTTGAAATATGAAAAATGGCCATATTTTATTTCCAAGAATAGAAATTATTGAATTAAGAGTATCTCTGATAAATCTTTTCAAATATCATGTATATGTTGGCCCCATAAGGTCACAAAGATACTAAAGCTAGACATATCTCACATTAGAAATGTTATCCTTATAGCTTCATACTTTTCTTTACGAATAATTGTTGAGTAAGGAGAAATGGCCATCAGAACACCAATTAACTCCATCATTGAGCCTGTAGGGATAGATGGTATATCTTTTATCTCTTTGAAATGGAAGTGATGGAGAGGAACAACATTGTTTAGTTCAATTGTAGGAGTGACAGTAGTCAAGGGAAGTAAACACTTTTCAAACTAGTTGTTTAAATGGTTGGAAGCATCATTTTCTTTACCCACTCTATCATTAGATATATTATATAGACCTGCATTTTCTATTTGTGCATAGATTTATTTTACAGCCTCATTGAAATAAGTGGTCCTTATCTCTCCACCTTTGTTGTCCATGAAATAAAAGGCAAAAATGATGCCACTACCCCTTGTATTTTGATACTCTCTTAGAGTTGTTTTAGAAAGAGCCTTGCCTTCTATAATAAACACCCTTGATGTTATAGTCAAAGCATGAATGTCTGTGTGGTTATTTTTACTATTTGAAATAGTGTATTTATTAGAGGTAGGTGTGTTTGGAGATAGATGGGTGTGTATAGGGAGCATTGATTCACATACTATTTCTTTCCCTCGTAAAATATTTTCAGAAACTAGAACAGGTATTCCTTGCCTTGGCCAAGTGGATACAATGTTGACCATGTCCCTAATAAGAATTTTCCTACAACATAGTGAAAGATTTTTGAGATCAGAAAATGATATTTGGAAAAACTTGAACAATGAAAAAAATGCAACTTACAGGTCCTTATTACAAATTCTACAAACTTATTTCAGGAGTAGCACAATGGACACTTATTATAGTATTTTGTCAAGGACATGGCTTGCAAATTTTTACGGAAATAGGGCATGTTGAATATGATTTCTACCTGAAAACTCCACTTGGTGCTTAAATGTAGATTTCAATAATGAACGTAACGAAGAAAATTTCAACAGTTATAGTGTCATGTCGTTATGTAGGATCCTTTAATCATACTCTGTACAAATTCTCTATTCAATTTTATCTCCATTGTGTGTAAGACTATCCCATCTATGACGAACGTTGCATTCTTGTTTGAAATTTGTTGGTTTATTCTCAATGTCCCTTTTTGATTTTCTAATATGGCATTTTAGTCTATTTATCTAGATTATTTAATTTAAATAAATGTGCATATTATTATTAGTTGTTACATATTTAATATTTTTTACTTCACTATAATTATTCAATGGTCATTAATGGAATATATATTGAAAAGAATTGAAGACTATTATTTTTTTAATGCAATTTTGAGTTTGCATATAAATTAGAAATATGGAGACACCCTTAAAATTTGGTTACTTAATGGTATAAAAATATAAATTATTTATTCAAATTGGAATAAATTTGAACTTGGTAGGTAAGAATCTATTGAGTAACTGACAAGCAAACCCATCGTTTGATGACCTTAGAAATTTACCTTTTGTCAAGAATAAGCGATTTGAGAATAAATTAATTAGTGTTTGGCCCACTAAAATATTTCTTTTGCAATCGCTACAACAAGAAAATTCAATCAACATACTTCGTTACTGTTTTTCTTCTTAAGCTTTGCAATTTTTTAGAATCATTATATGTATTGAGGCAAGGAACAATGTAGATTATATAGTTCACAAGTTGGCATTATTATAAATGCTAAAAAAAATCAAAATACCTTAATCTAGGACAATGATGTAATAGATGCACTTCAATTAATTTTCGAGTAGTTGCTACCATTAATGAAACAACCAACCCAACAGTTCTTTCCATCAAAACACCCTACCAAATATTAGATGGGATTTTGTGTCATAAAATAAATAAATGCGGACATAAAACATTCAAAATTTATTTAAGAAGTTAAAACAGGTTTTTTTATATAGAAATAAATTCATCATAGCAAAAGGTAAATTTACATATCATAACTGAAAAACAGAGTTTCTGTAATTAATCATTACCAAAAAAATGTGTTTCATTTCTGAGTGACCTCTCTAAATAAATTAATGAATACCAATATAATTCTATTGCATTCATGTTTCTCATATGCAAATGGGATTTTTTCACACACCTCTAGTGACAACATCATCCAGAAAGGGCTCCAAACCGTACCTCAATGAACCTAATTCCATTATATAAGTTTTTTATAAGAAAATGGGTTAGAACATAAACATGCAATAACCATCCAAATACATGGCTCCAAATTGAGTCTTCGAAGAATTATGATTTCATATCAAAAAAAATAAAATTAAAACCATGATTGAGTCAAATGCTTCCAAGAAGCATAAACAAAATCCGGTCAAGTTGCATTGTTTTATTATAGGCTTATAAAAAAAACATAATAAATATTCATAAGACAACCTCTATGATATCTCTATGTAATAAAATGTATGGTTTTCTCTATATTTTTTTGAAAATTGAAACTATGTATATTGTTGGTGCTCAAATTAGTTTGCGGCCTTTGTCACATTTTTTGTCTTCCCGTTTTGGTGCTTGAAAGGTCTGTCCTCCCTTCGGTTTCCATGGTCAGTTCCTTCCTTGGCTAAGGATCACTTAAAATCCCAAAAATTATTTTTTGTTCCTTTGACCATATGAAAGAGTCTGTTACTTGGTCGTAAAACTCAGGCTTTTCCTTTCTCTCCATTTTCCATAGTCACGTGTTGTTGTCCTTATCTTCTGTGTCCCAAATACCTAAGGAAATGTGAGTGATGTAGCTTAGAGGATCATGTTTAAAATTTGTAACATTTCCAAATTCTCCCATCCTTAGAGAAAATTTCATCTCTTTGCTCAAACGGTGGTTTCCCTACATTTTTACAGTTTGATGGGGTGTGTTTTTCCCCGTAAAATTTACATCTCTGCCTCAGTGGAAACATGGATCTTTTTGGTTGGATGCAGCTCGATAGGGCACTCTAAATACTCTATGGCTTGCTTCTACGAAAAACCTGTCCACGTGAAGGAACGATGCTCATTTGAAAATTCACCTTTTGGTTTGGCCTTGGAGTTCCACAGGGAGGACATGTGGAGGATTCCGCTACTTTTCTTGGACTTAGACAAATTTTTCATATAGCCGATACAGTTTTGGTGAGCCATGGACATGTGGTGAATGCGCGCTTGTTCAGGGTCTCCACTCTTGGGGACTATCTAGAATTTGTGCCATGAGGACATGTGGAGGTTTCCACCGGGCCTTCCCTTACTTGGAATTTTCAAGAAACTTTCTAAAGGGCCCGAGACATGTGGAGGGACTGCACATGTTTGGGGAATGGCCCCTAGGTTTTATTTTTAAGAAGCACCAGGAGAACACTCGGAGGGTTCTGCTCACTCTGCCCTTTTCTCAGACTTTTTAATAGCCAAAGGAGACTGCCTCGGACCATAGACACATGATGCCTTCAACTGAACTTTCAAATTTTTAAAGACTCTGCTAGACTGAGAAACGTGTTGAACCTGCGCTTGTTTGGCATCTCTACTTTTAGAGAACATCTCAAGTTGTGCCATTGAGACACGTGGCAATTTGAAAAGTCAAATAGTGGGGAGGTGGGCTTTCGGGGGAAATTTGGAAAATTTTCCGTTTATGAAAAAAAGGGGTTAAAGTGTAAAAAGGAAGCACAGTTCCATTGGGAACCACATTGGGACACGTGTCAAGCCCATTTTTCAAGGTGGAGGGATAGAGAAAAATGACAAATATTGCATTTTTCCCAAAAGTTTTTAAAGGCAAAAAGGAAACCCTAGGCCCATTTTAACTTGGATCTCCCTTGTGGATGGTCAAAATTCAAAAAGGGAATCGATGGCAAATATGCATTTGTATATGATTTTCAACCATTTTTCTCCAAATCTCATGGAGATGTGATTTTTAATAATTTCTTGATGTCTCCTACATGCCAAATAAAGAGGAGAGTTAATTTGATATCCTAATTTAGTGGGGAAGATCTGAAAACATATTTTACCATTAAGATGTGATTTGACTATCAGGTTCGATCTAATTTTCCAAAATTTCCTTCCATGGCACACAAAATCCATATTTGATGGATTAGAGGAGGAACTAGTTGTTGTGTGAGATGAAGAGTGATTTACCATATGAAAGAATTGAATGTTGGAAATATTTGAAGAGATTTTACCTCTGATCGCCTAAAAAAAAATTGTAAATCTGATTCTGGGAATCACATTCAAAATCATAACAAGCAATGGTGCTTTGAACGTTTTTTGTTTTTGGGGGAAAACTCTGTTGTTGATTAAATGTTATAAATTGCATTAACTTTTCATGCGAATGGTTTGAGGGTTAGAGGTCGGGAGTTAATTCCTAAGAGAAAATTTTAACAGAGCCCATCTTTTTGAGAAACCATCTGAGAAACCTGTTTATTGATTTCATGTTAAATTTGATCATGTCAAGGTTGTGGAAAGTCTATAGCCATTGACAAGGTCTGAGATTATTCTAGAAAATTTCCCCTACTGATGAAATTAATCAAATTTTAGTTAATTTGTGTTAATTTTGAGAAAAATTGTGTCTGCTTCATTTTTGAATGTCTACAAATATTTTTTCTTATTCCCATTGCAATCTTAAATTGAAATATTTGTGAATCACACAAGATCTTATCCTTGTGATAGTTTGGTGGAATTCACAAATTCATTTATCAGAAGAGATTCTATTTGAGTGAAATAAACAAATTTAAAATCACTTTACTCCTAGTATGATGATAAGATTGTTTTCTAGCCTTTGAGGGTATCTTACGCGTGAAAAAATAGAGGTTTATAATGTTCAATTATTTTTTTCAATTTGAGCCTTCATTTTGGATTCTTAAAGTTTGTGTGAAAACATGCTTATCTGGGCCTCCATTGAAGCACAACTTCTGGTTAAAGGAGCATTTTAGATGTTATGAAGCATTACGTTGATTAAGCCTTCCATTTTTTATAAATTGTCTTAAAGATCTGGTGAATCAAGTTCATTCTGCCTCACCTCCCACCAAATATTCTTGAAAAACAACTAATATTGCCCATACTACCCCTATTTATCATGTGTGTGTACAAATGCATAATTTCTATTACCAAAACATGCAGAAGAAATCAGGTTTTCATTGTCTTTAGTATCCTGAACCTTTTATAAAATATCTCCATTTTCTAGGTTGACAACTTGTGAGAGTTAGATTTTTGTTGTATTGACAATATTTTCTTCAAGGTCTTCTTAATGACTTTACAAGGAAGGACATATCCATTTCCTCCACAATCAGCAGGATACAAAAGGGTCCTCTCACCCTGGTTGAAAGGTACAACCATAAAGTAGTGAGGATAGATCAAATCCTCTTTAGGCTGCTATCCATTTCTCCACATCTGAGTGATAAAGAGAAAGCTGCATTTCTTCCCCGGCTACAAAACGAAATACAACATGATTTTCTTGTCTCTAAGCTTCCTGTAAAATCTGTGATGCTTCTCATCTTCTAAGGGAGAATAAATTTGGGTAACAACACCGCTTCTAGCACCGTTGTCGGGGACATTGTGATTGGAGTTCATATTCAGACCCTAGTAAACATTTTTTTATATGCTCTAAGTGCTAGTACATTGTTTCAACATCATCCTTTGTTCAGGCCTATAAGAAGTGTTCAAAGTTATAAGTGTTGTGTGTAATTTTTCCATTTTCTCTAGTTATTTGACTAAGTTTCATTGATAAATCCTGGTAAATGAAGGTTAAATCAGGTTAGGATAAAATATTACTATCCTAATTAATTATGCATAGTATAATTATTTAATTAATTTTATTAATTAAATAATAATGGTTATTAATTAAACCATATTTTGTTATGTATTGTTATATGGTTCATAAACCATATTGGTCTTTCATAGATGTTGTTATATTGTTTTAAACAGTATATTTGTATTTATTCTTTTTTGCTTCCCGAATGTTATTGGAAGCTTGTGTATTTTGGAAAATGGTTGTACCTGTGCAACTTTGTTTCATGTTTGTATTTGGCTGTGCAATATCTATAAATATTGTAGCTCATTCTATGTTTGGTTGATTCAGATTAATACAAACTAATTAGGCTTTCGCACCTGTTTCTCAATCTACATTTGGTACCAAAGCGAATTGAAGCTCCTGGCAAGGTTGGAGAAGGTTGCAGAGGAAGGAGAATTCATGGAGAAGAAATCTACATCAACAGAGATCCAGTGCTGCCTCCGGCAGCTTCTCAGAACCCCTTACATACCCACAACCTCCTGTGTATTATCCAGGTAAACGGAAAGAAATTTTATTTTTTTTCCTTGGTGCTATTTGCACCAAGCAAATTTTCTTCTGGAGTTCATTTATATATAGTTTAAAAAAAATAAAAAACAACATTTGCAGCACACTTTTATTTTAAAAAAAAATCCCTATCAAGGGTTTTATCTCTAATATTACAGAAGTATTCAGTTACTGCTACATGTAGTAGTCTGCTATATTTGGAGGGATCAATTTTCTATAGAAGTCTTTCCCTCTGACCGAGCTGTGAAGACATAGAGTGGTGCATATGAGCAAGGGTCATTTTTTTTTCTTTTTGGTCTATTTTCTGATCTTCAACAACCTCTGCTCCAACACATCTGTACCAATTGACCTCTAGTGACCTGTACACAAGACAAGGCATCAAAAATTAAAAAAATTGCAGACCTGCATTCAAGGCGTGCAATAGCACATGACTAGCAGAAAACGAAAGAAAAAAATAAGCAGAGGATAGCAAATCAAGGAAGAGCAGCAAATATCAATAAAAAAATCAACAAAGGTGTCCTATGCAATCTGACAGCAAATTGCGACCTGCAAATGCAAACAGTGGAAACATCTCCCTCCACCCACAAGGATCTGTAGACATAGACAAGATCAAAGACATCATATTTACAAATTTAGAAAGTGCGCCTTGCACAAAAACAAAAAAAAGAGCCGGCCAAAGCATTAGAGATATATATAAAACAATACAAAGGTGTGGAGGTTAAAAAAAAACACTTCAGATCCGTATTTGCAGCAAAAAGAAAACCCTAAACCGCCTCTCACCAACATTTGCCACGTGGAGTCTCTACAAGTCATTTTTTTTAAAGAGGTGAGTCAAATCTGCCTTTATTTAAATACAATATTGTCCATTTTACATTACAAATGCTTAAGCGGCCACATTGGATAGAGGGAAATCCTTAGAAGTGGGAGGTGGATGGTTCAAATCCCACCCCCAACTTGCATTTCGAATTTGGTAAATTTTTTGGTGGAACCGCCAAATTTAGCAAATTTTTTGAATTTAGTTATAACTAACTAAATTTAGCAGAGAAATCCATAATTTAGGGTAATTTTTTTTTTCTCCCATTCGGCCTCGTTTTTCATTTCAGAATTTTTTTGGAAAAGGAGACCCATCTAAAAATTGCATTTTAAGCTATTTTTTTGCAATTTTTAGCATTTTGGGTCGTATTGGGCTCAAGAGGCCACCAGGGCCCGCAAAATAGAATTTTTTTCCTACCATTCAAATTTTCCAATTTTTTGAATGTAAATTGTATACTGCTATATATTGTACTAATTTACAGGTTGCCATAGTCAATTGCAAACTTTGTAACTGCTCAAAAACTGGCAGAATTGTAATAAAAAATAATAAAAAATTGGTTGTGTAACACTCACGAGATCCTAGATCTCATTCGTAGCGTTCGATATATACGGTGCCTCTGGGAAGCACTTACGGGTAAAGCTGTCATGACTACTACTACACTTAATGCCTAATATAGCTGCAAAAATGTCGTCTGGGCATCGATCCTTTAAATCGACAGGGAGTAATAAGGTCACAGTGCACACACTATGAATCATCCCATCCGTCTGTGAATGATTGCACGACATAAATCCGGACTAAGAAATTATGCAAGTATATAGTGAAGTTACACGCGCATATGAGGATATTTCATTGAGCCGGTGTCAATAATCACACAGACCCCGTCAGTACTATATTGGTACCATGTATTGAATTCCTTCATGTACGTTAACACCTCTTTCACGTACTGCCGAGTATATAGAAAGGGTGAGCTTCTTCTACATACTGACGGGTATATTAGAAGAGCGTGTATATAGAAAGGTTCAGTATATCGGACTGACAGTATATAGATTGGGAGACCTAATACCTGGAGTGATAAGAGCCAAACCTGTCAGTGATCTCTGCAAAATGGGCACCAATACCCCCAAATTTTTTCTTCCGGATTCACAATTTCTTAGAGGAAGCAACTATGTTGCATGGAAGACAAAAATAAAGACACAATTTGAGTTTGAAGATATCTGGTCTGTTGTGAATGGTACTCTAACTAGATCAGCCACTGATACAACACAACAATGACAGTTTGATAAAGAAGATCAAAAGGCAAAACTCATCATCTTGTTTGGAGTGTCTGATGATGTGCAACCCCACATTCGAGATGCCAAAACAGAAAAATATGCGTGGGATAAATTAAGTACACTATACGAGGCCAAGAACAAGAATGTCATACTGAATTTTTAGAGTCAGTTACATACACTGAAATTCAAGCAAAATGAGAAAATTGAAGTTTTCTTAAGAAGAGTTACAGAATTAAGGGCTTCACTTCTAGCCCTAGGAGAACCAATCATAGATGATGCTCTTGTTTCCATTGTTCTGAGAACACTCCCCTCTTCTTACTGTATTTTTTTCACAACACTAAATGTGACAGATACGACAGTTGGTTTTGACAAACTGGTAAACCTACTGCAATAAGAGGAAGCAATGCACAATAAGGATGATGAAGAGGAGCAGGCACTTTCTTCACATCAAAAATGGAAAGGAAAAGGTAAAGTAAAACCTAATTCCTATTAGAAGTCTGAACATTAGAATCAGTATCATGGGGACATTCAATAGAAGAAGCAATGTCCAATTTGTATAAGAGGACATGACTTAAAAGATTGTTGGTATAACACTTATAATAAAGGTTCATCAAGCAAATTTGGACCACAACAACAACAATATTACAAGGGACATTCTAACAACTATCACGGGTAGAAAAAGGGGAACTGGAAAAGAAGACCCCACTAACAAGGTAATATTGCTGAGCAACAAGAACAGTCAGACAATGAAGACTTTTTGTTCACTGCTTGATCAAGTGAACCATCCACATCATCTAGTGATGTCTGGTATGTTGATTCAGGAGCCACTTGACACATCACTGGCCACATAAACTAGTTCATTTCAATGAGGGACACGCCATCAAAAAATCATGTTTCATTGGGAGATGATTCTTCATATATAGTTCAGGAGATTGGGAACATTTCTCTACCTCTTGGTTCATGCAAATGCAGACTATCAAATGTCCTATATGTCCCTGGGTTAACTAAGAATCTTCTTTCAGTTAGTCAACTCCTAGATCACAACCTGAAAATTGACTTTGATAGTTAATCCAGAAAGAAAACATGTTTGATTCGAGATAAATCAAGAGGCTCGAAAATAATTGTAAAAGCCTCCAATGTGGGACGCATGTTCCAACTTGATTTTGTTCATAGAGATGATCAAGCACTTGTGGCTAAAAATTCCACCTTAGCATAGTTGTGGCATTGGAGATTTGATCATGTAAGTTTCAAATATCTCGAAACACTTTGTCAGTGTAATATGGTACATGGACTACCTTCTCTTCAGAAGGATACAAACAAGTGTCCTCACTACCTAGAAGGAAAACAAAACAGGGCTTCATTCCAAAAGAGTACTTTTCGAGCTCATGGTAAACTTGACCTGGTTCATAACGATCTTTGCAGTTCGATGCAGCCAAGTCATTCTGGGTTCCAGTACTTCATGCTTTGTGTTGACGACTATTCGAGGAAAATGTGGATTTTCTATCTTTGTAAGAAAAGTGAAGCGTTTGAAACCTTCAAAAAGTTCAAAGTAGCAGTTGAGAAAGAAACTGGTCATCACATCAGAACTCTCTGCTCAGATTGAGGGGGGGAATTCACCAGTGATGAGTTTAGAGACTACCTACAAACTCACAGGATTCATCAACAAATGCCTCCTCCACACACACTGCAGCAAAATGGTGTTATTGAGAGAAGAAATTGTACTATCATGGAAATGATGTGATGCATGATCGATGATTCCGGACTTGCAAAGACATTTTGGGTAGAAGTAGCAAAAACAACAGTGTATTTATTGAACAAAGTGCCCACAACTGCTCTTGATGGAATAACACCATAAGAAGCATGGTCAAAAAGGAAACCATCCATTGCACACCTCAGAGTATTCGGGTGCAAAGAAAGCATGCACATACCCAAACAGAATATAAATAAATTGGACATGAAGTCACAAAAACTCATCTTCATTGGGTATAGTGAAGAGACTCTTGGGTATAGATTGATGGATCCCAAGACCAGAAAAGTCTACACTAGCAGATATGTTGAGTTTTTCAAGAAGAAGGAAGTAAAGACTCCTCCTCCAGACTCACAAAATGTATATTTTTCACCTGTTGTAAAAATTGAAGTTGATGTTCCCTGAGAAGATGAAAGTGATGATGGGGATGATGGTGTTGATCAGATAGAACCACGACCCATGGTAACAATTCGGAGTATGCCTAAATGGTGTACAAGTACATTATGAGATGCAAGATTGGATGCTCCACTAGATACATCCACCCCTGGACCACAGACTCGCAGTAAAGCAAGAGAAGAAGTTAACTTTTCTTTGATGAGTAGATTTATTGAATCAGATGAGTCCTCTACAGTCCAGGAAGCCCTACAGTCAAAACCTTGGAAAGATGCCATGGATTCTGAATATAAATCAGTGATGAAGAATAACACTTGGCAGCTTGTCGATCTTCCACTAGGGAATAAACCCATTGGATGTAGATGGATATTCAAAACTAAGTACAAAGCAAGACTTATAACAAAGGGGTACACACAAAAAGAAGGCATTGACTATGTAGAGACATTTTCTCCCATAGCTAAGATCAAAATGATCAGGATGATGTTTACTCTAGCTGCTCAGTTTCAATGGAAAGTTCACCAAATGGACGTAAAAATTGCCTTCCTAAATGGAGATTTACAAGAAGAAGTCTACATGACTCAACCTGAAAGATATGTTGTACCTGGTCAAGAAACAAAGGTATGCAGACTCAAGAAATCTTTGTATGGCCTCAAACAGGCACCCTGGGCATGGTACATAAAGATTGATGAGCATCTCGTACAACATGGATTTTTTAGAAATCCATACGATCCCAATCTCTACCTAAAAAAGTAAGGGGGGGAGATGGTGATTATTGTTATCTATGTCGACGATCTAGTCATCGCTGGCAGTTCAGTGAGGATGATTGATGCAATGAAGAAAGATCTTAATTGATCGTTTGACATGACCGATCTCGGGCTGATGCACTATTGTCTTGGATTGCAGATGAAATATACCAAGACTACGCTCGAGAAGTTTAGGATGATGGATTGCACACCAATTACTACACCCATGGAGAACATATTACAGTTATCTCGTTCAGATCCATCTCCTGAGGTAAGTGCCACTCTCTATCGGCAGTTGATTGGGAGTCTCATTTACCTGACCTACACTAGACCAGATATCAGCTTTGCAGTGAGCTATCTATCCAGGTTCATGCAGGAACCAAAAGTTTTTCATTGGAAAGCAGCAAAGCGTATTTTGAGATATCTCAAAGGATCAGAGGATCTTGGTCTAGAATACAAGAAGAATGAAAACTTCTTTTTGACTAGATATTCGGACTCAAATCATGCAGGTAACATTGATGATAGAAAATCCACTTCTGGATTTGTATTCTTTATGGGATCTGGACCAATATCGTGGGGAAGTAAGAAACAAAACTTTGTTTCTCTCTCTTCCATAGAAGCTGAGTATCGTTCTGTAGGAGAAGCTGTATGTGAAGCGATTTGGCTACGTCACATATTGGAAGGACTTGGAATACCTCAGGACAAACCAAACACCATGTATGTTGAAAATGAAGGTGTACTCAAACTTGTTCGCAATCCAGTTTTTCATGAGAGAACAAAGAACATTAAGGTTCAAGTTCATTTCATACGCGAACATGTGTCGAAGCACAACATTCAACTTCAATTTTGTCCAACTACTGAACAACGAGTAGATATTTTCACAAATTCACTTACACGTGACAAGTTCAAGTTGTTCAGAGAGTTCCTCTCCTCATCTCTTTAGACAATGCACAATTAAGGGGGGGAATGTTAGGATAAAATATTATTATCCTAATTAATTATGCATAGTATAATTATTTAATTAATTTTATTAATTAAATAATAATGGTTATTAAATAAACCATATTTTTTTATGTATTTTTATATGGTTCATAAACCATATTTGTCTTTCACAGATGTTGTTATATTGTTTTAAAAAGTATATTTGTATTTTGGAAGCTTGTGTATTTTGAAAAATGGTTGCACCTATGCAAATTTGTTTCATGTTTATATTTGGCTATGCAATATCTATAAATATTGCAGCCCATTCTATGTAAGGTTGGTTGATTGAGATTAATACAAACTAATCAGGGTTCCGCCCCTATTTCTCAATCTACAAATCATTCCATTTCTATTTTCTAGTTTTGACAAACATTTGACAGATCATATTTTTTCATGCATTTACACAACTAAGATGGAAATCCTTAGTGGTGACTCCATGTTGATCTGATTTTTGATAAATACTAGTGTCTTAACCTCTGTCAAGTGAGATTTGTTACTAATATTTGCAAAGTTGCAAGGAAGAATATATTTCTTTGCTAAGGATCCTATTAGTGCATTATTTCAAGAGCTAGGAAAAATAAAGTCAGAAGGAAGAAAATCCTGGAGAGTTTTTGGAGATCAGCAGTCAAGAAAAGAGATCTCCATTGATGAAACTGATTAGCTTATAATTGAATATTTCCATTCAAGTTCTTCTGAATCAGGTAGTCTTTTGTGCAATTGAATTCTCCATTTCGAGAGGGGCCTTCATTTGAATTTGAAAAGTTTGCTTCTCATTATGCCCCTTTGTTTTCTAAAGTTGATAGATTTTTCCAAGAAACAAATCCTCTAGGGGATATCCATTTTGAAAGTTATACTCCTATGTTTCAAACACCCCTTGTCCATTATCACTTTGATTCTCCTCGAAGGTCACCTCCTCAAAACAAGATGGCCCATCCCCCACCCAGAACTCCATTTGTTGTAAATACCTTTGGTCCTATCAATTTTAGAGGGATGGATGGTTATCCAAATGCAGTTCCCTAAGATGTCAGAAATATATACAAAAATTGCAAGGAAATAATTTGCTATAACTGGTGATCAACACTTAAATCTTTTTATCAACATGATGGAAGACTTTAAGATTGAATTTGAAGATGTATATATCAAATTGTTAATCCATACTTTGGAAGAAGATGCAAGGGACTGGTATAAATCTTTGCCAGATAATTCCATTGATTCTTGGATTAAAATCAATAATGCATTTAGATTATAGTATGGTGATAAAACAGACGCTAGTTTTCTTTTATCAGAGTTTGAAAATATCAAGAAGAATCCTAATGAATCAGTGTATGATTTTAACATAGGATTTAACAAGACCTTGAGGATATTTCTTGTTAATTTGAGGCCATGTGGTGAATCATGTCTGATAAAGTATTCATATGCATTTGATAATAAATTTACTTATTATTTGAGGGACAAAAACCCTACCAATTTGAGGCACGCCTTCACCATGGATTTGTAAATTGAGAACAACATTAAAGTAATTAGAAAACCTCCTAAGAGGGAGGGTCAGAATGTGTGAAACTGGTTAACCTAGAAAAACCTCGAGCAAGTAAGGCTGCTGATTTGGAGGAAGTTTTGAAAACTTTGGCAGGGGTTGTCTAAGAAAACTTTGGAAAACCTCCTAAGAGGAAGAGAAAGGAATTGGGAAAAGTTCACAAGGTCAACACAAGCAACAAGGCCAAGACAGATTTGTAAATCATCCTAGAAATGAGCAAATATATGATGATAGAGGCAAGGAACCTGTTGTATTTTGAAATAAACAACCCCAATCCAGGGAAAATTGAATGGTGCCTAATCCTTTGGCTGTCAGAGTTGTTGTTTTTGATGAAACACATGTAATTGATTGGTGTGATAGATGTTTCATGCCACATGCTCCATGTGAAGTAGATCAACAAGTAGAAGAAGAAGTTGATGATGATAACACTAATGATGATTCATGCATGATAGAGTTCTCTACAAACTCACAACAAAGAGCAACTTCAACTTAGGTAATAAGTGATAGAACTGTTGATAGTTTTTGGAATTGCATTCACCGGGTACCTCTTCTTCCTCCCTCTCATACTTTGGAAATAGATAATCTCCAAGCTTTTGAATTTCCCAATAATGACTGTGAATATTTAAGAGATTTAATGATAAAGAAGTATGATGGAGGAATCCCATCTAAGGAGGATAGGTAGTTGTTGATGAATGTTGTTATTTCCCAAGAAAAGGAGTATAACACAAGAAGTAAAGTTGTCAAAGCGGCAGGACCTCAATCCAAACCTAATACTCCATTTCTTACTAGTATTCCTAAAGAGGTTCCTAAGAAAGATACACCTTCCAAAGCCCTAGGTGTCCCAAACAAGATTCATACTTCTCCTCATGCCCAAACTATCAAAAATATCGTGCCATGTGATGATTCTATCAATCTCCCTTCCAATGTTGCCTTGCCAAAGTATGTTTCTTATGATATTTCCCACGTCTTGAGTCAGATCAAGATTTTTGTTCCAATTGTTGAGCTGCTTAGGATTCCTGAGCATAAGAAAAGGTCGTTTGAGTATCTGGGGCTGAAATAAGAGAAGAGTACCCCAGGCAGAAATGTAAACATTATGGAGACTCCTCCAATCATTGAAGAGCTATAAATACCACTAGCATTGGAAGAACTAGGTGAATGATGTGAGGTTTATTTGGGAACATCCTTGGTAGAGTATTAGGTAAATTTAGATCCATTCTTCATTACCCTAATCATTAAGGACAGATTCCTACACAACTATATGTGTGATTCGTGAGCATCATGCAATGTTATTCCTCTGGAAGTGATCATTGAACTGGATATCAAAGTAACAGAAGTATATGGCAAGTGCACTGCCATGGATTCTAGAGAGGTGCTAGTGGTGGGATGTCTGAAATTTTTGGTGGTACAACTTGAAGCTTATCCAGGTAGGAACTTGAAGCCTGATGTTATTTTTGATTTCCCAACCAAGTGGGGTATGTTGTTGCCTTCAAAATGGGCTGCAAGTGTTGGTGGAAGTCTTAAAATGGATATGTCCTATGCCACCATCCCAAATTGAGGGAAGCCTTGTCAAGTTTTATGGAGAAAAGAAAATATTGCACCTCATTGAATATCCAAACAATGCATCTTAAGAAGTTTTGTACACAAGTGTTGACGTTGATTTTTTTTTTGGATTTTCTGATGGGAAAGAGAACAAAATGGATCAATGTAATAGTCTTGAATAAGTAGGCTCTCCATGGAATTTTTTGTTTGACAGTGCTTGCTCCAAATTTGGAAATGGTGTTGGTGTAGTTCTGATTTCTCCAAGCTTAGAAAAGTTTATTTTTTCTTTCAAACTTGACTTTGAGTGCACTAACAAAATTGTTGATTATGAAGCATTGTTGTTAGGTTTGAGAATTTCCTAGAAGTACTATGTTAAAGACATCATTGTTAAGGGAGATTGAGAACTAATTATCAAACAAATCATAAAACTGTATGCCACTAAAAATCAAAGAATGAAACAGTACAAGCATGCAGTTTGGGACTTGATTGAGATGTTTGATTCATTTAATATTGTGCATCATGATAGGAAGTTCAATGTTATGGCAGATAAGCTTGTAATATTGGAATCTTGGATTGGTAATTGTGTAATGTCCCCATATTGTGAATATGATGTTGAGGTTAACAAGGCCATCTATCCCTGACAACATTAAACATTGGAAATTTTTTGATGATGATGCTCAGGTCAAAAGATTAATGTAAAACAAAGGGTATTTTTTTGATCAATGTATTGATTGGGAACCAATGGTGTGTGCAAAAAAGGGTAAGGAAACTGTTATCCAAAATTCACCCCTCAAGGTAATTTTGATAACATGCATCAAATTCTTTAGTCCCAAGCAATTATATTAAGTCCAGGCAAAAGTCATGTTTCTAGGGTCCCCTCAGATTTTTTCTAACTCCCCTTTCCATGAAGAAGAGAGCAAGTTCTGAGAAAATTGTAAAAAATAGCTCGAGCTAGGAAAAATCACGAAAAACATTTGGCTAAGTCCTAGTCCAGGTGGTCCTTGGGACAGTTGGGACAAAAGGGCGTGAACCGGCTGAAAGGCCGTCAGGCGGTCTGCGAAGCATTTGGGACATCCGAGCCAAAGGGATGCGCGGGACGTGAAAATCTGAACTGGCTGAAAAGTTGAAAAAATTGACTAACTGTTGAAACAGGCAGTTTGGGACATCTGGGCCGAAAGTACGCGGACCGGCCGGATCGGCCGAAATGAGTCAAGGCAGCCCGAAATAGTTTGTGACATCTGGACTGAAAGTACGCGGATCCGGTCGGATCGGCCGAAATGAAAAGTTTTGTCCCGGAACATTTGGGACAAAAGGGCGTGAACTGGCCGAACCAGGTGAATCGGAAAAATTTGTCCTAGACGGTCTGAAAGCAAATGGGACATCTAGGCCAAAAGTACATGAACCAGCCGGTTCAGCCGAAATAGGAAATTTCATCACTGTGCCAAGTGGGACAAAGGGACGCGCGGGACGCGGATAGCCGAAGGAGCCGAAAGCCAATCAGATCACGCCACGTGTCATCGGAAGAAAAGGGACATGGAAGCCCATTTCGGGCTGTTCGGAAGAATTTTTCCCATTCAACATTGGGATATTTGGGACAAAAGGACATGAAGGGCGCGAAAAGCCAAAGTGGCCGAAGGCAAAGAAGAAAATTCAACGTTTGACCCATAGAACTTCAAACGGCCATAACTTTTGACTCCGAGCTCTGATTTTCATAAAATTGGACTTTCTGGAACGAGCACGACGTCCTCTACTCCAGTTAGTTAATGCTCATTCCCGTCAAATGATAGAAAATGCCTGCCAGGCCCAAAATAGCTTCCTGCACTCAGAAGGCCATAAATTTTGAATTTCTCAACAAAATTGCACAAAATTGGTACCGTTGGAATCATGGTTCTAAGCCCGATGCACAACAATCAAAAAATTCTAGATTTGATCAGAAATTGATTGAGTTTTTGAAGAAAAACGTGGCCAGGTTCAGAATAGTGTTTTATTTGGTAGCTGGGAGTGCAATTAAGAGGCATGGTCATCATTCTTTCTCTGATGCAGTACATGGGACAGTATGGGGATAATTTTTCAAGTAATGTGTAACCATTTCACTCAATTTAATGCCTCTTACAGGTGGTTGAATGACAGATTTTGGGATTTCCATTTTTCCCTTCTCTTTTCCTTCTGATTTTTCTATAAATTGGAGTGTTGGGCTCATTGTACAGGGGAGAGTTTTTGGGTAGCAAAGCTCTGCCAAAATTTCTTTGTGAAGCCAGTGTGTTGCAGGCCCTTGTAGTGGACTCCTTACATGGTGATCCAGGTCCTTATCTTGTAATAGACTGAACTGTGCATACCAGGATGCAATAAATTACAAGTGTGTGGATGTATCTTCCCCTGCTGTGTTTTCTTGCATTCTTCTTGCCCTTTTATCTTTCTACAAGAATATTGTGTCTATTATTATGTTCTTTCAGGAATACATTATCATTGTGTGTGCTTGGAATATTACTGTGAATGCATTTTGCTAGATTATGGAGAACTGTCATCACCTCTTCTAGTGTGCACTTTGCCTTTGTATTTCACACATTTGGAGACTACTCTCACATCCTCCTTTTCTGGTGTATCACCGCTTTAGTGTAGGCTTTCATTTTATGTATTCTCTTTCCCTGGTCCCTTAGAATTTTAGGTTAGAATAGCTAGTGTCTCCTACATTAGAGTAGATTGTGGCAGGTAGTCTAGGAGCAAGAACCAGCTTTCTCTGGAGGTCTATCTCAAGTAGCAATTCCCACAACTTGGAGATAGTACCCATGTTATCCAATCACACTGGATGCTTAGAGTGATCAAACTAGAAATCTGATCAACATCCAGGGGTGCTGTGATTCGGTGATAACAGAAACATTATTTGGCAAAGACATCATCCAACTGAAAATTAATACCATTCCTAAAGGACTAGTTTCTCTTGAATAAAACTTTGATAATGTTTATTGAATTATTAACAGGCATATAATAGCCTCAAGGGATGTTAACGAGCATGACCTTACTACAAAGGAGAAACCAAGGAATATCTGGTTGGGAAGCAATCTAAATAAGGAGGAAAAGTAGTCTTATTTCCATTTGTTGAAAAAATATCAAGATTACCTAGCTTGATCTTATTCTGAACTGAAGGTAGAGAGAGAGGATATGTTTTCAACATGAAATTCCTTTGGAATCTAATGCAAATCCATTCAGGTAGAAAAAAAGGCTGATCAATCCACTCCTATCTCTTAAAATGCAAGAAGAACTGAAGAAACTGATGGATGGAGAGATTATTAAGCCCAAAATGTATTCTTCTTGGGTTGCAAACTTAGTGCCAGTTACTCTACCAAACATGGAAAACATGCTGTAATTAGTGACTAGTTATGAGTTTCTTTCTACATTGGATGGTTTCTCTGGATATAATCAAGTTGTTATGAAGGAGTTTGAAAGAATCAAGACAACCTTTACCATTCCTTGGGGAAATTATGTCTATGTTAGAATGCCCTTTGGTTTGATGAATGTTTGAGCAACCTGTAAAAGAGCAATGGATGTTGCTTTTTCTAGTTACATTAATGATTTTATTGTTGTTTACCAAGATGATGTGACTGTTTTTTCCAGAAAGAGAAGTGATCACTTACAGCACTTGGAATTTTTTTGATAAGATGCAAAGAGTATGGAATTTCACTTAATCGAAAGAAGTGCCATTTCGGAGTGCAAAAGGCCAAGTTTCTTGGTCACATTATATCAAAGGATTATGTCATGATTGATCATGAGAGGGTAGAGGCCATCTGCAAGGTCCCAATTCCAAGAACCAAAAAGGCAATTCAGTCCTTCTTTGGGAAAATAAAATTTATCAAAAGATTCATATCAAACTTTTCTCAGTTGACCATTCCAATTACGTGAATGCTAAATAAATACCAAGTTATCAAATGGGAAGAGGCTTCCCTTCAATATTTCAATGGGATCAAAGAAGCATTAAAGTATGCCCCTATTTTAGCAGCTCCAGATTATAAAAATTCTTTCCAACTTTTTTCTTTTGCTTCAGAGAACAATGTTGCATCTATCTTGTTTCAGAAAGATGATGAAGGGGTTAAGAGGCCAATTGACATTTTAGTAAGGCATTGCAGGGGGCTGAGTTTAAATACACCATTATGGAGAAACAAGCATTTACCTTGGTAAAAGCAACAAATTTTTTCAAACCTTACATTTTAGAGCTCGAAAGTTGTTGCTTATGTTCCCCACACCATGGTGAAAGATGTCTTATCAGAGATGGAGGTATCAAGCAAAAGATGTAGATGGGTGAACAAGTTGTAAGAATATGACATGGATATCCAAACAATGAAGTTGGTAAGAGGTTTGGGCTTAGCTAAGCTTATGGCTAAGAGTAACTTGAAAACTATTCAGGTGAATGAAGTAGAATAAGGAAGGGTGGGTGTCCTTGAAAACTTGATGAGTTCTGAATAGTACAAAGATATAATTTTTTATCTCAAACATATATAATTCCCTGAGTATTTAAGTAAAAATCATAAAAGAGCTCTTAAGATAGCTTCCCATAAATATGTCATTACTGATTTTGGGTCAGCTTGGAAGAACCATGAGGGAGTTCTCTTAAGGTGCAGTGTTAAGATGAAGCAACCAAGATAATTGCTAATCTCCATGGAGTATTTTTTGAGGGGAATTTTTCTAGAAGAGTCATAACACACAAGAATTTGAGGGCTAGTTATTGGTGGCCAACTCTTTTAAAAGATACAACTTTGTTGGTTAGATTATGTGAGAGTATGCGAGCATTTTTCTGGAAGACTAAAAGCTTCAAGCTCCCTTCCTTTGCAACTTGTATCGATTCAAGCCCCAATAAAGCAATGGGAAATGGATTTCATTGGTGAGATTTCAGACCCTTCAAGTTGTGGCCATAAGTGGATTCTAGTAGTAACTGATTACTTAACTAAGTTAGTGGAGGCAATCTCCACCAAGAGAGAAACACACCAAATTGTCATGGACTTCATGCTAAACCATATCATTTGCAAGTTTGGAGTGCCAGTTAAAATTGTTGCTAACAATGCCGTGAATTTCAGAGCTAAAACTTTGATGGCAATGTGTAAAGAATATGGGATCAATTTGGCATATGCCTCCAACTATAACCTATAAGGCAATGGAAAAGTAGAGTCCAGCAATAAAAATCTATTAAAGATCATTAGGAGAACCTTGGAGTTAAACAAAAGGAAATGGGGTGAGTAGTTGAAGTTTTCTATTTGGGCTAATAGAATTACTGTTAAAAGAGCTACTAGCAAAAGTCCATTTGAATTAGTGTAGGGAACTAAGGCTCTTCTTCCCTTGCATATGCAATTATTATCATATAAGTTCATTCAATAATTAGAAGATCAAGAAGTTAGTCTATATGATGCTCGCATTAACCAGATTGTTAAAATTGATGAAGAAAGGGGGCATCACACCAAAGGCATGTAAAGTTCAAAGAAAAATTCAAGTTAATTGACAAGAAGGTCACTCTAAGAGCTTTCAACATTTGGGATCTTGTGTTGTTATGGGATAGCAGACATGAAGATAAGGGAAAGCATGGTAAATTTGATGCATTATGGACGGACCCTTACTCCATTGACATTCGAATTGGTTAACATACCTTCATCTTGAAAGACTTAGATGGGAAATTTTTTGAATTTCTTGTTAATGGCATACACTTAAAATTTTTCCTTGATTGATTCCCTAGAATCAAGGTGAGCATCATTTTTATAGTGTATAGTTCAATGGTTGCTTTCTATTTTTCATATTTTTGCTTGTTTTGGTCCTTAGTGACCTGATTTTTTGGGTTTCTCACTTCATTTTTAGGAGATGGTTCTAGTTTTCTACTCTGCAAGTTGACTCCTTTGCCTAATGGATATTTTTGGCACTTGGTGTATTATTTGGTTCTTGTGGCACTCATACGGAGTGTCCATACCCGATTTGGAGCCGATGTTGGTGCTCAAATTAGTCTCACTCCGTTTGTCATTGAAATCCCTTAGTTTATAGCCTTTATCACTTTTTTTTCTTCCTATTTTGGTGCTTGAAGGCTCTTTCCTCCATTCGGTTGCCATGGTAATTTCTTTCCTCGGCCGAGGATCACTTAAAATCCCAAAATTTGTTTTTTGTTCCTCTTACCATATGAAAGATTCTAATACTTGGTTGTGAAACTCGGGCTTTTCCTTTCCCTCTATTTTCCACAGTCATGTTTTGTTGTCCCTATCTTTTTTGTCCAGCATACCTGAGGAAATGTGAGTGGATGTAGCTTGGAGGATCATAATTAAACCTTGTAACATTTCCAAATTCTCTGTCCTTGGAGAAAATTTTATCTTCGGGCTCAAATGGTGGTTTCCCTGCATTTTTACTGTTTGACGGGTGTGTTTTTCCTCATCAAATTTACATCTCTGCATCAGTGGAAACATGGCTCTTTTTGGTTGGATGTGGCTTGGCAGGGCACTCTAAAAAATCTATGGCTTGCTTCAACCCAAAACTTGTCCATGTGGAGGAACGACGCTCGTTTGAAAATTCACCTTTTGGTTTGGCCTTGCAGTTACGGCGAGAGGACACATGGAGGATTTTACTGCTTTTCCTAGACGTAGAAAAAAATTTAATGTAGCTGGTACAGTTTTTGCGGTCCATGGACATGTGGTGAACCTGCACTCATTCAGTGTCTCTACTCTTGGGGACTATCTTGAAGTTATGCCATGAGGACACATAGAGGTTTCCACTGGGCCTTTCCTTACTTAGACTTTTGAATAAACTTTCTAGAGGTCCCGTGACATGTGGAGGGACCAGCCCCTAGGTTTTATTTTGAAGAAGCTCCTGGAGGACACTTGGAGGCTTCCGCTCACTCTTCCCTTTGCTTGGAATTTTCAACAACCAAATGATACTACCTCGAACCCTAGCCACATGGTGCCTTCCGCTGAAGTTTCAAAATTTTAAAGACTCTTCCAGATTGAGACATGTGTTGAACCCGCACTTGTTTGGGGTCTCTACTTTTGGGGACCATCTCAAGATGTGCTATTGAGACACGTGGCAGTTTGAAAAGTCAAAAGGTGGGGAGGCTGGCTTCTGAGGGAAATTTTAAAAAAAATACTTTTGTGAAAAAAGGGGTTAAAGTATAAAAAGGAAGCACGGTTCTGCTGGGACCCACCTTGGGTCACGTGTCAACCCCATTTTTCAAGGCATATGGGTAGAGAAAAATAAGAAATTTTGTAGTTTTCCCAAAAGTTGTAAAAGGTAAAAAGAAACCCCCAAGCTTGTTGTAAAAGGTAAAAAGGGAATCGATGACAACTGTGCATTGTATTTGATTTTTCATAATTTTTCTCCAAAGCTCCTGTAGATGCAAGTTTTTATGATTTTTTTATGTCTCCTACACGTGAAACGAAGAGGAGAGTTAATTTGACATCTTGATTTCATGGGGAAGATCTAAAAATGTCTTTTACCATTAAGATGGGATCTGACTATCAAATTCGATCTTATTTTCCAGTCTTTCCTTCCTTGGCATGCAAAAGCCATATTTGATGGATTAGAGGAGGAAGTAGTTGGCGCGTGAGATGAAGAGTGATTTACCAGATGAAAGAATTGAATGCTGAAAATATTTGAAGAGATTTTCCCTCTGAGCACTTGACAACTTTTTTACAAATATGATTCTGGGAATCACGATCAAAATCGCAACAAGCAATGATGCTTTGAATGTTTTTTATTTTGGGGGGGGAAACTCTGTTGTAGATTAAATGTTATAAATTGCATGAACTTGTCATGCAAATGGTTAGAGAGTTAGAGGTCAGGATTTAATTCCTAAGAGAAAAGATTGTCAAATCCCATCTTTCTGAGAAACCTATTTATTTATTTATTTTTAAATCTAATCATGTCAAGGTGGTTGCAACTGTACAGCCATTGACAAGCTCTGAGATTGTTCTAGAAACTTTCCCCTGATGATGAATTTAATCAAATTTGAGTTAATCTATGTTGATTTTGGGAAAAATTGTGTCTGCTTTATTTTTGAATATCTGTAAGTAGTAGTTCTTGTTCCCATTGCAATCTTACACTAAAATATTTGTGAATCACATAAGATTTTATCCTTGTGATAGTTTGGTGGAATTTGAAATTTTATTTATCAAAAGAGATTTCATTTGGTAGTGAAACAAACAAATTTAAAATCACTTTACTCCTAACATGATGATAATATTGTTTATTAGCCTTTGCGGGAATCTTAGGCGTGATAAAACAGAGGTTGATAATGTTCAATTAAGTTTTTAAATTTGAGCCTTCATTTTGGATTCTTAAAGTTTGTGTCAAAATGTGCTGATCTAGGCCTCCATTGAAGCACACCTTCTGGTGAAAGGAGCATTTTAGCTGTTATGAAGCATTCTATTGATTAAGCCTTCCATTTTGTGTAAAATATCTCAAATATCTGGCAAATCAAGTTGATTCTGCCTCACCTCCCACCAAAAATTCTTTAAAAAACAACCAATCTTACCCATACTACCCCTATTTGACCTGTGTGTGTACAAATGCATAATTTATATTACCAAAACATGTAAAAGCAATCAGTTTTTCATTTTCTTTTGTATCCTTAACCTTTCTTAGAAAGTATCTCCATTATCTAGGGTGAAAACTTGTGAGAGTTAGGTTTTTGTTGTATTGATAATATTTTCTTCAAGGTCTTCTTAATAACATTAAAAGGAAGGACATCTCCATCTCCTCCACAATCAGTAGGCCACAAAAGGGTCCTCTCACCCTGGTTGAAAAGCACAACCATAAAGTAGTGAGGATAGATCAAACCCTCTTGAGTGTGATATTCATTTCTCCACATCTGAGTGACAAAGAGAAAGTTGCATTTCTTCCTCGGCTACAAAATGACACACAACATGATATTCTTGTCTCTAAGCTTCTTTTCAAATTTGTGATGCTGCTCAGCTTCTGAGGGAGATTCAATTTGGGTACCAACATATAATTTTCGTTATTTTCGGCCAACGTCTATTGTGGATTGCACAAATGTTGTGGTGACAAACTTGCAATTTGTGAATATTCAGCAAATGCACCTCGCAATAATTTACTCTTCTGAGATTCAATTCAATCAAATAACTTATTTTGAATTCGTCTCCATAGAGAAAATAATTTCCAAATAAGTTATTGTCACATCGAAACAGGTTCAATGTGACATAATATGGAAAAAAATATAATCTTAGCTTTTGATGCTCATAGATTAAAAAAAAAAATCGGTTTCTTTTTTGGTCTCAAAATATTTAATTCCTATGGTGTAATAAACCCTACATGATTTGATGATAGCTACTTTATTATATGCAAAAGGTATTAATGAATTAAGAAAGGTCTCTAAATTAATTCATTAAAAAACATGATTAACTTTGATTACTGTCAAGCATGGTACGATTGCATCTCCATTATTTGTGGATCCTCTATTATTGATATTATAAATATCAAGTGTGGGCCAGGCGATGGCATCGAGTATTAATTTTTCCAACGGATAAGACTTTAACATGGCAAAATTGGTATAAGCCGATGGATGATAATGATGAATTCCTAATAGTAGTTATTTTAATTTTATTTATTAGCATTGGGATCCTAGGAAAAGATGGGGAAGAAGAAATGGGGAAAATGTCATTTTGGCTCTTTCACTTCTATATATATATTTATGTTATCCTAAACTAAATATGTGGGTTTCACCTAGTATGTAGGAATAAATCACCAGGTTAGGTTGACTATAATGTGGCCGCAGTTTTTATATTATTATGGCTTGTTTGTTGTGGGTGGTGGGGGGGAGGTTGTCGACCTTACCCCCCATTCCATTAAACAATGGGGTGGGAGGTGGGGTGGGGAACCTCCCCCTGAACCTACCATACAACAAAACTTGGGCCATATTGGCCACAACCAAACCATGGCATATAGTCCATTTTTTTAAAATTCAAATTTCAGTTTAGCCTTATTCAATATAATATATATACTTTATACACACATATATATTTATAGCTATATATATATATATATAGATATATATATAAATTTTCTTTATTTATAATATTTTATTATAAAAACAATACCTAAGATTACTATATGAGAATATACATACATACATACATACATACATACATATATATATATATATACATATAGATTATATATATATATATATATATATATATATAATATATATATATATACATATATATATATATACATATATATATATATACATATATATATATGTATATATATATATTATATATATATATGTATGGATACATACATACATACATACATACATACATACATACATACATACATACATACATACATACATATATATATACATATATATATACATATATATATAAATATATATATATATATATATATATATATATATATATATGTATATATATATGTATGTATGTATGTATGTATGTATATGTATATGTATGTATGTATGTATATTTCGTCAATATAGTAATCTTGGTATTGTTTTTATAATAAAATATGCATTTAATATATATCTTAATCCATAAGTCTTGATAATTAAATTATATGATTAAATTTTTTATATAATTACACCCTTAATATTTTCCATTATAAAGGAAAGAAAAGAAAATTTAACCATTTAATTGAGATCGTTTAATTAGGAGGTTTAAATATAGGCAGCATGGATTTACAAATTATTTCCTACTCATTTTAAATGTAAATATGAGAGATTTAAATTAAATTATTGTTCTATCTAAACATCTAATAACAATAATACATCCAAGGTATAAGAAACTAAATGTTTATTTCTCTACCTCTTATGTTTTATAATGAAAGACAATAATGAAATTCTAATAGATTCAATCCATTTACGTTTTTAATAGGCACAATGAACTTGCTTCCCTCATAGGATGATTAGCATTTACTTCGGATAAAAATATCTAGGTGTTAATTTCAAAATTTTCTCATTCTAATTCAACCATTTCACTTAAGAGAAGCACAAATAAGTATGTATTAATTTTTCAGTTCGAAAGAAATACAGTTTTCTTTTGACTATAACTCCATATCCTCCTTTTAATTTTTTGCAATTTCACAACTACAGACTATTATAATACAAATATTTAATAATTTCATTTTGTGATACAACTCACTAAAATGAAGATTGCATCTGAACATTCTTATAAACTTCACAAGTTGAGAAAATACGCCAGTAAGAAGTTACCACTAAGTAATGTCTTACTTCCATACACATACATTTTGAAGTTTATTACAAAATGAATTTCTCTCACAACAATTACAAGAAGATGAGAACTTAAAATACAAGCTACAAGCCCTCCACACATGTGGAGACAACATGATGAATTTTTATACTAAAAGAAAATTTGTTCCATTTCTTCAAGTGCATCTATAAACCAATCTTCTCTTGAACACCATCATCTTCATCACACCAAGCACAACAACAAAATGGGGGAGTAGGCAACACTCTCCACCCAACCAATACCCAATGAGGAAGAGAATATTTCTTCCTGCATTGGCCCCCAAGCCCCAAAAAGGAAGCAATGAGGAATATAAAGCAACCAATTACAACCCAATAGCGACTTCCACGATCACACTC
The DNA here is from genome assembly GCA_019776745.2 of Taxus chinensis. Taxonomy (NCBI): domain Eukaryota; kingdom Viridiplantae; phylum Streptophyta; class Pinopsida; order Cupressales; family Taxaceae; genus Taxus; species Taxus chinensis. The sequence goes on along the minus strand of CM034147.1, from coordinate 864,862,432 downwards.
AAGAAAGCATTCAATATAATAACACAATAACAAGATTACTAAGTCATGCAAGTATCCAAAAACAAAGGCTTAATACAAAAGCCAAGAAGGAGAATGGAACATGGGGTTTCTCCTTATACCTCCCGAGGGTTTGGGTGCCCACCCCTAGAATCCTCAAAAAACTCCATCAAAATCCCAAAACTCTTATGCCTCCCTACAAGAAGAATAACTATTATGCCTCCCTATAAGAAGAATAAATCTTATGCCTCCTTATAAGAAGAATAAATCTTATGGATCCCAACAAGAATAATAACTCTTATGCCTCCCAACAAGAAGAATAACTCTTATGCCACCCATAATAAATAAACAATGTTAATAACAAGTTCTACTTATCATGAGGTGGAGCACCCCAACCCAAATCCCTCCTAATATGTACAATGAAACTACTCTTATGCCTCCCACCAATTTTAAACCCCATTTCAGATAATTTCCCAAACAACCTAAGGATCAATCTATTTTCCAATATTACAGTTGTGCGACGATAAATCATTTACCAACATGAATACAACAAGGTAACCAAGAAAAAACAAGGATGAAGACCTACCTTTCCATTGTGAGAATTTCAAGTCCTCAAGCAAGCTTCAAGTCTTCCAGAATCATAATCCAAGGTAAGCACCAAACCACACCAAGCTCCAAAGACACTCCAAATCAAGCTCTCACCAAAAATTGTAAGAATTTTAAAACTAAAAACCAGTAACCTATTACCCATTTCAAACACAAACATAAAATAGGAGAAAGAGAAGAGGAGGGTGAGGTGTCTCTATGTCAGATGCCACTTCACTGTCCTAAATTCCATATCAATTATTCCCACATCAAACCAAAGGCCACTCAACTTATGGATGAGGGTAATACATTATAAAATGTGCACACATGTACCACTAGCACATTCTTAAATTTTGTTTTAGGGGCTCAAGATAGGAGTGTATTTATTGCCTTTATTATAATAATATATCATGACTAGGGTCTAATTATGACCCCTCAAGTCATAGGTATGGGTGGGGGAGTGAAAAATGGAGTGAGGGACAAGTTATTCTTGCCCCACCTACCTTTTACACTAGGCTCTAGGCTAAATTTCGAGTTTAGGAGTCAAAAGTGACACCGATACTCATGTAATAAATTATTCTAACATGAGAGAGAAAGGAATAAGGTATATTCCATTGAATCTCTTACCCCTATAGGTTACATAAAAAATCATAACAATTAATCTAGTTCAACCGTGCTAATCTGAGCATCTCAACTAATACTAAATAAAGTGACTCATAAAAATAATTAAGTTCAAATACTCACAGTTAATTAAAACAAAAGACAACAACAAAGTTACCTGAGGTCACAGTTGAGATCACCCCCCAATGAAGACCTCCAACAATAAAAAACAACATACAATAAATAAACGAGTTGCCATGGTGACCTATTGCCAATACCCCACATTCCTTCGTTGTTAGTCTTCTATCCCCCGAAGTTTTCTGTGTTATAATTTCCTGCAAAATCAAACAATACCTTTCTGGCCTCATGGCCATATTAATGACATTGAAATAATAAAATGCATGCACATATATTGTGTTATAATTTCCTGCAAAATCAAACAATACCTTTCTAACATTTCAATTTTACTAATCCATCAATTTGTACTAAGTTCATAGCATCAACAATCATCCAAAATATCCATAATTACAATCCAATATATTAGTATAGTAGTATCACTTAGAACATCGATACTGATATGTAAATCATGCATACAAAATCCTTCGCACAAAACACATCATGTCACAATTCTATCACATCCGTATTGTCGATCAAATAAGTAAATCAAAAGAATTAATGTCCATCAAGAAATGCCCAATACTAAATCCAATATCAATGTCTAGGTATCCAAAAGAAAGTGATAATAGACATAAAAATATAAATTTTGAAGAGGAGTGGGCACTACATTCCCCTCCCCTTAGATTCGAATTCCTCTTGGAAGTTACTGGAACAGGTGTAGAAACTATGCTCTTAGAGGTGTGGTGTCCTCCCATGTAGCTAATCTCTCATCATAACGATCCCACAGGATGTAAACTTGATCAATCTCTATGCCTCGAAGGCCTAGGTTCCTTCACTCTAAAATGCAAAAAAGCTCCACCATCACCTATCCCTGTTCCTGCACCTGCAATCTGGTCCAATCCAATACATGAGATGGATTTGAAATGTATTTCCTAAATATAGAAACATGAAATACATCGTGGATGTGAGACAAGGTTGGTGTCAATGCTAAATTATAGGCAAAAGGGACAATACGCTCCAAGATATCAAAGGGACCCAAAAACCTAGGAGTGATCTTAGACCCTTTTCCATGATGAATAGGACTTTTATGAGGCCTGACACGAAGGAACACTTTCATCCCCACCTCAAAAATGTGATATGTCCTCCATTGATCTCCATATTTATTTTGTCTATCTCGATCCTCCTGCATCCTCTATTGAATAAAGAGGGCATGTTGTTTCATATCTAGTAATAATATTGGCCGAAGAGAAACTTTATCCTCCAATTTGTCCCAACTCAGTGGTGTCCTACACTCCCTCCCATACAAAACATGAAAAGGATCCATATAAATCGAACTCTAAAAAATTGTTGTTGTAGGTAAATTATACTAAGTACAAATAGTCCTCCCACTTTGACAAGTGGTCCATAATGTACATTGTAAGAATGTCATCTAAAATATGCTTCACTCACTCTATTTCTCCATATGTATTAGGGTGATCTGATGTACTGAAGTTGATTTTCATCCTGAGAGCATGCTACATTGTGGTCCAAAAAAGAGAAGTATACAAGGGATCACAGTCACAAATGATCTTCCATGGATTTCTATGTAGTTTGAAAATCTCATCCGAATATACTCATGTTACTGCACTAGTTGTATTGGTGGTAGCTACTGGAGAAAAGTGAGCCACTTTTGTCAATCTATCCACCGAACCCATAATGGTGTCATGGTGATTTCTCGACATAGGTAACCCTATAATGAAATCAATGGAAATTATTACTCATTTCCACTCTGATTAGGCATGTAGGGTTAAATAAGTCTAGTTGGATGGTGATTCTCGGCCTTCACCTTTTGGTACTCTAGGCACTGAGATAAAAAACAAGCTAAGCATCTTCACTACCCTCTCCAATGGTACAACTATCTCAAGGTGGCATGCATCTTCTTTACTCCCTGGTGGGCTAAATAATGTATACAGTTCACCTCAATAAGGATATCCTGCCTCAATCCTCTACACTTGGGTACATAGATCTAACCTTTGTCTTGAAGAATACCATTTTCCTCTAAGGAAAATTCAGCAAACTTCCCTTCGAGAAGTCTCTGAGACTTGATTTCTTCCCTGACTGAAAGGTATAAATTGTCATGAAGAAGATGCTACAAAAATTTTGTTCTCAAGTTTGTGCCAACTATTGTAGCCATAGTCAAATGTCTCTGATGACTCAAGGCATCTACAACCACATTCTCCTTCCCCTTCACAAGCTCTATCTCCATTTTTATTCAAAAAGCAACTACATCCAACATTGTTGATGAGCATTGATATTGGGGTTGTGTGAGGAGGTGACGAAGACTCAAATTCCCAATCCTAAGAATGAACCTCCTACCTATGAGGAAATTCCTCCATCAAACCAAAGAATGCAAAACTGCTACAAGATCAAGGTAATGTGTCAGATAATAGAGCTCATAGTCCTTGATTTTTTGAGACTCAAAGGCTATTACATGGTCCTTCTATATCAGTACACCCCCTAATACTTCCAAAGATGCATCGGTGCATATTAAGAACTCTCCCTTAGGATCTGACACAACAAGGATGGGTGTTTCTATAAGGTATTTCTTCAATCTCTTGAAGTTCTTCTCATATTTATCTGACCAAATGAACTTCTTCCCTTTTCAATGAAGGGAAGTGATGTGATGCACAACACAAGAGAATTCCTGAAAACATATTATGGTAGTAACCTACCAATCACATGAAACTCTGCACCTTGGTTACACTAGTAGGTGCTGGCCAATCCATGATAGCTCCAATCTTGGAAGGATCAACTATGATACCCTCCCCAAAAAGAATATAGCCAAGATACTGAACCTTCGACATGAAGAATGCACACTTCTCTAGATTCCCGTAAAGTTATTTCTCATGAAGACTCAATAGAACCTGAAGAAGATGGTCATCGTGCTCCTCATGTGTATGCTATTAGATAAATATATCATCAAGAAACATGAGCTCAAAGTAGTGTAATAAGGTCCTGAACACCCCATTCATCAAACTCATGAACACTACAGGGGAATTCTTCAAACTGAAGGGCACAAATGTGAACTCATAGTGGCCATATCCTAATACAAAAATTTATCTTATGGAAATCTATCTCTACAATCCACAACTGATGGTAGCCACAATTAAGATTTATACTTGAGAACATTGTGGCCCCCTTCATCTGATCAAACAAATCATCAATTCTTGATTGTTACTTTGTTCAGTTGTCTATAGTACACACACAACCAGAAGGATCTTATCCTTTTTCTTCACAAATATCACTGGTGCACCCCAAGGAGATACACTAGGATGGGTTTGGCCCTTCTTGAGAAGGCCCTCTAACTAAATCTTGAGCTCACAAATATCAGGGGTGGTCATCCTGTATTGAGTGCATGAACTAGGTTCCGCCCCTGGAACCAAATCAATATGGAAATCAATCTCTCGTGGGGGAGTAAACCCTAGAAGCTCACAAGGGAAAAACATCAAAAAAATATTGCAAAATGGGGTGATCTTCAAGTGGAGGTCCATTATTCCCATCCTCTAACCTATCGCTAATAGAGATAGAATTCAATTGGCACCCACACCGTGCATACCACCTAAGCTGCATAGTGGAAATAGTGAGAATAGAGACAAGTATTTGAACTCCATCTATTACTGACTCAACTCCTAAATCATTGACACAAGATATAAGTTTACTATAATAGTCTACTCTAGCACTGTGTGAGGATAACTAATCCATGCCCAAGATCACTCCATAAGAACCCAAAATAAGGATACGAAGATCCGAGGGTAGTGGTTAAGGGTCCTAGGTCCGCTATGTATTCTTTAATTTATGAAGTTTACTAAGATTTTGGCTCCAAAATCCATCTCAACATCCTAACTACGACCTTTTCTTACTGCCACCAGCCTGCATCGATGTACTACAAATGGAGCAATAAACTAATCTGAAGAGCTAGAATCAAATAATATGGAAGTAAACATATCACCAATGCTACCTGTAATCTTAATCACTATGCCCTGATGCTCTACCTAGAAGTTCTCGACCACTACATAAATCCTGATACTCCTAAACATGTCACGAACTGTAGGTTTAGATATTCATGCCTTACTATTGTTATTATGGTTTTAATTTAACTCTCTCCAATGATGTTTAAATACACCGCATCCATAACAACTACCTGGTACCCTCCAATGAGATGCAGCTTCAACAAGCACTCTTGTTGTTAGAGTTCTAGATCCTAATGATCTTGTTATGGACTATTCTGGTTGTTTCTGATGAGCTCCCATGAACTAAGCTCTAGGTGTTTCCTGTGTCCTGATGGGACCCTGAGGGGGATGCCCCATACTTTTTCCCCTTTGAGCATAAAATATTTGTGGAGGTCTAAAAGTGGACGAGACTAATGTTTTCATTACTACTAAGGTGGATGTTGTGGTGGCTTGAATGAAGACTATGCAGAACCATGTCTTCCATAAGGAGGAGGGGCCCCCCTCATCCTATTATCCTCTATATGCTGAATTCGATTCCTCACTCTATCTCTGGCTATCTATGTCTTCCCCTCGGTTTCCTCTGCAATGTAGGCCTTCTCAAGGGCCTCAGTTAATGTCTACGGATAGTGAATGCCTACTACACCAGCAATATTTAAGTGCAAGCCCTTGATGAACTTGTGAATCATGACCTTCTCATCCTACATGTAATGGACATACTAAAGTAAGTCCAAAAACTGACTCTCGTATTCCGCTACTATTGTGGATGGCTGATGTAGGTCATGGAACTTGTCTATCCTCTACTGAATAAACCTCCTAGATAAATATCTACTCCTAAATTGTTGCTTGAAGAGTTACCAAGTAACTATCTCTGAGTTTACGTGGAGTTTCTGCACTTCTGTCCTCCACCAGACACCTATTGCATCCCTCAAAAGGTGAATTTCAACACGAGCCTTTGTGTTGCTAGTACATGGGCAAATCTTGAAGCATCCACTCAAGCTTACTAACCAAGCCTCTTCTTGAAAACCCCCTCTATCCCCTTCATAATGAGATGGGTGTATCTTTAAGATCTCCCTAATATGCTCTTCAACTCATGATTTTCGATTCCTAGGTCTCTCAACCAGCTCATCCCTCAGCCTAGGACTCCTAGATTTGTCTCTGTATCCTGCAACTCTATCTTTTTGCTCTCTAGATGGTGAGTCATGTTTGACCATCTCCACAAGGGAGTTTTCTACCCTCTCCTCAACATCGTGGTAAGAAGTTGCACAAGCATCCACAAAAGGATCTTTTTCCTCTCTGTTTGGTCTCCCTCTTAATGATCCTCTGTGTATAACGACATGAACGTCCTAAAGCATTTGTAGAATATGAGACAATATGGCTGCTACTGCCTAATCTGGTGGTGAAATAGGGTATAGATATGCATCCACATACAAATTATGCTATTAAAAAATAATAATAGTAATAGTAAGTGCATCAAATCTGCATACACAAAAACCTAATTCAAATTCTACTAAACAAATTAATATATACCTAAAGGGATATTAATCATTTATGCAAGAATGAAATGAACAGCAGTAAAAAGTCACTACAATATAAAAGCATTGTAACATTAAAAGTCATATTAGCATTTAAAATATTACAAGAGTATTTTCACTAACATATTTGTTATTTACATAAACGTGCATACTGGTAAAAAACTTACTAAAAGTAAGTACATTACTAAGAAACATTGACTACACTACGATATTAACATTATGTCTTTTTTGCTTGCACAAAAATTAACGGTAACTACAGTATGATATTTACATAAAGTATTTTCAAATCCAAAAAAAGAACATGAACAATGTCAAACATCATTTTTTCTTCTGAATATATTTCTTCTTCAAATAGGGGATTTTCTTGGCATGTTCATCTTTTCTAAATCTTTTTTTTCCCTTGTAAACAAATACACCCATCTTCTTCAATCTGTAGGGGGGGCTCATACTTCTCAACATCGACAGTTCTATTATATACTAGCCCAAACCCTTTCAATAATGAATCTACCATGTAAAATTTAGAAAGAAAGATGACAAATTTTGTTGGTAAGTGAAGGCATGCCTTCACAATTTCTACAATCTACGGTTTTTCTTTTGTGGTTGTTTAAGATGGAACACATTCACAACAAATAGAGTCCTTTTAAATTCTTCATGCCTAAAAAATTTTGTTATTGTCACAGAAATACCAAAAGGGGGAATGCAGATTTGACCTTGCGTTTTCATTACTCCAATCTGAGCGAAAAGAATAAAACATTAGCTACCATAACTACAAACAAAAGAAGTTGCAAATAGTGAAAAAAAAAATCTTAAATAGCCCTACCAATGTGTAGTTTGATGCCATGCTTGGGGACTACTGAAATGGCCTCCCAGAGGAATAGAACCTCTCAACACACTCTAATTCTTGACCTTTGTAGGGAACTTGCCCCTATATGTTCATTTAGGTTGAATGAAATGCAAAAATTACCATGAAAAATAGTATACTATTCATGCAATGTATAGATAAAACCTTTATGAAAAAAACTGACAATTAATATTACAAACAAACATGGAAACTTTGGCTTTCTACTATAAGCTCCTATTATCACACACTTTCCTACAATTATTTTTCTCTTCGTATCTTTTTTCTCTTTTAAATAATAAATACTCTCATCTATAAACTGCAAATTATGGAACCGTCTGCTCTATGTGACAAATTCTATGAAAGTACTTCCAAATAAAAGAATCTGAAATCATAACTCAGACACATATTTTAAAGTATCAAAACTCGGATTTATCATTTTCCCTTTTTTATTCTGAAAACCGTATTAAAGCTGGAATAAAAGACGTGAAATAGTTCAATAATATAGAAAAACTATGGAAGCACAAAGCAAACAGAGACATCATTTTTGGATATAATGGATGCTACAAATGTTTTTTTTTTTTTATAATTTCATCCCAATCTAGGTATGCTGAAGGGATAAAAACCCAAAATACAAAAACGTACTCTAAGAAATAAAAAATTCAAGCATCCTGTCTGCCTGCTAGAGTGATTAAAATAATAAAATCCAAACGAAATCATTACTATTTCCTAAAATGGTGTACAAAATATTGCCTCAAAATATAGAAAATAATAAAATCTAGACACACAGGAACTTGATTTTAACCAGTAAAACTCAAATTTTGTTTACTAGCATAGTATTATGAACCTGGTGAAGGCCTCCAGACACTAAAGCTCGAAAAGGAGAAACACTTCGCTGTAAGAACCCTATAAAATACATAGCAGAAGATGAATTACACACAAAAGCAGGGTTTTTTTGGGCCAAACGAACCCAAAAAAAAATTCAAATATTACGAAATCTTACAAGTGAGGAACACCCCACATAGTGGCAACAACAAAGAAAACTCTATCCAACAGCAAACAGAAACATAAAAGGACAGGAACCCAAATGCGAGACATTTATAGGAATGAGAAAAACTGAAAACAATCCAAAGAAACCATTTCCATGCAGGCCACACCTCCTGAAAAAGCCAACCGGTTGTGTGAAACTAGCCACACACAACAAAACTCCATTTCCAAACCAGATGTAGCTACTTCAACCCTGAACCACATTGATTGTTAACCACCAAAGAAAAAAGGTCATGAAATTTTTCAACCACTCAAGCTATCCTGTATGTATTCCAATAAATGCAGAGGTGACTCTAAAATCATTTCACAACCCAATATTATTTAAATTTAAAATGAGGGAAGGTTTATATGAACGAGTGAACAACTGGTGGCTCGGCGAGCCCAAGGAGGCGGGAAGGGTTGGCAGGTGGAGTGACTAGGAAGGTGAGTGAGTGGAGAGGACGACGAGTGTAGCGCTTTAGGCAGCCCGAGATATCATCGGCCCATGGAGCTTGGGGTTGGGCACAACACGACAGTGAAGAAACGACGGTGAAGACCGAAGAACAAGGCAGAAATGTAAGCAAGGCGGGATGACAAGGCAACCAATGATCAACAACAAGCTACTAAACTCCACTGGCAGATTAGACATCGAACAAGCACAATATGAGTGTTGCAGTCTCATTGGCCACATCATTACTCAATGAAGATCGTCTGATTTCAACATATATGCATAATCAAAACCCATCCACTACATTTCAGACAATTATCAGAGATACCAGGTCGCGTCTCACTTAGAAACGTCTTACGGCGTAATATATTATAATGGGTCATAAGTTCAGCTCTTTCAAAATGGATTGCGTATAGCTAAAGTTTAGTTCAACATAGAAATTGTAATGGTCAGTTGATGTCATAGCCAAAGAGAGAAGAAAACAAAAACGAAAAACCAATAGTAAAAATAGCAAAGTAGAAGGATAAAAAAACACCCTAAACAACAACATCGCCCTTTTTTGGTTCATTCTCCGTCTCTAAATAATGATAATCAAAATCATCACTCGCGTTTCCTCCCCCAAATTCATGGCCGTAAAGGTCTCCAGGAGATTTGAATCAACATACATGGAAGGATTAATGAAGAGATTCTCACAAACAACATCAATTTTTCTCCTGAACAATTTCCTTCTTATACAAAGCTTTGAGAAGGAGAATGTTAAATCATATATGCTCAACATATTTACAGATGCATGACTATTGCTAGCCACAAAGAGGACTATTTGGATACCAATGAGCTAAAAAACATAATCGTCTTTAGCATGTGAGTTGATTGACCATGACCTCTCATAACCTAAATAATATTTTCCATAGACCAAACATCACCCATTATTTCCTCAAGATGTGGTTGGTTGAGATTAATCATGTAATACTTCAACAAGTTTTTATTGTTGATACCCTCATCCAAAATTATTTTCCAATAATCCATCGCTTTCTCCTCCATTATTCTCATATGCTTATATAGAAAACACCCCATTATTCATTATCTATTTCAGTTTTAGGTTGTCAACCAAGCCATGTTCAAAGGGGAAGACATCATCAATTACAAAAAAACATTCATCTCTCTTTTCTCCCTCATTTTTTTTTAATGAAACACCTATCCTTCTTGGAGGCCCGAGTCTTCCTGTAGTGCCCCCTCCAATTCTTACTCCTTTATACAGCGATCCACTTGGATATAGGTTCATGTTTGAGAAGATTAAGTTAATAGTATAATGATGTATTTGAATTAAATTACAATGATTTTGTCATTATATTATCTCTTGTTGCGACCTTTCTCAAGGCCGGAGGATATGTACATGACATTCTCTAAGCCAATTTATCACACTTATCCTTATCATCACATTGTGATTTAGTGTCGTGGATAGTTATATTTTTTGATAATGTTCATATTGTTTGATTTGATGAATATATGTATAATAACTTGTCATTTTTATATGGAATATGCTAACCTGACTTGACAGGTTTTGAGTGAGGCACACAGTGCTTGTATTATTGCCATTATTGTATGTTTGTATGTTTATTGTGATGAATGTTATTGAAATGATTTTTGAATGTATTATATTTTTTATGTTGTCAATATATATTCTTTTGGTCGTTATCTCGATATGGATATTAATTGATTATAAAATTTGAATGTTTGAACGTGAAAAATTTATTTGGTCATTTGTATGTATATAGAAGCATTTCATTTGGTTTATCATATAGAGTAGGTATGATGACGTGTGAATTGAGTGTGCAGGATATAGGTTCTTCACAAGGAGAACGTGGAACTCAGAGTTGTACGTCCAATTTGAAGAAGTGACTAACTACCCTAAAAACTTACCCTTGCTTGATTTTTCTCGTTTGGCCCTATGTTTGTGTTGTGATTATTTTGGAAACCCTTAGTGGTTCACTCTTAATCCTTATTTTATTAATTATTGTTTAACCATTGTTTTAAGTTAGTTTAAAGGCCTCATGGTTCCTACTTGTGTTAGGGGTGATTAATTATTGTTAATCATGTTCTTATAGGTGTGGGACAACTTAAACATTAGTTTGGTTGGCCCCACCACCTCACCATGTGTGTGACTTTTCCCAAACCCAATTTTTGGATAAAAGTGGAAATTAAAAGTGTTTATTTTTGTGTTAGTGGTCTCATTTAAACCAAAATGGACCCCTTGAACCCTACCTATGGGTAGGAGGGTCTTTTTAAAGGCTAAAAATGAGATTATCCCTCGCATTTCAGCCCCTCTTGCCTAAATAATTATTAAGAAGATTTATTTGTGAGCTACCATGGAGTGGAGGCAATTTATTTTTAATTTAATTTGGGTTTTGGGATATTCTCCTCCATTATTACTCTTGTATTTTGTTAAATAGGGACTTCTGTGAGTCATGTTGGGAGAGGAAAGAGGGTTACACATATCATCCTCTCATTGGTAAGAATACTTGGGGGGCTTCTGTTCATATACCTCCACTTAGATTCTTGAGGGAACTTTTTGGTCTCATTTTTCGAATGGGGAGTTTTGGGAAGAGGTTAGACAGGATGTTGGAGCTTGGAGGGCTTTACTTGCAGTTTAGAGTTGGATTTTCTTACTTGTGAGATAAGTCTCACAAATTTCATTTGTTGATTTAGCTTTTGAATAATAGTTGTTTTCTAAGCTATGTTTTGAAAATTAGTATTAAGGTTGTCTTAAATACGTTTCTTCTTAGTTCTCCATCATTTTTCCTCCTTTTGAAATGCATGAAAATACGTTTGGGAGGTATGGGAAGCCATGGAGGCGTGTGGTATCGTGAAAATGTGTTTATAATAAACACATTTTGTTATATGGGAAAATTGGGTGTTGTAAGTTAGTTATATATTTTTTCTTCCTTGTTGATAAATGTTGGTCCGTTTATAAGTGTGTTATTATTTTTTGGAAGTTGTTTGGCTTTTTTATATGTTTGGTGATTTGTTTTTCCCTCCCTAACCTTGTGCATCTTGGAGACTTACTCCCTCTCTTTCCTATCGGCTTGGAGGGAAACTAACATGTCTTCCATTAATGGAAGAGGCATTTAGTAATGTCTATTGTTTCAGTGGACAAAAAAGTCTTTGTCCTTTGGGTCTTTGGAGCTTTACAAATGGACTTGTAAATTTTTTGTCTCTCTCGGAGACATAGAAGATTCAACCTAAGACTTGATATTTTGTTCCCTTTTTTGTTAGGAGGCTTGTCCACTTGGGTTTTTTAATGTATACCTTAAGTTTTGAATTTTTAATGTTGAGTGAGAGCTAGTTAGCCTTACTATTAGAGAAAAAATATTGAGATACTATTTAAAATATTGAGGTGGGAGTGGATAAAATGGGTTATCGTCATATGAATAGTGGGGAATGGATTAGGTTTGGAACTCCATGTTATTTTTTTGTATATTTCATTATTTAACTTAGTGGTATCATATTTCAATTTAAAATAAAACCTTCCTATTTCTCATAAAATATAATTGATGGATAGAAATGAAAGCATAGATTTTATGATCATCTTGAGTTTACCACTTTTGTGAAATTTAACAAAAGAGAGGAATGAGTAGTTAGCTACAAACTAAAGGTCAATTATATTGGTTTTCTTCTCTCTTACAAGAATAATATGATTTTGGAAGTTAAAAGGAAGTATGAGCTTGGTTGAATGTATCTGGGGATTAGTAATGTGTTATGATACACACAATGCATTAGGAGTTTTGAGGTTGATAAAATAAACTTATAAAGATATTGTAGAGTTTGTAAGCTTAAAAAGGTTGTGTCAAATTTGAGGTGAGAAAGGTAAACGATTTTTTTTTATGTTGTGTTTATTCCAACTCTACTTCGTACATCTTGATTTCTTTATGGAAATCCTATTTTGTAAACTAAATTGTTTATTCTTTTAATCTGAGAAATGATATTATAATCTTATAAGAGCATATTTAAAAATGATAAACCTTATTCCATTTTTTCCCTATAACAAATTAAAATAGTATTTAAATATTTATGATTCATATAAATCCCCAAACTAACAAGCCTAGTAGACCAAGTCCATATAAGAAAATGTGATCTCAAATATTACATGTGGTTACATAGATTAAAAAAAATTATGAAATTTTTTTATATGAAAATGAAAATTTTAGGGTTTGGAAGCTATAGATATATTATATTTATCCTCATCTTGTACGCCATTATCAATATTTTCTTAATAAGATAAGTTTAAAGTTAGGTTTTTTTTACTATTTTTTTGCCAAGGTTGGGTTTTTCTTAGGCTCTATGATTTTTACACAGTGAATGCTCGGCTTGCTATACACCGCCATAGCGTCACATTGTCGATCTTTTGATCCAGGAAGGAATATCTGCATTAATTTTGTATTTATCACCTCCCCGCCCCTTGGGCGGTATATATAATGACCACCTCCTCGGGCCATGCATCTATTGATGCTGGTCTTAATGTAGGATCTTTGGACAAAAATGGCACCGAAAAGAGCAAGGAAATTTGTTTCGAAGGTATTCAACGAGGGTAAGGATTCTGATACTCCTTCCCCTGATATTGTGCTTGATTTACCTGTGTTTGATAAAGCATGCAACTGGTTTGAATCTTTTTCTCTTGTTGCTTACTTTGTGGGCCGAGTTCCCCTAGAAGGCGTCCTCCACCAATGGATTCATAACCATTGGCAACCCCATGGCATCAAAGTTGAAGGAGTTCAGAATATGACCAAGGGTTTTTTTTTTGTTTCTCTTTGCTAATGTTGAGCATTACAAAGTTGTCATCAACCATGGTCCCCTGGTTTATCCGTAACACCCTTGTGGTATTCTCCCACTGGACTAGGGGACTTTCAAGTCTCCGAGCAAGCCAAACTCAAGATTCATGTTTGGATTGAATTTCCAGATCTGTCGTTGCCCCTATGGGGATTTATTGACCAGCTTGTCAAACCCTTGGATCATCTCATTTGCCATGAACCAACCCAAATTTTACTCATCCCGACCCCAGAAATGAGTTTGTGTGGAAATTGATCTCTCAAAGGACCTTAAGGATACCCTTGACATCCAGGTGGGGGATACTTTCTTTGCATAGAAGGTGCTTTATATTAACCTACCCAACACCTGCTTTTGGTGCCAATCCACTGATCATATGATCAAGGATTGTCCCCCTCATGCAACAAAACTCTCCACCTGTTGCTGAAAAGCCCCCGACCAACCCTAAATCCAACACCCCCCCCTTCTGATGGATGGACCATCATCACTGGTTGTAAACCTTTAGCTCGTAATAAACCCTAAGCTACCACTTATAAACCAGTGAATGCCTTCACTTATGCTCCTATGAAATCGTCCACTGTGACCCTTCCCAAACCCTCATCTGCCATCTCCTGGACTCCTCAAGCTGCTATTGTCATTAGTTCCCACCCATCGGTACCTATTTTTTCAAACCCCTTTGATTACCGAAACCCTCAAGCCTCATGGATAACACTGCCAGTGGTTCGACTATTCCGACAGAGAGAAAATCAGCCCTACTTCGTTCACGAAGTCCCTCCCCTCCTTCTGATGAGGAATTTTCACAGAGGACCTTGCTAGCAGGTTTGAGCTTGGAGACTATTTGCATGGGAATACACGGCAAGTTGCTTTTTCTAACTGTTTTGGAGCATTATCCAGCCTTGACGAGGAAACCATGCACCTTGATAGTTCTCCATGATTGTTTACTCATGGAATGTTAGGGGGCTCACTAATCTGACTCGCAAATATCTTGTCAGAGACAGTTGTAAGTATTTTGAAAAGTTTCAGGTCTTTTGTTTATAGGAAGTCAAAATCACTTGCTTCCATCTTTCTTCTACTATGCGTACCATCTAGCCTGGTTCTCTCTGCCAGATGTCAGCGCATGATAATGGTCGAGGTGGTGTTGTCACTCTTTTAAGTCCTAACCTCACCTCCAATATCATATCGTAGGGGCTCTGACCCCACCCAGGGTGGTGTGGACCCCTTTTTTGATTTTGACGGTCATATTCTTGGGCTGGCAAACATTTATGCTTCCAACGATGCCTCGGAGTGCTCTTCCTTTTGGCGGTGGCTAGCTAATCACTTGCCTTCTACTACCTGCCTTCTTTGTGGTGATTTTAACATGGTGGAATCTCCCGCAGATAAATTGGGCAGGATTCCTATACGTTGGTGTGCTGGGAAGCGGTGAAGCTTGGTTTTACTTACACAATAAGCTCTGTTTATTTGATCCAACCACCGCAAGCACTCAAATTCTACCACTCTATGGTTCACATGGTCCAACTTTCGAGCTGGTGATGACAGAGTGTATAAACGGCCTTGACAGAGCTCTGCTCTTAGAACAACAATGGTTCTCTTTTGATATTTCACACAGCCTCCCGATCACAGTAGTGGATACTACTTTGGTATTTGACCATAACCCTATTTTATTTGGGCTCCAATTGAAATTTCAGTGTCCCAAGCCCAAATCCACTCAATTCTACTTGAATACGTCTCATCTTTCTCACCCTAAGACTTTGGATTACATCAGACGTATCTAGAATCTTGATCCAAGACCGGTTGATGGGATTGGTTGGATTGATTGGTGGTCTCATGCCATCACTCGCACCACTGCTTTTCTTCAGCTTTATGGGAAACAGGCTGCTATTTTCTGAAAAAATGTTCATGAAGCCTCTCATATTGAATACTCGAGAGCCATTCAAGAGCTTAATTTGCCTCCCTTTAACACCCACATTCAAGCACAGGCTGCTCATTGAAAACATAAACTGCAGCTTGAAGAGCACTATAAGGCCAGAGGAGCTCAAGTTCGAGCTAGACTTCACTGCCTCAGAATTGGTGATAGAGTTACCAAAGAGTTCTTTTGCTTCTCTTAAAATCTAATCAAACTCTTATCAAAATCAAAGCAATCATGCAAGGTAATCAATGGCTTACCCTTTTACCAGACATTCTGCAAGCTTTTGTGCATCACTACCATGCTGTGTTTGCTACCCAGCCTGCTACTCCGGCTCGTGATGTTTGCTCTCCTCTAATGTATTGAGGTTGTTCCCTGCAAGCTTTCTTAAATTCAATGTGTTGCATGCGATCGGGCCTCTCACGTTTGATGATTTGAAGGAAGCTACTCTTCAGATGGGCTTCTGATAAATCCGCTGGGGTTGATGATTTTCCCTGCGAGTTCTACCAAGCTTTGTGGCCCACTGTTGGTCCAGATCTCTACTAGGTCTATCTGGAAGCTATGTTCTCCAGCACTCTGGGAGCTCTGATCAACCAAGGTAACATCAAATTCATATCTAAGACTGGTGATCCAGAACTTATCACCAACTGGAGGCCAATCACTCTGCTTAATGTCTCACACAAGATTATTGCCAAAGCTCTTGCTAACAGGCTTACCAACCTATTACCTTTGATCATCAGGAGTGAAAAAAAATGGCTTTATTAAAAATAGATATATCTTGGACAACATTATTGCAGTTTGGGAGGGCATGGAATATGTGCGCCAGACTTCTCAGCCGGCTCTGTTTGTCAAAATTGATTTTGAAAAAGCCTATGATAGAGTTGAGTGGCCTTTCATTCTTGCCATGCTACAGACTATTGGCTTCGGACCTCGGTTCATCCGCTCTGTTAATATGCTCTTCCAAGATGCTGGTGCCTGTATTACTACCAATGGTCAAAAATCTGAGCAGTTTTCTCTTCATCATTCCATCCGAAAAGGTTGCCCTCCTTGCTCCTTCTCTATATGTCATTGCTGCTGAAGGTCTCAGCTATTTGCTTGCTAAAGCTGCTCATGTTGGTTTAGTCCCAAGGCATTCATCTGCCTTCTTCTCCTCAGCAGCTTATTAACAGTCATTTCACTGATGATTCTTTTCTCACCCTAGCCGAGTCTGAGGCTTTTGTTTCTAATGCTATGTAATGTCTTGACACCTTTTGTCTTTCTTCAGGTTTCTGCCATTCAATGGAAAAAGACTCAATGTTATAGGCAGGCAATTGGTCCCAAACCTCCTTGGTTAGAGGGATTTTCAATGGCTCTAGATTGAACTTGGCATTCAGTTTAAATTTCTTGGCATCCCCTTTGCCTTTATGGCCTCCCCTGTTGACCTTTGGGATTATGTGATTCAACGAGTTGAAAAAAAAAATCTCCTTTTGGCTCATTAAACATTTGTCTCTTGCTGGAAAATTTCAAGTTTATTCCAAGGTTCTCGCTGCCACTCATGTCTACTATTCCTCCTGTTGGGATTCCTTCTAAGGTTGCTTACCATCGGTTGGAAAAAAATTCTGTGTGAATTTCTTTGGGCCAACTCTGAAGGGAACCATGGTTTTTGACAAGGTTGCTTGGGATGTTTGCTATACACCCAAAAACGCCGGTGGTATTGGCCTTATCAACATGCAATTGCTAGGGGTTTCTCTTACCACCAAATGTATTCTTCACAGCCTTGAAGGTGAGGAATCTTGGAAAATTCTGCTCATACATTGTATATCTCAAGGGTCTCCTCTTAATTGGAAAGCATGGCAGGGTTTTGAACTACTAGTTCTTTATTGCTTTGTCCTATTCCTATTAAAATTGGTGGTTCTTTTGTGGCTATAAGTATTTGGAAAGCTTGGGAGCTCCTCAAACCCCACCTGCTTTGGCAGGGTGATGGTTTTTGAAATGGGCTCTCTTCTCAACTCTCTCAGCTTATGGTGGAACCCAGTTCTTCAACATCAGGAGAAACCACTTGCTCTTTCAGGTGCAATTTAAGGGTTTGCGTGTTTTTAGAAAAGGGGGTTAAGTTTATTTAGGACCTTTTCTGTCCTACCACCAAGGATTGGCTTCCATGGATTAGCCTGAAAGCTAAATTTGTTCTTCATGACAATGATAAGCAAGCCATTTCTCTAATACAAGAGCTCATACCTAGTGATTATTTGCATAAAATTGGTATTCATATGCAACGCCCGTGGTGGTTTGACTGGCATTGGCCCGCTGCCACTCCCTTCAGAAATTACAAACCTTGAGTGGGCTACAAGCTTCTTTCTCAGAACCAACTCCCTCTCACTAAGCTCAATTCTCGTTGGAGCTTGCATTTCCACCCGTTTTGGTTGGAAACAATGCTTTTAGGTTTGTCTAGGCCATTCCTATAGAGCCCAAAGTTGCTCACTTCCTTTGGTGTATTCCTCCACCAAGGGCTTCCTGTGGGTAAACACCTCATTCTTATGGGAGCTCCTCCGCTACGCTACCCTTTTTGCAACCACATTGAAACTCTTCTTCATCTTTTTTGGTTCTGCCCCCACGCTCAGTTTTCTTGGCATTGGATTCATACCCTTTTTTCAACCTTTTCTGCCCACGTTCTTTATGTGGAAAATGGTTATGCTGGGGGACCCAGCCTTTGTTCCTACAAAAATTTTCAACATTTGGCATTTACTTCGAGCTTCTATTTTATATCACATATAGAAAACTAGAAATTCATCTATTTTTAAGAAAGAGACAGTGGATAGAACTTTTATTATTTCTAACAAACTGGTTGTTATTTCAAATGTCTTGCTTCAGATCCAAGTTCAAGTAGAGAAAGTCCGCATTGAGGTGGAAACACCTGCAGACCCTGCTAGATCACTGGGGAAGCACCCCTTATACTGTCAGTCGTGTTCCGCCTGAATCTCCTCATCGTCGCTCCATTCACAAGGTCGTCGCTCCCGTTCCCCGTGGGGCAACACAATTTTGATCGGGGTCCGATTCATGGGCGGTGGAGCACCTCCCCTCCTCAGCAGGGTCCCTTCTCCACCTCCTTCTTGGGCTCCTCCCACATCAGGGGTGTTTGGTCGGCTGGACGGTGGCGGTTCTAGGTGGCAAGCTCCTTATCAATCCAAGTTCCCTCGGCTCTCCTTAGCCATCTCACCCAACCAGCGGGGCACTGAGGAGGAGCAAACCACAAGGACTGACGGCTGGACGCTAATTTTTGACACCCCCGCCAACCCTCCTGGTGGGTGGGGGTGACCGCCTGAAGAGCCCCCCCCGCAATCGCCTCCTACCTCCATGTTCACCACCGCTGCCTAGCTCCATGCTTGGCTTGATTTCTGCAAATTTTGCTCCGACCTTTTTCTTTTTTTGATTGATAAGCTTATCTTAATATGATTATGTAATATGTGCCACTCGTAGCCTTTTTTTATGGCTACTTTTGCTTTGCGTGTGGGGGTGTGATCTTTTCCACCCGATTTTGTATGATTAGCATTGTACATTTCTTCATTATTATATGGATATGCTTTTCAATCAAAAAATAAAAAAAAAATTAGATTTGTTTTTAATGGCATTCGGTATATATATTCTTTACGAGTCATAAGGTTCCAGTTGAATAAATATGATACGAATCATATGACTTCAAAAGTATGGTATTTATTGTTTGTTTCACCATGTATTTAACAACAAAATGAAATGATGTTAAATGAATCATATTTTTTTTGTTTTTTTATTTGATTTATTTAACAGTAAAAGTAATATAAAATTGAGTAAAAAGAATTTCAAAAACCCAAAGCAGAACATGGAGTGCGCCACATCTTAAAAGGCCATAGAGACCTGTCATTTTTGTTACATAATAAAATAAATAAAATAAAATAAAGAATGTGCTTTGGAGGTTGGGGACGATTTGGCCGACCCAAACCCTAAAATTAATTAAAAAACAGGCAACTCCTTCATTTAAAAACACCTCCTCCCTCTAAAGCTACATGCCAACAAAATTAATTGGTATAAGGGAATAGCTGTGTGCTAATGAAAAATAATAAAACAAAAATAAACAACCGAAAAAATTTCTCCTCTCCATGAACGGATGCTTCCACAAACGTGTAAGAATACAAATGAAATGCTATGAGGTAGATGAAGGAATAAAGTTGAGAAGGTATGTTAATATTAGGGTTTTCTCAAATCTCTTAGATTAACGGTGGAAATGAAAATAATATATTTTCCCCTCTTTCTTAATTTGACTCACTTTTCTTTTTTTTTTAAATTATAAATTAGGTTAATATATTATGTCCCTCTTTCTCCACGTTCCAAGGGTGGCAGTAATATCTTTTTAAATGAATTGCTAGTGATAACGCTCTATTTTTTAAAAAATTTTGGATTAATGCATTAAATTACCCCTAGTTTGTATCTAATTTTACCATGATTTAAAAACAAATAAAATAAAATAAAAACCAACATACCCCATTAAACAAGATATTTGTCGTTAATTTGGTCTGGAAAAGGACTCCGATTGAAATAAGTTAGTTTCTCTTTTAAATAGAAAGATCGTTCCATGGAGAACATATTTACTTTCAAATTGGACGTCAACTTTAGGATCAATAAATAGAAGTGAATCATTACCCTGTCATGCAAAAACAAGAAAGGGATGCATTTCTACAACTAGATAAATAATATTGGCCTATGTTCATAAGATGCACTATATAATAATCACAACTCACGTAATGTATATAATGGCAAGATTATCTTTAAAAGTATTTCGAAGTAAATAATCTGATTCTCATGGTTTGAAAAAGGACCCCCTTCGTGTAATCCTTCACACTCCTTATACGAGTTAACAGGAATGATGATGAAGATTTTATTGATATTAATAAGTGTAAATCAGTAATAAATTGATAAATACCTTGTTTATCAACTTATATACTTATCTTCATTGCAAAACAAATTAAAACCAAGTTTGTTTAACCCGTGTTATACAAAGATTATGTGATAATGTTGGGTATAGCCTTTGGTGTAAAGAAGTTTAAGGGAGATCCATTAATTTACACTAGTCTATAGAATTTTTTAAGACGAGTTGTTCATTTCATAAAAGGAGCGGGAAAACAAAATAAGCCTAGCTAACCTCAATCAGTTGAGAAATGATTATGAGAAAAAAATTACTTTAGTCAGTTTGGTGCATCCATGCAAGTAATCAAAGTGGTAATAACAATGGTTGATCCACACTAAACTATTAATTAACAAAAAAAAATCTAGTGTTTTTTACGGCTTTTTTTAGGTTACTTTAAGAACATGAAAATAGTGTGGTATCAGATCATAGGTTCAAACACTTGTACCTCTATGTTAAGTTTATACGAGGATTATGTTTTAACACCACGTGGGGATTGTTGGTAGTGAGTTTTATTTAGCATGTGATGGGGAGTTGATGGGATAGTACCCAGTTTCATTTATTGTAGTATGTATGTGGCTCTCGAAGAGCTTATTGTAAAGGACCCCCAAATTTTGTGTATCATTCAATGTTTTGTCAGAACCTACGGAGGTAGTCATTGGATTGATTATTTTCTTGCTTGGAAAAACTTACGAGAGATATTTTTATGGGTGATATTTATAGACCATTATGGAGAATATTTGGCAATGTGTTAGGTATTTAGAGCTCGTTATCATCAGTTGTTAGGACATTTGGCTATGATATTGGACAATGGTTACAGATATTGTTGGTTTTTGTGGCTTGGAGGAAAATTAATTTCAACCTGGGAGAGCAGATCTAATGACAGATATTTTACTGGATCCACATATATATATATATATATATATATATATATATATATATATATTATATATATATATATATATATATATATATATATATATATACTGAGACGGTGACTTAATGTTTATTACCCCTACAGACAGCCCAGAAAAGACTATATAGTAATTTTGATATGTTTACTTTCATATGTGTTATATTTGTAAACTTCAAATTTCTTGAACCGTATTTTTATTTATTGAAAAATATTTGAGACTCTTATTACTATTATTTGTTGTGGTTTGAATGCATCTAACTAGCCATTTCTTTTTATTAGTGATATTTTATGGATTTTATCTCTTTTGGTGACTCATAGATTTGTTGTTTTGAGGTCGCTTGGTTAGATTGTCGTTAAGGTTGTTAAGTGGTTTTATTTGGTGTGTGTTTATGATTTGGTTCTACTTTGTTCATGTTGTGTGCTCTTATTATATGGGGATATGCCGAAAGTTTCATGACTATATACGTGGGGCTGCAGAACATGCCTTTGGATTTGAGGTAACAAGGCTCTATGCATCTGGGAGCATGGAGTGACTCAACCTCACTTTGATTATGGACACTTTTTCCTTCTTGGTGGAGTGACACTATTGATATTTGGTCCTCCTTGGTGGAGAGACATATCTGATTCTACATCCTCTTTGGTTGAGAGACTCCTATGATTTCTTTGTTCCTTTTTAGTTTAGAGACCCCCTTGATGTTCTCTGGTCTCTTCAATGGATCAACTTTTATGATATGTAGTACAGTTTATTTGAATTGGGTAGTGATGTGTTCTTAACTATACTTTTCATGATAATAATTCTTCACCATGGAATAGTTATGGTATTGTATACAAAATTTATGGATTACATATGAGATGGCCCACTCGTTCACATTTATGGTCACTCAAGGATAGTGTGCCATTGGAATATGATGATTCACAGAGAGGCTTATCAGATGTTCTAAATTGGTAATAGTATTATTCTTTGGGAGAAGATTGATGTTTTGTTTTGGATTTTATTTTGTTGAGATTAGCACATAGGTAGTACAGATAATATATTAGATCTAAGCATACATGCAATAAAAGACGATATTCTACCAATAGAAATATACAAAACAAGAGATATAAATCAACACTAGATTTAACGTGGTTCTCCTACTGTGGGAAACATCCACCAAGAAACAAGCCAATCTATTATCCAAAGCTTTCTGGAGATATACAATTAAGATTTACAATCTTTCACACCTCTTAGGATTTACAATACTTTCTTTATCTCAAGCTTCTCCTTCTCCAAAAATTATCTCTCTCAGAATTATTTTAATAATAATCATTAACTCTCTCTTATAACCCTAGCTTCATAGCTTATACATACCCTATACAGACTTAGGTCACTTAGCCATGTAATTGCAATCAATAGATCTACTTTAATACTAAATTAGATCTAATTCCTGATAGTTAAATAAAGCACTCATGTAACGCCGCAAAATATGACGCTCACGATGACGACGATGACGACGACAACAACGATGCCACGCCACAAACAATCAACCCAAAAATGCGACAATTTTTTTTTTTTAAGTTCCAGGTTGAGTCCGCATACAGGCTCGAGCTACAACAGTCACGGTAATGCTTCGTGATCAATGATGTTTAATTTAATCTCGTTCGACATTTCAAAAAAGATAAGGAGGTTTGTCATTCGAGTTAATTAGACTAATGTCAGATAATATCGTAATAACAATATTTTTGAATGTTAACTCTAGAGTAATAATTTATATTGAAGTGAAAACACTAACCACTCGATTTTTATTTTTGTTTTATTATCCATTTATATTACGTTATCTCACGAATTTAATACATTATAATATATATATATATATATATATATATATATATATATATATATATATATATATATATATATATATATATATATATATATATATATATATATTATACATATAAAATAACTATACATTAAGATGTATACTTGGCCCTAATTTACTTTATAACATAGCATGACTGTATGTATTTAGATATACATAACACCATGTTTATAGTTAGTATAATTATTATATGGAAATTAAGTTATGTGTCCTACTACTATTATACTATGCAGTATATAATAATTAAACAAACCTAAGTAGCTGTCCGTGTAGGATAAACATATTAAAAGAAAACAAAAGACACGAGTCTTTGTCAAGTTTTAGCTTTTCAAACTTTGTTTAGATTTTATGGTTGGGGGTGGTGGGTGGCTCAGCCAACATCTGACAAACATTAAAACTCCCTCCCACTCCTTGCATGCAAGCCATTCTCAACAGGCCGCATCACTTCATTGAATTCTCTTTATTTTGTAAATCAATTAGATTTTCACAGTCGACCTGCTGTGTGGTTTTGTCCTGGCCGTGTAAATACGATGTGATGGTTATAGATGAAGTCATAGACCATTGGAAAGGCGTGGCGACCCGTTTTAATCAGTCCTGGCCGCGTGAACAGGGAAGAGTGGTTAAAAATGGAGCTACGGCTTGAGTATCAGGCACTGCTACCTTCACCTTCGTTGGGTGCTGCGAGGTGCGTCCATGGCGGGGGTCCACAATCCAACCTATCACTGTAGGTGGATAGGTAGCAGGCGTGTAAACAAGTAGACTGTCCAACTATGTTGTTATCTGTTCAGTATCGACTGCTCCTTCAAATTCGGGACTACCTTCAAGGCGCATGTAAAATAACAAAATCGATTTAGGGACAGTGAGAACGTTACCCGGGGACCCGATGAAATTTATTACATTGATTCTCTATTGAAAACTTACCCGATATTGTACACAGCCCATGGAAAACAAAAATATCTCATAAAGGTGGGTCTGTTTCAAATCAGAATATTCATGAAGTCCAATTTGTTTTGCAAAAAAATAATAAAAAGGAACAGTTTCAGCGTAGGATTAGGTGCAGGCCTGTTACGGCCATGTCAATAGGACTCGTTTGAATATATATGTAATTATTAATATACTTTGTTAATATATATAAGAATATAATCGGTATATTGGTGTATAACAATTTACTAATAGTAATTCCATTAAGTTTTACTAATACTTTAATATGAATTATATTTAAAATATCAGTTTTCCTTATTAATGAAATATGGGTAATGAGCTAATTAAGCTTAGAACTATTACAATAAAATTTCTTTCTACATATTTTAATAGGAGCTTTTGTATGGAATTTCAAATAGTATTGGTTTCCTTTCATTTACTAATTTGCAAATAATTCTACAATGAATTCATAAATGAATGAAAACATAAAGGAGCTAGAGCTTAAAATGCTTCATTGGCATAATAAAAGACATTTAAAAACTTAAGTCTTTTCATCAACTACACAAGAAAAGATAATGCACTATTTTTCCAACCTTTCCAATACATCACTTTCAAGTAACAAAACAAAAATTTAATATGCTTCCTTTTGTAATTTCTTTCCAACATTCCACAAAGGATTTCAACAACATTTCCAATAAGTTTTAAACAAGATCTACCAACATTTCAACAAGATCAACACATTTATAAGAGCTTCCAAGCCAAGTTAAAGGAGAATGAATGGATTGTCTTTCTTGCAACTTTTAATTCCATCCCCATCACAAGCTTACTAATGAAGTTCAAAACAACTTTCCTTCAACATTTTGTTACAACACTTTCTACTTCATGTGGAAACAAATTTGCAATAGTGGAAGCTAAAATACAAAGTAATATTACATTTTTCCTCCACTCAAGGTGGGTAAAACTACACAATGGTTTCACATTATCATCAACAAGGCTGGTGGCTCCTCCATAGTTTGCTTGATTCACAACAAAATAAGGGGAGTGGCAACGCTCTCCTCCCAACCAAAATACCCAATGGAGAAGAGAATCCATCCTCTCCATTGGCCCCCGAGCCCCAACCACATCACAATGAGAGAAAATCCAACTCATGGCAACTACTAGCTTCCACATAACTAAACATAATATTTCACATTCATTCCATAATCCTTCAAAACAAGATTCAACAACACAACAAGAGGGAAAAACAATCACAACAACAAGTCACAAGGCTTTATCAAGGAAGCCACAAGAGTAAGACATATGGGGAGGCCACTTATGCCTCCTAATGGGAATGGGTGCCACCTAAAAGCCTTCAATGCAAACACAATACCCCTAACAACTCTTATGCCTCCCTCAAGTACCCCTTATCCCTCCTTTCACTCTTATGCCTCCCTCAACTCTTATGGCTCCCTCAAAGTAAAACAAGAAGAAATGCAAGCATTTCTCTTACAAGGTGGCACCCAACCCAAACTCCCTCCTCAAGAACATGATCTCTTATGCCTCCCTCAATTAAGCTCCCCATAGTCTCCTCTCACTCCCAACTTAGGCATTCTACCCATTCCCAACAAGCATTTCAAACAACAACATTCAACACAACATAAAAATACATTCATATGACAAAAGAAACATAATGCAAACAAAGGGGAAGCTCCTACCTTTCCATGGTAGAGTTTGCTCCAAGTATGAAGTCTCAAATCCCTCCAAGGATCAAGCAAGCATCCACAAGCTCCCACAAAAATTCCCACAAGTATCAACAAGCTCCAAAATCCACAAAATCCTTCCAATTCCTCTCCTCTCCAAATACACAAGACTAAAAAATGAAACTCCCAACCCCCAAAACAAACAAGAGGATCAAATAAATAGAGAAAAGAGAGGGAGGGATGATGTGGCTCCAAGTAGGATGCCACCTCCTTTTCCCTCCACTCCACATCATTTGGTCAACATCAAATTCCAATGCACCATTAATAAGTGGTTGAAAGGAAGACAAGCACCTTACACACTCCAACTAAGCCCACTCCCTCAAAGGACAAAATTAAATTTTGAAAGAAAGTGCAATTAATATTTTTACCCTTTTATCCCCCAAAAAACACCTAAAAGACCCTAAATTTGGCCTTCCAACCCATAGGTAGGGTTGGCATGGGGTTTTAAGAGGTGTGGGACAAGTTTGACTTGTCCCACAACCTTTGAAATTTGGCCTCCAAGGCCAAATTCGAGTTTCCCATGTGGGGTAGAGTGTGCTACACTCAAACTCAAACACACATCAATCCACACAAAATCCCAAGTAAATCAAATCCTAATAAATGAACTCTCTTAAGTCACATCTTTTAATTAGTTTAGGACAACTTCAATTTAACTTAATTAACCCACTATAACCCATGGCTAACAAAGGGGGTAAACTCCAATGCAAAGAATATGAATAATAACACAAGTAAAAATTTCACTTACTAAGAGCAACACATACTAACATAATAAAAGGGGAAAATTAAAAAAAAAACAACACATGATCCCTAGGTCACAATTTTCCCTTTTACCAAATAATTCTAGCACACACACAATTACTTGTTGCCATGGTGACCTTAGCTGGATTCTTCTCAGATTCCGATGTGGTTGGTCTCCACTCCCCAATATTGTTGTGAATATAATATACCTGCAGAACAGAAAATACCTCCTTCGACCTGTTGGCCGCATTAAAACATTCATGCCAAATATACAATATAATCTAAAGTAAACAACACATGATTTACTATCATCTAGGAAAGTACGATATCACTTACACTTCTAGCACATTCTTATTCCACATTTCATTTATATCAAAACGATCATCACATTAGTCAAATTATCAAGTTCTACTCAATATGATTAAATATATCACATGTCAGAATTAAGATAAATATTCCTGTCAAAAGTATACAAATATCATCATCAAATGTCCACCAGTAAACCATATGCATCATATAAAGATCAAATCAATAACAGTCCCATGTCAATGATATCTACTAGCATGCTAAAACAAGAAGTCGTAATAATCCATAAGTGAAGTAATCAGTCTCGAAAACAACAAAACTAAATGAGGTCAAAGGGAAGTGGGCACTACAACTCACATACAAGTAACTGATATGGGTTATCCTTAACTGATGGTGGTTCCTACTTTCCTAGCCGATGTCAGTCATAGGTGACTGATGTTGGTCCCTACATAACCGATTTAGGTTATTGTGTTTTCCAACAAGTTGATATAACATGCTAAAATGAAGTGATTGAGCTTCACATCTCAACAATATCCCACTTGGAGATAAATTACTACACTATACCTATACAATGTCATTCTTGGATCCTTTCCTTAGCTTTGTTTCTTCCACTTCAAGTCTCAAACTCAAAGACCAATAGAAGTGGAGTGTAGCTCTATCTTCTCTTTTAATAATGGCTTCATTAGCATATCCGCAGGGTTTTTACTTGTATGAATATTCTCTAGTTTCTGTTTCCCATCCTATAATACCTGTTGTATGAAGTGATATCTCAACTAAATGTGTTTTTTTCTATAATGAAAATTTTAGTTCTTTGCAAAAATGAATTGCACTCTGACTGTCACTAAACAATTTGCATTAATTTTACTCCTTTCCCAACGCTTCCATGAACCTTCTCATCCATATCATCTCTTTGTTAGCCTCTGTAGCTATAAAATACTCTACCTCTATAGTAAACAAAGCCACATCCATCTGTAATCTCTATATCTAGCTAATTATTGTCCCACCTACTATGAAAATATATTCAGTAGTACTCCTTCTACCATCCAGATCTCCAGCCATATCTGAATCAACATAGCCACATAAATAAATATCTGAACCTCCATAGCATAAATCCATGCTAGATGTCCCTCTCAAATACCTAAGTATCCATTGGACTATTTTCCAATTCTCTTTACCTGGATTGTCCATAAATCTACTCAAAATTCCCATTTCCTATGCAATGTCATATATGGTACAAACCATAACGTACATGATACTCCCAACTGATGAAGCATATTATACTCATGAAATGTATTTGACCTCCTCATGTGATGAAGGACACTGATCTTTTCTCAATTTGAAGTGTCCAACAATAGGTGTACTTAAAGTTTTTGAATTCTACATTTTAAACATTTCTAACACATTGTAGATATAATCCTCCTAAGATAAATACAATTTCTTGTTCTTCATGTCTCTATGTATTTTCATGTCAAGAATTATTTTTTACAGCTCCCTAAATCCTTCATAGCAATTTTGTGAGCTAGCTTTCCCTTAAGATCACCAATGCCCTGCATACTAGATCCTGTAATAAGCATATCATCCACATAGAGTAAAAAAAATAATATAGCTCCCATTTTCAAGCTTCTTGAAATAAACACAATGGTCAGATTCACATCTCAAGTAACCATGGTCATGCATGAAACTATCAAAAATCATGTACCATTGCATTGGAACTTTATTGAGTCCATATAGGTTTTTTTTCAACCTACAAACTAATTTATCCTCACCCATGACTTCATACCCAAACAGATGCTGCATATAAATATCTTGATCCAAATCACCATGAAGGAAATTTTTCTTCACATCTAGTTACTATAAATGAAAATCATCTACTCTAACTAAACTCAATACAGTATGAATAGAAGTCATCTTTAAAACAGGAAAAAAAAATTCACCAAATTTAATACCTACTTTCTGTGAAAATCTCTTTACTACAAGTCTTTCCTTGTACCTTTTATTTCCACCATCTTCTTCATTGATCCTATAAACCCAGTTGTTTAGAAATTTCCTCTTACATGCTGGTAACTTAATAAAATCCCAAGTCTGGTATTGTTCCAAGGCATCCATCTCCTCATCCATTTCACGCTCCCACTAAATGCAAGTCTTATCCTACACTACTTCTTCAAAACTTTCTGGTTCACCATTATTAGTCAATAATAAAAAATATAGATAAGGTTTAAATATTTTTGAAACTTTACTTACCATTTGTGACCTTCTCATAGAAGTTTGGGGTACCAGAGGCTCATTTTAGACCTCCTAGACACTTGTTTAAAATTCTAACATTGACCAATGCCGCTGACCTGTAGCTGACGTTGGTTCTGGTAACCGATGTCAATTTGTCTCTTTTGTAACTGATACCAGTTCAGCTTACCATTATCGGTCAGGGTTCAACCATCATCGATTACTGTGTAACCTAATAGGTATGAGTTTTAAATCTGAGAGTTCATTTTCATTCACAAACTCTCAATTGTTTTGTCCTTGGGTACCAAAATTTGACCTCTGTAAATTCTCTTTTCAATCCTTTTAATCGTCATGACTCCTAACAATTTTAAAATTATCTAAATCCCAAAAATGGAATCTGAAATCACTAGATCCATAACCAATAAAAGTGCATCTCTTGGATTTTTCATCCAACATTTTTCTATTTTCCTTATCAATATGAACAAAATCTTCTAAACCAAAAAAATTAAGAAAATAATGATCTACCTCTTTTCAAGTCCAATCTTCCTCTGGTATTTCTCCATCTAATTAACTTGAAGGCCCATGATTAATCAAATAAATTGTTGTATCAAATTCTTTATCCCAACATATATCCAACATGTATCCTCGTACTTCTAGCATGTTCCATGATTTTCCTGTTCATTCCTTCTACAACACCATTCTCTTCTGGTGTTCTTGGGACTGTCCTTTCTCCACTTATTCCATTCATTGAACAATAATCATTGAAAGCTTTGCTACATTATTCACCACCATTGTCAAATCTAAGTAACTTTACCTTTGAATTTGATTCATTCTCAACAAGGGCTTTCCATCTTTTAAAAGTCTCAAAAACATCAGATTTATGTTTAATACAATAAACACACACCTTTCTTGTAGCATCATCAATGAAAGTAGCATAATACTGGGATCATCCATCAGATGCTACCTAAGTAGGTCCCCAAACATCTGAGTGTAGAAGCTCCAATTTCTGCTCCTTATTAGTTTCCCAAATTTGATAAATATCACTTTGTTTTGCTTTCCAAAGACACAATTTTCATAGAAATTAAGATCTAAATCTTTCAAATATGATAACTTACCCTTAGCCTTTGAGATCTGCATTCATTTTTTACTCATATTACACAACCAATTATGTCACATGAATGCATTTGAATCTAAAGTATATAATACAGAAAATGAATCAGTAACATAGGTAGATAAATATAACGTTCCTACCTTATTTCCTCTTTCCACAATAAAGGCATGCTTGGTGATTTTCGAAGAGTCTGTTATAAATGTAACCATTTAACCAACTTCACATGGTTTCCCTACAGAAATAATATTCCTCCCAAGGCTTGGCACATACCTCACATCTTTCAATACCCATGTATTTCCATTCTGCAATTTTAGATGAACTTCCCATTTACCTGTAATACTACATGATTCATCATAGCCCAAATAAACATGCCAAAAATTTCCCAAGAAATAATTTCTGAAATAACCCTTATTAGGGGTTTCATGGAAAGAAGCTCATGAATCTAAAACCCATCATTCTATTATATTATTAAAAGAAAGAAAAATATCGTCTTACATTACCTCTGCTATAATATTTTCCTCTTTACATTTATCTGGGTGTTGGTTCTCTTTATCCTTTGATCAATAATATTTATTTGCATCTCTTTTATTTCCAAAATTCCAACAGGTAATTCCCTTACCTCTAGATTTAGATCTCTCATTCCTTGATTATGATTTCCCATTATTTTTACTCTTGGATCTCTCCTTTTTCCTCTCTCTGCTTCCTACATTCAAAGAATTCCTAGATGATGATTCCTCCATACTTATTCTACAAATTTCTTCATTCAAGATTATACCAACCACATCATCAAACTTAAAAATATTATTAGCAGATGTTGTATTACTAACATCCATTACCAAGTTATCTCAACTATCAGGAAAATAACATAAGAATAAGAGTGCACTTCATCATCAAATAGAATATCAACCGATTTTAAATCATTTAGGATAGATTGGAAATAATTCAAATGACTACATGCAGAGCTACCTTCATCTATCTTAGAACTAAATAGTTTCTTCATCAAATAAACTTTATTTGAAGTAATAGGTAATTCATATAAATTAGCAAGAGATTTCATTAACTCTACCATAGATGTCACTTCTATAATATTAGAAGCCACAGATGTTTCCAGGCTTAATCTTATAGTTTGCAAAGCCTTTTTGTCAAGAATATTCCATTCTTCATAAGTCATCTTCGTAGGTGTATACTTTTCATCCAACGGTAAGTTAAAATCTCTTTGATACAAATAATCCTCAATCTGCATCTTTCATAATTGATAATTTCAGTCGTCAAAATTCTCTACCTTGTATTTTTTTTCTTTTACCATTGTTGCAGCTCCCACTTAATCACAAAACCCTCTGTGAGTACATTTTTCAACACATAAGACCCTAAATAAAAGCTCTAATACTAGTTATTGGGATTAGCACATAGGTTGTATAGATATTATATCAAATCTAAGAATACATGCAATAAAAGAGGATATTATACCAGAAGAAATATACAAAACAAGAGATATAAATCAACAGCATATTTAATGTGGTTCACTTAGTGTGGCATACATCCACCAAGAAACAAGCCAATCTATTATCCAAATATTTTAGAAGATATACAAAGAAGATTTACAATCTTTCACACCTCTCACGATGTAAAGTAATTTCTTTCTCTCAAGCTTCTCCTTCTTCTCCAAGAATTCTCTCTCTCTCATTATTATTTTCACAATAATCATTAACTCTCTCTTCTAACCCTAGCTTCTTAGCTTATAAATACCTTACACAAACTTAGGGAACTTATCCATGCAATTGCAATCAATAGATCTCCTTTAATACTAAAATTAGATCTAATTCTCATGAATTAAATAAAATACTCACACACAGGTAACCGATGACGGTTCCTACTTTCGTGACCGATGTCGGTCATAGGTGACCAATTTTGGTCCCTATATAACCAATGTTAGTAAGTGTGTTTTCCAGCAAGTTGATATAGCATGCTAAACTGAATTAATGGAGCTCCACATCTCAACAACTTTGGTAAATATGGATAAAATTGAGTTCTTTGAACATGGTTCTTATATACATATGACTATTGTTGTCATGGGGACCCATTGATAGATATGATTTTGTCTTAATTTCTCGTAATATTTGGAATTATACCATACTATTAATCCATTTATATTGAGTGTAAATCTTGATGGGTGTGATCAAGTAAAATAGTTTTTGTCCACATTCTTCGAAAAAGGGGGTGTTTTTTGGTAAGAAATTGCATTTCATTTACAATAAACTAAAAATTTTATCTTGAAATCGTACTAAAAGAAAACTTTTGAAACTCGTGGAAATAAGCTGTCTCCATAATGTAATTTTCTTTTACCTTGGTTTCCTAGTAATTTTATGAAGCAATTTAATTTTTACAAAAATTAATGGACAATGAAATAAACACAACGTTAATGAATATATTTAGGAGACCTAATTTTAAAAATTTAATGAGTAAAATATAATTTTTGTAAAAGTGGTTCCTCACTCAAACCTTTTTGTTGAAAAGGGAAATAATCACGATGTGAAAATATCAAAGAATTATCTCAGTCATCTCTCGTTTCTCTCTAGGAGAAAATG
Organism: Taxus chinensis; assembly: GCA_019776745.2. NCBI lineage: Eukaryota > Viridiplantae > Streptophyta > Pinopsida > Cupressales > Taxaceae > Taxus > Taxus chinensis. The sequence continues at coordinate 864,829,269 of CM034147.1, read as the reverse complement.
GTTATGCATATCTCACTTGGTTGGGGAAGGATCATACCAACATTAATTTTGGAGATGATATGGATGAAAAATATAAAAATTGAAAATCACAAAAGTTGAAATTATAAACATAATATAACCTATAACCATGGTTAAAAATTGGGAATAATTTACATCTTCATGACCATGCCAAAATAATTAAATAAACACCCTTGGTGGAAGAAGTTTAGTGGTTATACCCCTAAGAATATGAAATATACACGATATAAATGATAAGACCAATTAAATGATATATTTTGTTTAACATGGTTAACCACTAAATCAGTGGCATATTAGAATTAGCTGTAACAATAACTTGAAATCATTCCATGTTGTACTTGGATATAACTAAAAACTTCTAATCATGTATGTAATGTGTATAGTATATGTGTTTGCTGGGATTACATTTTTAATTTCCATTAAGTCTTATGGTTTTCTTGACTTAACTGTATATATTGTATTTCCTTTATAGATCTATAACTTGTTAATAAGGATATAAGTTGAGCTTAGGTTTTAATAGACTAAAAAAAGTGACAAATATTTTTATCACTCTACTTATGATGAATAAAAGAGGACTCCAAAGATAGTGTTTCATCTAACATTATAATACATTTTTGTATTCAATTGTGTATGGTTCACCTTGATGAGATCATTACCTCCATTATGACAGTATTGTTTTATGACTCATCTATGTTGTATTTGTGACCCTTTTTATGAAAGTAAGCCTATACCTCTAGTTTTAAGGAAGTACCCATATTTTTGGAATAAGTGGATCTTTGGTGACATAGGATAATAAAAAATGCTTAAGCAACATATGTTAATGATATGAAGAATTTTTTCAAATATTCCATTCCATTCAGATGAATCCTTTTTTTGTTTCTTTTGACCATCTTGGGAAGTATGAAACGATGAGTTATTTACGTGGTCACATATAAGAAACATGGTAAAGAGTTTCCCTAGAGAATTTGTTAAGCCTTGAACTTGTAGAGGCATTTAAACCACTTTACTCATTTGATTTTCCCTACAAGATAAAATGTTTATAACTTTTACCACTTTAAAATATCAAATGAGCCATATTGTGTTTAAAAGCAATATAGTATCATTATTCGTAGATGTTGGTCGCATGTATTGGGGAATGGAAGTATGGGCATTAAAAAAATTTAAGCTAGGACTCTGATTCTATTTAGACCAAAAGAATATCTTACCAATCTCATGTATTTGTCTAAACCAAACAATTGAACATGATACATGAAATTTGGATAAAGGATCAAGCTGTTGAGACCCTATGACAATAGTTAGATGTTTCAATAAGTTATAGTGTCCTTTTCTAGGTTGCAGAAATGAGGAAATTTGTTTTCCATGGAGGAAAACTTTGGTAAACTTTTGGAGTAAAACAACTTAAACTATTCCTTATTTATTTTATTAAGTAAAATTTAAACTTCAATGGTGAATGGATCAAGCTAAAGAACCCTATAAACTAAACTATAAAAGTTTAGATATATATATATTTACACATACAACTTGTAATACCCAAATTTTTTACGCATAGAACAAACAAGCTAACTCAATACTCACTTAGGAAAATTTACGGACTAATTTTTTTTAAAGGTTGTAATAATTACCTATCCACTAAGGTTATGCAGTCATTGATTAATAAGTTCCTAGTTTGATTAAAGGTCATTGAAATCATTTTATTAATTAATTGCTACCAGTTCATTTAAAGTACCATTTAAGTTCATTAAGGCCCAATATTTTCTAAGTTAGTCAATTCTATGCTATTATTTCATTATTTAGTTTTCTAACCATCGCATTATATTTCTATTAATTTAACCCTTACACACTTAATCAAATTTAGCTAAGTCATCCCTTTTACCACGTTACTTGTTTATTTATTAACATGGAGTTCTTCACTCTTCTTTTTGTTTCCTTTCAATAGTTTAGTTTGTTAAACTTGGTAGTATCAACTGTTTTGGATCCGAGGTTAATTCTATGAGGGTTTCAATGTATTACATTACTTGACATAGTATTCTCTTATTTAGAGTGTATTATCATGTTTTGCTTCAAATATGGTTGCATGGAATACACCATTGTATGTATTTTTATAACCCCAAATTGATAGTTTATAAATACAACGACCCTTTTAATTTAATGGTTTCTCATTATGAATTTGATACATATGTTTTTCCCATTTTCAACATGTTCTTATTAATACATTTGGTTGACCAAGAAAGGAATGAATTTGTTTATTTACAAGTTTATGGTGGTTTCATTTTAGTTACCGAATATTTTCCCAATTAAATTTAATCAAACACCTAAAATAACATTTAATTAAATGCGCATAACAACCTTCTTAAAGACATCATTTAACATAATTTTCTTAACCATGTTTAAATATTCTCCTACAAATAAATATTACATAACACCTTTTATTTTTATGTTTTTTTTGTTGAAATATGGTAGTTTACTGGGTTTAAAATGCCCAAAAATTGTTCTTAAATTAATTCTAAATAATTTACATAGAGATTTTATTATGTTAAATTTGATGGTCAAATGACCATCACATCAGTCCTGCAACAAGGCAAGATGACATTCATATGGACATCAAATTTAAGCTAGCTAGAACTTTTGTTGTAGACATTTTTAGGGGTTTTAAAATTTCTATACATTTGTGAAGGTTTTATTTTTGTGTGTTTCAAAAGAAAAATAATAATTTCAATTAAACATGTTAATTTCCACATGTAAAATATGAGTATGAATATGTCTACAAGTTAATTTATTTCAAACCAAACATTCATTTAATTGTTTCAGATTTCTAATAGAACAACATACATACCATAAAAATTAAAAATGATATTTTTTTAATTATCTATCATTCAATTATAGAAATTTAATTAATTTTTAACTTTCCAATGGTTTAAAATTCTTTAATAGTTCACTTACAACAAGGTGATAAAATAGTTTTTTCTCAACCTTTGTCGTCCCAAATTATATAACAAAATAAGACTCTTTACATTATAATTTTTTTAAAAGAATAAACCAAAGACAAGTATTATTGTTGTGCACAAAACTTCATTCTCAAGTGGGGTGAAATCCAATACTGGGAGCCACCAAAAACTTCAAATGATGGAGGGATTAGGACCTCATGTGCAGATTTGGATCTACAAGCGCAAAGAAGATAGATGCATGATATAAAGAAGCTAGATCTACAAGACTGAAAGAAATAAGATTAGATAACTATATGTGGGGGTCACTTGGATAGTTTCGGTTCCAATAGGATGTTAACTCCCTTGGAGGATGTCAACCACCGTGTCAGACAAGATAATAATAGATCTTGAACAATAGTTATCATGTAGAAATAATCAAATATAAAATGATAAGTAACCCAAATGATGAGGGAACTCAGCTTGTACGCTGCTATGTAGATGAACTGGGCATTAAGATGGTAAGATAATGAACTATGGAAAATATTTCTCCCTCAAACTTGGACAACTTAATTAAGCTCTTTCTTCTCTTCTCTGGGCCTAGGTCTCTCCAGGTCTTCTTGAAAAATATATTCGTCATTCGTTGTTGAAAAATATATCCATCCTCGAAATATGGGGGAAAACCCATATTTATATCTTGGATATGAGGTTAGATTGGGGTTAACAAGTAACCGAGATTGGGTAGAGTAACCTGAGTTAAGAGATATGATGTGATCACGTGGGGACCATGGCTTCAATTATTACATGGAGTGGGGAACATTATTAACACAGTAGGTGAGATGACAGATTCCATTTAAAATTTAGAAAGGGGTGTTGGATGGGTATATTAATACCCATGGATTGAATAAGTTATGAAATATGGGGGATAATGTCAAAATTCAATTATGGAATGGGTTTATATGAACCCCATTCAATAATTAATTAATTTTTTTTGAATAGATGATGAGGTTTATTGAAATTAAGAAAAAATAAAGGTGAGATAGGAAATTGCATGAATGCGAGATGATGGAGGGGTGTTATACCAAAAATTGGTGTCTGTATTTTTCACCTTTTTGTTAAGTGGTTTTTTTATAGCAAGCCACAAGACAAAAATGAAAAGGGTTAGATGAAATATGTGTCTAAGTATGGATGGAGACATGACCAAAGGCAAGATGCCTCAGGCAAGAAAGGATTGCAATAAAAATGAAAAAAAAATGTATGGCGGTGACTTCAATATCACATCGGTCGATGAAAATTGTTGTCTCAACAGAGACAAATGACAACGTTCTATAGATCATTGAGTGGGTGAAGACCACTACAGTATGGATGTAATCTAGGATGACCAATGGGTCATAAGAAAATATCAAAATATGTGCAACTGAATGCGAAGGATGTGCACAATCCTTTTTCTATGAGGAATCATGCAAAGAAATCATCCGTCTGAAAAAGGGAGAAGGATGAAGATAATGATGCCCCAACATAGGGCACGAGAAGGACAAACTGAGTTATGTGTGGTGACAATTGTAAGGATGAAAAGGTGCCCCAACATAAGACATAGATAGATGTTGAAATAAAATATCCCAGGGGGAATATTAAATGTGGACATTATGAGAATACAAGATAGAAGGGTAAGATACAATGTTCTAAAAGGGTGATAAATATGATGGTAATCATGTTTCATAGGAAAGATACATAAGTGTTAGCAAATTAGAAGGTAAAATCAGTCCTACTTGTTCGATAAGTAGGATAAGAATTCAATATATTTTTCTAACAAAATAAAAGAAGAGAAAATATTTATGGAAGAGAACAAGATCAGATAGGTGATGGTTGTTATGGTATCCTCCAAGACAAAAAATTTCAAAGGAAGATGAGAAGATATTCTTAGAAATGGATATGATGATGTCCTTGCAAGAGGACTGATGAAGATAAAAGATGTGACATGTTTCTCAAAAAAAGAAGAGGTCAATGTTGCAGAGAGAAGAAAAAGAACGGTAATGAAATAGGTTGGTGGTACATAAACAGAGAAAAATTGGCAATGACCGTGAATGCTAGGTCTAAGGGATGCTGAGAAAGAGAAAAGGGAATAGACAAGAGGATTTGTTGATTATGAGAAGAGAAAGAAAGATTGAATATGAAGGCGACATGGGTATGGAATAGAGGGACAAAAACGGAGGAGGAGAAAATAAAGAATGAAAAGGGAGGAAGAAGATAACAAATAAGGATTATAGAGAAAGGGGGAAATGAAGAAGGAAAAGCAAAGAGAAGATAGGAAAAGGATAGAGTAGAGGATAAAATTATGTAAAAGAAAGAGTTATTTAAAACAAGTGTGAAGAACGATGAAGTAGAGGAAGGTGGAGAAGTAATGGAAAATGAAAGAGATGATAAAGAAAAGAAAATTGAAGGAAGTAGATCATAGTGAGGAAATCCAAGTTAAAAAATGTGGAACTAACTGCATGGAAATGTATATGGATGGTGAGATGATAAAGGAGATGGGATAACATTGAAGAGTCGTGTTATCGATGGGGAAGTAAGGAGGAATTGTAAGGTAAAACGAGGAGGAAGAAGATAAAGAGGAAGTGAAATAGGATGAGGTTGAGAAAGGAGGAAAAGAGAACAGATAAAATTATGCAGAAGGAAGGGAATCAAGAATGGAGATATTCGATAAAGAGTGAGAAGCACAAGGAATGTAAAGAGAAGCTTTAGGGGAGGAATGCCATTATTTGGAAAAGATGCGGAGATGCATGAGATGAGGATAATTTGGTTACTATAAAATAAAGAGAGGGTACATGATGAAGACAATAAATAAATTGACAAGGAAGAATGAAAGATAGAGAGGTGGTGAGGAAAAAGAAAGGAAGGGATAGGAGAGGCAATGTCAGTGAATAAACGTCAAGAGAAATCCACTGATAATTATTAGTAGGAAAAGATGGGACAAAAGATGAGACAAGGAAGAAAGAAAATGAATAATGGGAGGGGGAACACCAATGAAGGGAAGTTGGAAGAATTCATCCGATAATGATTAGAGGACACTTAGGAAGGAAGGAATGAAGATAGAATGGAGGAGGTCAAAGAAAAGGATTCAGGATGAGTGATTCATAGGAGAATTCCACCGATAATTATTAGCATTGAAATAGAAGATGATGATGAAATAATGTTAGGGGAATATTAATTTCAATGATGGGTAAGTATGGGGGTAGATATGTGGGATAACTCTCAAAGACAAAGTAGGAAGAGTAAATAAATGAGGGATGACGATGTGTAGGAAGATAAAGGCAAGGAGAGGATAGAATGGATGAGAATGAAAGAGATAAAAATGAAGAAACAAGACACGAAACGAATGGAGAATCAATGGTTAAGTAATATTAACCAGTGACGGATGATGGAGATGAAGACGGGGCAAGGAGGAAGTGGTGTTTGCATGAATGGAAGAGCATTTGAGAGGATGTGATGATGGGGGATGATGAGAAATTGTAGATGGAGAGAATGTGGGGTAGTGGACAAGTGCAAGATGACTGGTCATGCTTAAGAGGGACTCTTAGGTAAGATCACCATGCCTCATGAATAATTTAGTATGATCACCAGACCAGCAGTGACAATATAGAAGGAGAAAGAGAAAATTGTATTGGATACAGGTGTTGAATGATTAGTTGGAATGGATAGATATGATGAGAGTAAGGAGACAAAAGATGAGGAAGATACGACGGGAGATGGAAGGGTTGGATGCAAAACCATTCTTAAGAGCAACTCTTAAGTCAAATTTCCCTGCGACGGGGATGGTTAAGTAGGAACGCCAAACTGAAGAAGAAGAAAAATGATGAAACGATTGAGTGGAACAATGAAACAAAGGAGTATAACATGAGTGGAGGGAGGAACATATGTAGTGTAGATGGAGAGTTCAAGGGAAATCCTTACTTGGGATGCCCATGTGGTGGGAGTGATGATGTAAATGTGTCAAGCAGAAAAGGAGTGGAAAGATGTTTGTGGTGGGGATTGTCATATATTAAAAGAGGAAATGGTGGAGAAGATTTTACAACGTGAGGATTCAAGGAAGAAAATATATCTTAACTAAGATTCTCTTGCTATATGGATGGTTAAGTAAGATTTTCAAACTAAAAGTGAAAGAGTGAAAGGGAAACTCAAGAGGAAAGACAAGTAAGATATATAGCACGGTGTAAGGGGATAGAAAGGTGAGAAGGATGATGGGGAGACAAATGGTGATGATTGGAAATGGAGAGTGAGGAGTAATGGATCAAAGATGTTATTGAACATGTTGAGAGAGAAGGAGCTGCAGGATAATGAACTTGCCTTGAGAAGTATCCTCAAGTAGGATTTGCAAACTACAACGGTGATCAAGTAGAATTCACAAAATGAAAATCATATTTACAAACACATTCATGGATATTATGGATAAGTGTGAAATTTGATTTGATTTTTATAGAATATGATCTGGATAAGATGAAAATAACATACTTGTAGGAAGGGCGTACAAGGAAACTATGTTTCAAGTTGGATTGGATATAAACAAGAAAAGGTTACCTCTCAAGGCATTGCACTTGCAGCCAATAACATGTGTTAATACATAACCAATGATAGTTAGCTATACCAAAATACCATGAGGGAAATGAATGAAAGATGCTCATAATCCTAATGTTGACATGACAAAGGGATTGAGATGTAACTTGTACGTGGGAAGAGGGATCTCTAAAGGTAGTATTCCTTAATTTTTTGCCCCAACTCTGGAAAAGAGAAAGAACAATAGCAGAAAGTTGATCAATGCGGGAAGATTTTAGAAAATGTTGATAAAATGAAGGCTAATCAATGCGAGAAACCTTCCGGATGCCATAATAACAGAGTATCCATCCTTCAAGGGTAAGTCTAATTTATACATAATATGGATGAAAAGATTAATATGATGGTCTTCCTTCAAGGGATCGGTCTTTTTCTTTTTCTTTTGATTTGATTTTGATTTGTATGATTTTTCTGTTTTTTGTTTTTTGCATGAAAAATTGTCCTTCGAGGGATCAGTCTATTTTTGATCATTTTTATTTTTCCTTTTGCATACATAAATTTGATCTTCACATGGGGGAGATCTGGGAATAGTGATGTAAGAAACATAAGAGGGGATAAGGAACGTATAAGAGACACCTTGGACCCTTTGCATGGTTGCAATAGGAGAATGAGAAGGTGATGGATGTAATGGTTACAGGGTCATATTAAAGTAGTGAAGGTGGACCACATAATTTAGATCATTACAATAATAAATGGAAGGGGCTAAGGATGGCAGTATAATCTAAGGATGTAACTAAGTGCTCATTGGTAGATATGCTAACAGTAGACTGGTCACAAGTGCAATGCATTAAGAGGTTACATCTCTAGTTTACCACCAAGAGAGGGAAGACATTAAAGTTGCAATAATATGATATGATAGCCAAGAAGGAAATAAAACTATGTCTTGAAGGAAACAAACATATGACCACAATGGTGGATTTAGATGAAAATAAACGATGCCCCAAGAGAGACATAAACATAGAAGGACAATCATGGCCTCAAAAGAGGACTTGATGAAATAAATGATGTCCCAAAAGAGACAAAAATATAGCCACAATGGTGGAATTTGAGAAAAATGGGTCCCTCAATAGAGATATAAACATGGCCTCAAAAGAGGACTTCAATGAAAAAGATGATGCCCCAAAAGAGGCATAAATATGGCCACAATGGTGGACTTAAAATCAATGAGGATTTGGGTAGAAATAGTTTATATTGGATGAGTGTGAAGGAGGTAGACAAAACAATGTCAAAGAGTGAAGTCCCCTAGTAACAAGGGAGTTGTATGGATGAGATGCTCAAGGGCAAGGGAAGGTTGTTCCCTCAATAAGTTAAATGTGAAGGATGTTGAAAGAGTTTAGATGAGATTGTTTTAGCTTTGGATGGGATAAATGGTTGGAGACCACAAGTGTGTTTTGTAATATAAGCGGTATTGATGAACAATGGAGGACCTTCCTTAGGAGGAATATCGTGTGTAGGAGGGATGTTAAGGGATGATGTGGATGGAGGAATCATAGGAGACCCAAAATATGGGCTATGAATTGGATTCAAGGTAGATGGAGAAGGAACTTTCCCCTAAATGAGGAAATCATCTTTCTCAATAAGATTGTGGACGATTGATAAAAATTCCTTACAATTTTTGATGTCATTACCTGGGGTACGATGATAAGTACAACTACAATTAGGATTTAACCATGATTGCTTGGGAACATAGTGATTGAATGATTTAATTGGGGGAAGTGTGATGGTAGATATTTGAGTTAAATGTCAAAGGATATCTGCATAAGACCCCATTGAAGTGTCATTGGGAAGGTAACTCTTATGGGTTTTGATCGGATATCTCAGTTTGGAGTTAGGAGAAAAAGTGGATATAGATTGGAGGGGTGAATTTCGTGATTTGGCAGAAAAATAAATAAAAATTTAAGGATTTTATTATTTTTACGTGGATCGATTGTTATAGGATGTCATAGATGGAGAGATTGATACTAAAATAGATGTTATGGCATTGGATTATTGAGAAGAGGGAAAACCATATTGTTTATGAGGATGTGCAGGGGACTTTTGGGGATGTTTTCCCCAAGCCTTAGACTTCGACCAAGAATATTTACCTCTAGCAAAGATGATTATAATTTCAACTGGAGGATATGATAGTGGCGGTGTGGTTATTAATGGATAAAATGTCCTAAAACAAGATGAGGATGTTAATGGAGAGATAGGTGTTTGTATGATGCGATTAATGATCTCTATGTGAGATGTGGATTGTTTTGGTTTTGACATGGGAAGAGTTCATTTTGTAGAGGGAGAAGGAAAACCATCTTTCTTTGATTTAGGTGGATATGTTGGTTCAGTAGATGATCCAAAGGGTATATTTGATAGGGTTGCAAGTTGAGAGGATTTAGTTAGTGTGATAGAAGGATTAGCTAAAGAATATTGGGGTAGACTAGGTGATGTGGCCATGGGTGAAGATATTCATAAAGATGTCAAGGTAGGGATAGGTGTATTTATTGGTATGATAGATATAGGGGTGGCTGGGATAGATAGGGATGTAAGCATATTTGGAATATGTGGAGATGTGAGTGATGTGATAACTGATGGAGTAGACACCATGGGTAATGCAGAAAATGCAAGAGTATTTTCTTGTGTAGAAGTATATGGGTATGGTTGTTTCATAAATATTTCGAGGGTTAAGAACGATATGTTTACTAATGGGGTTGATGTTGAAGGTGGGGTTGTATAGGTACATGTAGTAAAACTCAGTTTAGTTGGGATGGTTATGAGTAATGTAGGTGTAGTAACATGTGTATTTGAGGCAGATGTGGGTGAAGAAATAGGTGGGAGAGATGTAGGGATATTTGTGGATATGAGTGGAGCCAAAATAAGTCCTAAGGATGAATCTAATGTGGTAGATTGGGGAATTTTTGAAGTGGTAGATGTGGATGGTATAGTTGAATTTGATGTGGATGGGACAAGGATAAGAGAATGTGCAGGCTCAAGATAGGTAGTGCAAGTTGATGTAGGTGTGACAGGTTCTAAATAAGTGGTGGGAATAATGTCCACTATTGGAACATGCGGAGTTGGTGATAAGATAAGATCTTGAATGACAATGTCAATCATATAAGCATTTGATAGTTGAGATGTAAAGGGGGTGATGTGATTTTTTAGTGGTTTATTTGTTTAAGTTTGAATATCGTAGTGGGCCTTGTGATACAAAATAGGCTTGGCTTGTGAGTTTTCCATGGGTCGTATGGGAGGAAGTTGGATGGATTTTATGCTCATCAACTTATCAAATACAATAGTGTATGATTCTCCCAATGAAGTGTAGTTGGTTGTTGATTGAGGTGATCATTATTGAGACCATGTGCTTTATGTAGTTGAGGATGAGGGTTTAGTGACCATAGTATTGGATGCACCCTTAAATTTTTCATTATGTGTGAAGGTTTGGTACATTTGACATTAGGTTTATCCGATCTGTGTTTAAGATAACCCTACTCAATGGCATGGGTTTTGAGTTTGTGAGCCATTGTAAAAGCTTCATCAAAGGTTCAAAATGATTAGATCCATAAATTGGATGACATATGTTTTACACACGAACGCGAGAATAATTTGATGAGTTTTGTTTGTGGGATAGTGAAGGATAGATAATTTATAACACCATGCCACTGTGAGACGAAGTCAGCAATGGGCTCATCTTCAAACTTTCGAATGGTATATAGATCAATGATAATGGGTTTACATGTGATATTGATAGAAAAGTGTTCTAAGAACAACTATGCAAGGTGGGTGAAGGAGAATATAAAATGTCATGTGATACTGTTGTACTAGATCAATGCAAGACTGGATAAAGACATGGGGAAAGTGTGAAGAAGTAGATTATGATCATGTGCAATAAGACAACATGTGTGATTAAATGTGAGGAGATGCTAGTGGGGATCTTCCTTATTGTTGAACTTAGTAAACACGATAATTTTCCAATGATGGGGATAGGGTTTAAGAGGAACTAACGCATGAATCGGTTCATTACAAATTTGTTCATAGGGTAGGGTGTTCTTGAGGGCTAGGGTAAGGGTTTGAAAATTAGTTTGATAAGGGGAATGATATGTTTTTAGGTGTGTAGTTAGTTGGGGAAGCATCTGATAACGTGGTTGACAAGTTTTTGGATAGGATGTTTGCAGAATGGTTTGATAAGATAGTTGATTAATTTGTGGATATGTTGGTGTTTGGGGAGCTACTTGGTAAGGAATAACATGTGTCATAGGTTGGGATTGTTGCATAGGCTGACTTTGGACATTAGGGATATGATTTGTTCTTTAGAAGTAGGGTAGGTTGTTATGGTAAAAGATAAGCAACGATATGTGTGTTAAGAGTTTGAGACGGTTGGACAGGCCTATTAATGGAATTATCAAAATGGGATGTGGGTGGAATGTGATCCACCAATTTAAGATATTCGGAGGATTGAGAGATTGTAGGAGATTTTTGGAGTACGAAATCATATATGGGGTTAGGAGGAGGCCCATGTGTCTCGAGAGGAGTGAGAGATGGTGGTACGAATGATTTAGGAAGACTGGCTTGACGAGGGATATGAGGGTTGGTGTCAAGGTGCAGAAAATTTTGAATGACATGGTTCTCACAAGGAGAGACCATGGAGACTGGAGGTGGGTGACTGACGACGTGGTTTTTAGTTTAGTATCTTGTTGGGCGATATCGTCAGAGGAAGTAACTTTATTGGATAGAGAAGATTGTTGTTTTGTGTCAATTTGAGAGAGAATGACAATAGGTGTGAAATAGAGAAACATCTATTTATGTATGTTGTTGAAAAATAAATCAAGAAGCATATTTTTTATCATCATGATTAATTTGGAGATGTAAGGTAAAATAGATAATGAAGGTGCGTAAAGGAGTCTAAGGCTAGTTTCAGGTAGTTATGGATTGGAAGATCTTTGAGATGGTTTCCTGTTGGGTGTTTAAGTCCCAATTAGTTAACCAGGTGAGAGGAATGTTTTGATGTGTTAATTACATTTGTGCAGTCTCAGGTAGTGTGTGATAAGTGAAATGTTAAGAATTAAATCCCGTATTTAGGCTATGTGATAAATAAGGATGCATAAAAGAAAGGTTTTGTTTAATCCAAAACAAAATGTGACATTCGATGCAGATAGTAACTCAGAAAATGGAAACTTCAATGTGAAAAAAAGAAAATAGAGAAAAATGAGGAATACCTGGAGAATTGCTTTCCCTAGTTATTTAATTGGGTGTGATATTGATGTATTTTGAAAGTGCTATTTAGTGGCCGAAAACGCTCAGGTATTCTAAAATGGCACCGTCTATGCTTGTAGATAAGGTCGGTAAAAGTATTTTGTGTGGTGCATTCGATTTAAATCGTTGACATCATAATTTTGTTTGCGTGAGGTCATAGACATTTTATTTCAAGAATATAATAAATGCTATTAGTTAAGGTAGTAAAAAAATGACTTTATAAATTTTACAATTGGTGTCATTATAAATAAATAAGAATAAAATAATTAATTAACAAAATTACAGTTTAATGTTCCTATTTCGTTAGAGTAAATAAGCAACGAAAATTAAACAATAGACTATCAAATACTAATAAGGAAGAAATTGAGTCGAAAAGATAAACTAGATTAATGAAATAATTGCTTATATAAAAGGTAAACTAATGAAGTGATGTGAATTATAAAAGCTCAACTAAGAAAATGACATGACTATAAAATCCCAACTAATAAAATGACATGACTTTAAAAGCCCAACTAATAAAATGACATGACTAAAAATCCCAACTAATAAAGTGATAGATTCGTCAAACCTACTTAAAGGATGAGTGTATTAAAATTCATGGGACATAATGCACATGGATATGGCTCTTCACATGCATGATGACATAGTGTTGTAAAAATCACAAAAGATATAAACGAACAATATATAAATGTCTATAGTGTTACAAGCGATGTTTATAAATGTATTGTACAGAATGGTAAGTCAATTGCTAAAGAGATACTTTAGAGTCACTACTGATTAAGCTTTGCGTGGATTTAAAACTGAGCTCGAAATATTTGGAAGTGTTAAGCATTGCAATTGTTTGAGTGTACATTGATTTTCAATTTTTGTAGATGGGTCGAGGCTGAGTCGAGAGGTAAGTGAAACATAGTTGGGAGGAAGGGAGAGGTGAGGTTGTTGGATAGTTGTGAATGGAGGGGCATTGGTTGGAAGAGCTCATGAGGGATAGAAATCAGATGGGAGCTCATTAGGGTGGAAAGACGCATGAGAGGGAGATGTGATAGTGGGTGAGGTGGAAGTGTGTGTTTGTGGAGCTGAGTTAGAGGGTCTACGTGGGAGGAAGCTAGACGGGAGCTAGGGTAGAGGAGGATGTAGATCGGTTCAATAGAAATTAGAGAGAAGTGGGTTTGGAGGTGGTGGATGGGAGATGGGAAATCTCGCGAAGGAGACTCGAATAAGTTGGTCTACGTGAAATTGGAAGGAGGGAAGCAGGTGCTATGGGGAGTTGGGTGAGGACGACATGTGGAAGGGGAAAAGAGCTCGGGAAGAGGGAAGGATTTGTGTGGGAAGGAAAGGAGATGGGTAGAGAGGTGGAAATGGGAGTTGGTCAATTGGTGAAAGTCAATGGAACAGAGAGAGATGTTGCGTGGGTGGAGGGAAGGAAGAGTGGTGGTAGTAATGTCTACCTGTATTGTAAAAAAATATATGCATAACTCATATTTTAATATTGTTTTATTTTTTTTTCAGCATGAGGGAGGGAAGAATGGATGCGTAGGAGAAAGAGAGTAGATGGTAGCTATATGGGTGGATGGTTGGGAGATGCAGATGATGGCTCAGGTTGAATCGAGAGTGGAGTGGAGAAGGAGATGAAGCTGGATATGGGTGTGGAGAGTTTGGTGTGGGATTGGTGGAGAGGACAGTCAGGTTGGAGATGGGAATGAGTAAGAAGGATGGGTACATGATAAGAGGTGGGAGCCTGTGGGTGGCTTAATGGTAAGGAAGGGATAATTGAGTGGTTCTAGGGAGATATGACTCGGTAGAAGGAGATGGTAGCTTGGTGGAGAATTGAGGAGTGTGGAGATGGGTAATGGTGAAGTGATGAGTCAGTGAGGAGGTTGTGTAAGGAATTAGCTTGGCCGGTGAGGAAATTAGTGAATAGGTGTGTAGTGTTAGGTTAATAACAATAATAATAATTATTATTATTATTATGGTTAATTTTTTTTTCTATTTTCAAGAGTAATAACAAGAAAATTGCACCTTAATTCTAACCAACTCAATAACAAACCCTTTCACATAATCAAGTCACTTGTTTCAAGGTGTTGAAAAAATAACTAAACATACGTACTACACTGCATAGATGGAAATAGCACTAAAATCCTGCAAAATGAGTAAGATTACAAATGAAATTTTCACAAAATGTACCATGTGACGACCACTAGGAGAATAATGAATTAGGTAATCAAACTTGAAATCGCAACCAGGAAACAAGGTTAATTTCTAGATTTTCTTCCCATATGGGTAGATGTCAATAGAAAACAAGAAGATCATGTACCTCTTGGTGATTTCAAGTGACCATACTAAACTACAATCAACAAATACTAAGATATTGCAAACAAGTAAGTTAGAAAAGATGAATAAAATAACAAACAAAATGACCAACTCTAGGATCTGGTCCCACCGGGCATGCCAAAATGTTGTACAGGAAACTTCATTCTCAAGTGTGGTGAAGGCCGATACTTGGAGCAACCAACAAATTCAAATTATGGAGGGCTTAGGACCTCAGGTACAGATGTGGATCTACAGGTAAAAAGAAGATAGATGCATGATATAAAGAATCTAGATCTGCAAGACTAAAACAAATAAGATTAGATAACAATATGGAGGGGTTTCCCAAATAGTGTTGGCTCCAAGAGGATTTTAACTCCCTTGGATGATGTCAACCCCCATGTCAGACAAGATAATAATAGATCATGAACAATAGTTATCATGCAGAAATAATGGAATATAAAATGACAAGTAACTAAAATGACTAGGGAACTTAGCTTGTACTCTGCTATGGAAATGAACTGGCCATTAAGATGGTAAGATAACAAACTATGGCAAAATTTTCTCCCTCAAACTTGCAGAACGTAATTAAGCTCTTTCTTCTCTTCTCTGGGTCTAGGTTCTTAAGGTCTTCTTGAAAAATATATCTGTTGTCCATCATTGAAAAATATATTTATCCTCGAAATATGGGGGAAAACCCATATTTATAGCTTAGATGTGAGGTTATATTAGGGTTACAAAGTAACCAGGGTTGGGTAGAGTAACTTGAGTTAAGAGATATGATCTGATCATGTGGGGACCACGGCTTGAATTATTAGATGGAGTGGGGGAGCATGATTGACATAGTAGGTGAGATGATCGATTTTCTTTAACTTTTAGAAAGGGGTGTCGGATGGGTATATTAATACCCATAGGATTGAATAACTTGTGAGAGATGGGGGATAAGGCTAAAAGTCAACTATTAAATGGGTTTATATGGATCCCATTTAATAATTAATTAAATTTTGTTGAATATATGATGAGGTTTATTAAAATTTAGGAAAAATAGAGGTGAGATAGGAAATTACATGAATGCAAGATGATGGAGGGGCGTTATACCAAAAATTGGTGTCTACAATTACAATCCTCCTTTCAATGATATTAAAAAACATAAGAACAATTACAAGAGATTTTCTCTTCTTAACTTTAACACAACATATTTCATCATTTGATCAACTTGCTACACCATAGCTTTTTTATTTCTTTGAGTCATAAACAAGAGAGGGGGTGTAGGTAATGCTCACCTCCCAACCATGATTCAGATGAGGGAATGAACTCATTTCACAACTATAGTGACATAAACCCATGTTTGCAACCAATGACAACTTATAATTGCTTCCACATTACTCACAAGATAAACCATACAATAATACATATTGTTTCACCCAATTTTCTTAGTTTTCTGAGAAGTACTTGACGAAACAGATAAGGTAAAGGTTGTAAGAGGAATACCTGGTTTGGGATAGTTGAAGGTTGTATGAACGCGTATCTGAATTCCTAATCAAAGTGATTATGAGACCTTCCTTTTGGCTAGGATGAACTACCTGTATAAGAATCAAAACAAGACCACCAAAGAGAGTTAAATGATATATGTAGTGGACTGCCTAGCATGTGCTATATCATGGAAGTGCGATACTTCCTAGAAGGCTATCAGTCCACTGTTTAAAATAATTCAATGTCGAAATAAAGTAAATATTGTCCTAATATAGTTTAATATGATTTACGCATCTCATACAAATGCAATAGGGTAGATCTAATCTAATAGGCTAGGCTAGAAGGAGATCCAGAGGTCAAGTAGGTTGGTTATAGGTGAATCTGTTCTAATAGGCTAGGTTAGATATAGATTTGAAGGTTAAATAGGTGTTTAGGTAGGTATAGGCTAGGAACAAGCTGTAATTCTAGTAGAGATTAGCCAACAAAGATACTAACCACGGTTTTATAAAACTGATGACGGTTGCAATGTAACCGGCGATGATTAGGTCGGGGGCTATTGGATTCTCACAGTCTGGGTTTTAAAGGTTTTTAGGCAAGAATGGAGTTAGTATAAGGTGTTGGGTAATCACAGAGGAGGTATAGGTATGTTGCAAAGGTCTAAGGTTGGTGAGACAGTCAAGTAGGTGGTTGGGAAACGTATTACAATGGTTGGGTAAGGAGGGTGGCTGAAACTGGATAGGAGGAATGAAGAAATGGTAAAAGGGATAAGATCCTTTTTCAGGAGTAATACTGACGTTAATAAAAAACTGAAATAGATGAGAGGGAAAAACTTACTTTCTGGTGAGCTACTAATCTGAAGCCCAGTGGAAGAGTGGCAGTGTTAAAAGGTGTTGGGAAGAGGCTTCACTATTGTCCCAATGAACCTGGTTGTCTTGGTTGGTCACAAATTAATTTTTTTTTTTCTGCTGCATCTGAAAAAGAATGAAATTGTGATAAGGAAATCCAATGCAGAAGGTTCAACCTCTATTACAAAGGTTTAGATGGGTCTATATATGTTGTTTGGTTAATCCCAATATAACCGGCATCTGTTTAGGGGAACCGACATCAATTTAGGGTGAACTGGCGTCAGTTTGGGTGAGATATCTCAGGCTATTCAAAAGCTACCTGTTATCACTGAATCACAGCACCCCTGGATGTTGATCAGATTTCTAGTTTGATCACTCTAAGTATCCAGTGTGATTGGATAACATGGGTACTATCTCCAAGTTGTGGGACTTGCTACTTGAGATAGACCTCCAGAGAAAGCTGGTTCTTGCTCCTAAACTACCTGCCACAATCTACTCTAATGCAGGAGAAACTAGCTATTCTAACCTAAAATTCCAAGGGACCAGAGAGAGAGAATGCATAAAATGAAAGCCTACGCTAAAGCGGTGATACACCAAAAAAGGAGGGTGTGAGAGTAATCTCCAAATGTGTGAAATACAGAGGCAAAATGCACACTAGAAGAGGTGATGACAGTTCACCATAATCCAACAAAATGCATTTACAGCAATATTCCAAGCACACACAATGATAATGAATTCCTGCAAGAACATAATAAATAGACACAATATACTTGTAGAAAGATTAAAGGGGCAAGAAGAATGCAAGGAAACATAGCAGGGGAAGATATATCCACAAACTGATATTTTATTGCTTCATGATATGCACAGTTCAATCTATTACAAGATAAGGGCCTGGATCACCATGCAAGGAGTCCACTACAAGGGCCTACAACACACTGGCTTCACAAAGCAATTTTGACAGAGCTTTGTTACCCAAAAACTCTCCTTTACAATGAGCCCAACACTCCAATTTATATAAAAAATGAGAAGGAGAAGAGAAGGGAAAATGGAAATCCCGAAATCTGTCCTTCAACCACCTGTAAGAGGCATTAAATTGAGTGAAAAGGTTTTCCATTACTTGCAAAAGGCTCCCCATACTATCCCATGTGCTACAGCAGATAAAGAATGATGACCATACCTCTTAATTACACTCCCAGCTACCAAATAAAACATTGTTCTGAACCCGGCCACGTTTTCTTAAAAAACCCAAACAATTTCTGATCAAATTTGGAATTTATTGATTTCTGTGCATCAGGCTTGGAACCACGATTCTAACGGCGATTTCGTTGAGAAATGCAAAAGTTATGGCCTTCTGAGTGTGGGCAGCTATTTTGGGTCGGGCAGGGGTTTTCTGTCATTTGACGGGAATGAGCATTGACGGACTGGAGTAGAATATGTTTCTTTGACTAACTGTGGCGTAGAGGATGTCGTGCTTGTTCCAGAAAGTCCAATTTTATGAAAATCGGAGCTCAGAGTCAAAAGTTATGGCCGTTTGAAGTTTCCAAACCAGACGTTGACTTTTCTTCCCTGCCTTCGGCCATTTAAGCTTTTCGCGTCCCGCGCGTCCCTTTGTCCCATTTGGTTTCGGTGCTGAAATTTCCCATTTCGGCCGAACCGGCCGGTTCACGTACTTTTGGCCCATATGTCCCATTTGGTTTCGGACCGTTTGGGACAAATTCGCCCGGTTCGGCCTGTTCGCGCCCTTTTGTCCCAACTGTTCCGAGACAAAAGTTCTCATTTTGGCTGGTTCAACCAGTTCGCATACTTTTGGCCCGCGCGTCCCAAAATGTTTCGGGCTGCCTTGACTCATTTCACCTGGTTCGGCCGGTTCGCGTCTTTTTGTCCCGCTTGTCCCAAAGGCGACCCTCTCAGCAGTTAACCAATTTTTTCTCTTTTCAGCCAGTTTGGATTTCCGCGTCCCGCGTGTCCTTTTGTCCCAGATGTCCCAATTGCTTCCGAGGCTGCCTGTGCTCATTTCGGCCGATCTGCGCCTTTTTGTCCCACTTGTCCCAAATGCTTCTAGGACTAGGACTTAGCCATTTTTCGTGATTTTTTCTGGCCCGAGCTTGTTTTTGCAAAGTTTTTCACATTTTCTCAGAACTTGCTCTCTTCTACTTGGACAGGGGAGTTAGAAAAATATGAGGGGACCCTAGAAACATGAAATTTTTTCCCTGACTCAATCTATTTTCCTGGGACTAAAGAATTTGATGTATGTTATCAAAATTACCTTGAGGGTGAATTTTGGATAACACTACCTAGGAAGTTGTTTCAGCATTTGATAAGGGTCTCTTCTTTTTCTCGGGGCAAAAACCAACCTTAGGAGTCTTTGAATGCGATGTGAGGGGATGGGTCTAATGTTAGGTTTTATTTAGGATATTGGTTTAGGGTTTAGGTTAATGGGTCAAATGATGGGGGTGTGGTTAGGTGAGGTGCATTTAATAAAGGTAATTTTATTAAATAGGTGTGTGAGGGTAGTGAATTAATTAAATGTGAATAATTAAATTAATGTGTGTGTGGATGAAAGGTCATTAACTTAATTAAAATAATTAAATTAATATATATGGAGGTAAATGGCATTAATTTAATTAAAGCAATTAAATTAAAATGTGTGGGGTGCAGGAGGTAGGTGATAAGGTGTTGAGGATGAGGAAGTGATTATTGGGCTGCAGTAGGGGTCCAAGGTGATTACGACATGATTTTGGTGTCTATATTTTGCCCCTTCTTGTTGCGTAGCTTGAATTGGTAAGTGACGTGAACAAGAATAGAGTGTGGTTACCCCAAGTGGGAATGAGGGTGATCCCCCTCAAACCTGGAACTAATGAGGTGGTAGAGCGAATCAGCGAGTGGTTTGATAAAAGAGGATGCAAAGCAGAATGATGAAAAATGAGGAATGGAGTAAAGGGAAAATCGGGCATATAGGGAAATGGGTAAACAGGCCAAGGTCAAATGTAATGGTAGTTAAACGCATGCATACGTATAAACTGCGACACTATACCAGGTTGAAGAGCTTGCAAACTCTACATCATCTAAGGTCGATAAGTTTATCCAAACAAAGTTGAAGTGATTCCGGTATCCAAGGTATAGGATAAGGTGAGGAATAATAATGTAGGTTAGATGTAGGAATGTTTAGGTATGTGCCGATACACCCCAGGTAGAGTCAGGATAAATGGTCATGATAATAGGCAAGGTAAGGTCATTAGGTCAATCAACACAGGTAACAATGCTGCAAGGTATAGCGAACACATGATGTCAAAGGTCACCAACAAATTCCCAGGTCATGGTAAATAGGTCACAACACGTGTAAGTCTGAGGTAGGGGTAAAATAAGGAAAGACCAATTGGTGAACGAGGTGACGTTATAGAAGGTGGAAGGCCAGAGGAGAAGGTAAAGGGGTCCAGGTAGGTGTAGGGGAGGCAAAAGAAAGGGAAGGTAAGGAAAATGAGGTCAATGTGAGGGAAAGAAGTAGGTAGGGTAACCAACAATGGTCAGTATGAACAGATGATGGTGGAGAGGAACTGACGGCGGTGAGCTAGGGCATCAAACCGGCAGTGGTCAAGGGTGAACTGACATCGGTTGAGTCGGGTTGGTTATAAAAAGTTAAAATCTCACATTTTTTAAAACTTCATTTGTGCATAAGGAAAAGGAGAAAAGGAAAAGAAGAGAGAAAAGAGGAAGAGGACAAAAGAGTATGGTAGAGAGCTTGGTTGGTGAGCCACGTAGGCGAGCTTGGTTGAGTGAGAGGTGGGGCCGCAAGATTGGATCGAGCGAGGTGATTGGTGGAGAGAGTTGGAGGTCATTTGAGGATGGAAGAGGATGGAGGTTCCACCACAACAGACACAGTGGGATCAGGTAGGATTTAAACCTTTGGGTATTGATTTTCGAGTGAATTTGGGGAGAAATGTAGAAAATATTAAAAATGGGGCGTTTAGGGGGAAAATTTTTTCAAAATGGGAAAAAGAGAGGGAAAATGTAATAGTGAAGGGTAGAGGGTAATGCAAAAGGGTAATGTAGGAACAATTAAGGGTGTAAAGAGGGATTTGGGTTGGTAAAATGTCTAGGAAGGGAAAAAAGTATGGTTGGAAAGTCAGGGCGGGCGGTACGACAGTGACCAACGTCAGTCGGCTTGTGGTCGACGTTGGTGGGTAGTGACCAGTGCCGGTCACAAGAATAGTGACTGATACTAGTCAATGGGAGACCGTGGTTAGTTAGGGGATAATCGGGGTTGGTTAAGCCTAAGTGTAAATTTGGATTAAAAAGGGAAGAGATGAAGGGTAGGGTGGGAAAGAAGTTAGGTGAGAGGGCAAGGGTTTAGGGTGAGAAAGTAGGGTAGGTGGGTAAGGGTAGAGGGTGGTTTCAAGTGAGGGTAGGGTAGATAGTTTCAGGTGGATGGGTTTGGGTAGGTATGGGTGAGGGTTAGGGTAGATATGCAGGGTAGATAGGTAGGGTAGATGGGTTTTGGTAGGTGTAGGTGAGGGCGAGGGTAGATAGGTTATGGAAAATGGGTTTAGGTAGGTATGTTCGGGTGGATGGGTTTGGTTAGGTGTGGGTGAGGGACAAGGCCAATGAGAAGGGGGTGGGGAAAGAGATTAGGTCGGGATGTGGGTAAAAATAAGGTAAGTTGTGAAGGTGGACTAATATATTGCTTTTTTGGGATGCAAGCCCGAGAGGAGCTTCGGATGAGGACCCGGATGCTAGAGCTACTCATGATGTAGCTTATTACAGGAGGTTACTAAAGTGGTTTTCTGGAGTGGACATCATTTGGAGGCCGTATGTGGGCTTCCCCTCATATAGATAGATGGCCACGGAGCTAGCTGGGCTACAAATACATCTATGGATAGAGGGGAGGAGAGAAGGAGAGCATGAGTGGATACCCATAGAGTGGGTTAGATGCCAGTTTGGATTGGTCCAAGGTGTACTGCCTCCATTCCCTCAGTACCATAGAGATGATGTGGAGATACCTATGTCACAACCATGACCCACAGTGCCGACAGGGTAGGAGGAGCAGCCAGTAGATGTACAGATTGATGATGCTGGGGTTGTAGATGGGTATAGGCAGTGGTGGGTGACATAGTTGAGAGCTGTATGACCGAGGCCAGGGTAGCCAAACTTAGCCACCATCATAGTACAGAGGGATGCCATATAGGGGCAAGTGGCTACTTTGGTGACACAACTTGGGAGCATGCAGGGGCAGCTTACAGGTTCAGAGGCATAGGTTACCATCTTATAGGACCAGATAGCGATGCTGCAGGCTCAGGTAGGGCTGGGACAGGTACCTGTATAGGTGGATACAGGGGGAGATGGATATGGAGAGGAGGTAGGAATAGATGGAAGGGTGATAGCCACTCTACAAGCACATGTGTAGGATTTACAGGGCTAGTTGGCCACAGTGCAGGGGCAGGTTATGGGTCTGCAGGGCCAGCTGACAGTAGCACAGACACAAATTACTACCCTGCAGGCCCAAATACAGGCACAGGCACAGACTCCAGGGCCGACTCAGGCTTTAGTTCTAGCACAGGGCTCAGTGTAAGGTCAGGGACATGGTCCCATTATACAAGTACCTATATAGGTAGTAGGAACCATGGCACCTCCACAGATAGTACCCATGGCCAAATTCAGAGATGTCCTATTAGAGGCAATGTATTACTAGGATCATTTATTAGCTACTAGGCTAAATGTTCCATCCTATGCCGAGTACAAACCACACCAGGCCTTAAGTGAGAGGACCAAATCCCGTACTCATAGTGTGGAGAGTATAGGGGCCAGCGAGCCCAGGGATAGGGTCGTGGTGAGGTCACTAGTGTGCAGAGGCCAGCTCCAGGTGAGGGGGCGATCAACAGAAGGTGACGTAGGTGTCGGGCCCAGATAGGTGTGACAAAGTGGTCGAGAGAGACACAAACATAGGGAGCATTCCTTGACATCAAATGGGTAGATGATTGACCTGCTATGGATCGGCCTGCGTGCTGAGTCATTTTGGTATGTATTATATATGAGATCAGCCTATGTGCCGAAGATATTTTATAAATATCATAATTTTTGAAATCCTAATTCCAGAGTCAAAACGTAATAGATAAGAAACAAAGTACATATTTGACCTAAGCAATAAGCTAGAGAAATATGAAACCCTAGCTGTAAGAGAGGGAATAAGAGATTTAGACAATTTCATAATAATCCCTACGATGTACTAAGCTGAAAACCTGATGAAACAATAAGAGGGACTGTTGGAACAAATCTCAAAAAATTGATAAACTGTTAAAATAAGTCGGACTAGGGTACCTGAGTCAGGTCAGGGTTGTTTGGGCATTGTAGACTATTTCTAGGTGCCCATGACTGTGAAAATGGTCAGAAAAATTATTTCCTTTGTGTTTCTTTTATATCACTTCCCTTCATTTTTTGTTTCCTGTGTGTCGCATTATGCCCACAAAATTTTCTTGTAACCTACAAAACAAATGATCTCCTGTAAGACCCAAAACACATCAAATCCTAAAAATAAAAAAGATTCAAATGGGGAGTCAGAATGACCCTATCGAACACTCAAAAGAGTGAACTTACAACCAAATGCCACACTACATCTTAGACTCCATGTAGATATGTGTGAGTGTGTGTGAAGAATCATGCCCTAGGTGGCTCTTGTGTAAGATGCACTTGAATAACGAGAAATAAATAGATGTAGAAATGTAATTAGATGTGTGGATGTCAAAATTAACTTCCCCCCTATGAAGTGTATGTAGAGTTATACAATCCCTTTTCCCTTGAATGATATCTATATGGATGCTTTGATGCTCTTGAAATTATTTTTGGTGAAACCTTAGGTGATAGTAGTAGATGCTTAGATCTCGGTCCTTCATAATGGTCACATAGATTCATATTATATGATTCCCTTGGTTTAATTTCACAATTAACAACTACAATGCCAACCCATAAGTAAATAATATTCTTGAAAGAGGTGAGCAAGATACAAAGAGGTTGGGGTTCCCAGAAGGACAGGGGTGCTTGGGTACTAGCGTCCTACCTGGGCATTGGTGTCTAGAGTGATAAAAGATAATACAATGAAGCATAAAATAGGTTGTAGGGTGTAAGAGGAAAATAATAATACATGAACAAAGACAAAAAAAGGCCAGAGATAGTTGTTAACTATTAGTTTTCTCGCATAGGAATCATATGAATAGTAGTATGTGACTAGGACATAAAAAATGTACCCAAATTGTGTGATTTAGTGTCTACAACAATACTCTTAACATGCCTCAAACCACACTTCATTATCCACCTAAATTGTGATATCTAGCTATAATGCAATCAAATTGATATCCTTTCTTTAAAAAAAATTGAATTTAGTTTCTCTCTTGTAAATATACCTAAGTGAGTGACTTTGAATTATTTCAAATGTGGGTAACTTTTCCCTAGAGCAAGTGGGAAGCTTTAGAATTATGGATGGTTTTGTCTTAATGAATGTATAGAGGTATTTGAGGAGTGTCGGAATATTGGGTTCCTTTTATGATAGTGTTTGCAATAGGATTCCATGAGATTCCTAGGTCATTAATGAGGCATGTTTCACTTTCTTATATATGCTTCTGAAGGTTATTTATGTTACAAAGGACCACTAAGAAGGACCAAATGACCCAACGAATAATATGTAACTAAAATTTTAGGATCAAAGTGAGCAAAGGTAAAACTATACATTAGGGTCAGGAACGTATGGATGTTCTTTCCTCTATTCTACATTTTTTACCCTAGAGAGACATCTTGAAGTGTGAAGTTTGGAATTTGACTAGAAAAGTTAGTTTAATGGATTTAATGCATTTGATTCTTAGAAATTTTCTAAATATGAGTTTTTATGACGAAGAAATATACATAAGACACCTAGAAGTGCATGAGATGATAATGGGTAAGTTGCACTTATTTGAGCAAGAGATAAATTTCAATACTTACAGTGTCAAATAGTAGACATAAAAAAATTGAGTTTTTACATTTTCTCCCCATTTAAGTATGAAATGAAATTAAATTCTTAAAGGAAAAGATACTTGAGTTTGTAGAGACACCTTTTTTTGTTTGATGTTTGTTTTGTAAGATTCCACTATGTTGGTGTTAGAACGCTCCATAATGAAATTTTTAACACAAAGTGTAGTCAATTTCCAAGATAAAGAATGGAAAATTAAATCAAATGAAAAGATTGAATGCCAATAAAATCTGAAACTATAAATAGTGAAATAAAGAGATGAACAACGGGAACGGAATACATTTGTTTTTTTTAAGGGAATATTTTCACATTATCATCATGTACTTGGAGTTTTGGATTTCTAATCTTTTCCAAAGGATTGCGAGTGATCATTCCCCAATTGTGCTAAGGAAATATTAAAGTTTAGATTTATGGAACCCAAAAAAGGAATGATAAAAAGAGAAAATAAGAATTATGAGACTAAGAACCCCGTGTAGGAAGAAGACCATGTATCAAATTCATTCAGAAAATCTGATATCTTCCCAATTAAATTTTCTAGGAGAGGAAGGACTTCCTAAAAATAACTTCGTGAATTTGATACCTTCCATGACCCCATGGACCACATTTTTATAAACGCATCTAGGCCCAATTTTTTAAATTAGCACACATGATATGAAAGAGAATAAATATCCCCCACACTCTCCCCATGTGCCATGTACAACTAAGCAGAAACTAAATTAATCCAAAATTTGCTAAAATTTAGCTAGAGAAAAGGAGAATCATAACCCTAATATCACTGAAATTGAGACTGAGTGTTCTGGAGAAGAAGGAATTAAATAATTCATGCCCCTGAAATTGATCTAAACAAAGTTATTTGAGTCTAAAAATGTGCCAGAAACATGTTCCTATAGGTGAAAATATAAAACTACTCAATAAATTTATTGTGATTGGCCCTAGGGAAAAATTGTAGAAATGAGTCAAGGACATCCATATGGTCCTAACTGTACTATATTTTTATATTGTAATGTCTGATGTTATTTCTGATTTTTTTTTCTATTCCTTCTTGTGCTTAAGGATAGAGTTTTTTGTGTCTATTGTAGGTGTAGAGGATAACCAGATGAATTCCCCATCCTTTCGGTGTGTGTGATAAAGAGTTTGGGCACACAATTAAAAAGAATAGATATGTAATCATGTATGATAAGTCTAATAATCTATGTAGAAAACACATGATGGGGTGTCCTCCAAGGAAAATTTATTCCTGCAAAGAGGATGCACATGGTGGAAACCATGATACATAACAAGAGTAATGATAGTAACAAGAATAATAGTAGAAATAATTTTAAAAAGATAACTAGTAGAAACAGTAATAGTAGTGTGTATGGAAGTAGAAAAAAGGGCAAAGATAACAATGTAAAAGTGTCATACAAAATTCTTAGCGCCTAAAAACACAAGACACTCACAATGTCACAAGATAATAAAATCCCTTGATCCTATAATCAAGAAGTGTCATATAAGAAGGAGTTATGCCAAAAAAATTGGACACCCATGGTTTCACAAGACAAAATAGGCCATTAGGCCCATAATAAGATTAGACAAAAATAACTACACACATAACTAGCAAACATGTATAGAAAACAAGATTATCATAATGTGATGAAATGATATATAGGAGCATATGAAACAATAGTTGTCATCACCACACAATATAAATGTGTTAGTCCGTGTTAGTTTTAGAACATAAAAAATATATTATGTATGTAATAAAGCATAGTGAGGAAGTGAAAAGGTGCTATAATAAAATAATAACACCTAGTTTGAGTTGAGGCATATCCCCAAAAGAAGTATTTAAGGAATTTCATTAGTTCCCATGATCATTTATCAATTTTTATGTCTTGTATCAAGCTCAGTATACCCCGTGAACACATGCATGTAAAAAATAAAAATTATATCTATCAAATTAGAAGGATAAACAACATGTATAATGAAAATTTCTGACAATGTATGCTAGAAAAAAAGGTCATGATTTCTACATTTTTGAAAATATTTGGATGTTTTTTTTATTTTTGTGATTATATCAATGTTTTTGTAACTTAATTACATTATATATATACAATAAATTAGACATGTTAATAAATTTCCAAATATGGGAACGAAGATACAATATTGTCTCATGAAAGTGATGTAGTTCCATAATGTAGTCTTTATCGATGAAAGGAGGACCTTGTATTTACATAAGATGATTCCAATGTGTCATGTTAGGTTGATAATCATGGGAAAAGTGATTATAAATAATAACCATGCATATTGTTGGTATCCAAAGTGATTCTCCCTTGGAAACCAAGCAACATCACAGATTTAGCAAGACACTAAGAGATAGACAGATCATAATATGAGTCATTTTATAGCCACATAGGGGATTCGTCTAAATCTTTGTCACTCAAGCATCAGAGAAATGGATAGCACCTTCATTAAGGATTTGATCTATCCTCACTGCTTTAGGTCATGCCTTTTGACCAGGGTGAGATGAACCATTTTGTAACCTCTGTCAGTGAAGGAGAATGAAGATATCCTTCATTACACAATTTTGAAAGGAGACCCTAAGAAAATATGATCAATGTACCACAATTTAAATCTCACAAGATGTCACTTCTAAAGAATGGTGATATTTCCTAAATAGGGTTGAGGTTACTAGAGACATTATGGAATCATGATTGCTTCTACATATTTTGGCAGTAGAATTTATACATTTGTTGACATACAGGGAAAACAGGGGTAGTTCATGTGGAATTCATTGTTTTTTGAATAATTTTGGTGGGAGATTAAGTAGGATAAAATTGATTATGTAAGATATTTGAGAACCTACACAAAAATTGGAAAACTAAATGACAGAGTGCTTCATAACAGCTAAAATATTCCTTCAACCAGAAGGTGTGCATCAATAGAGGCACATATTTTCATGGTTTCACACAATCTCCAAGAATTTAATACGAAGGATTGAGCTAAACACTCAATTAAACATCAAATACCCCCCCCCCCTAGTTCCTCATACCTAAGATACACTAAGAGGCTTACAGACAATATTTATCAACAAATGACAATGAAGTGATTTTAAATTGTTTATCTCATTACAGGATGAAGGCTCTTCCTGAAATAAAATTACAAATGCTACTAAACTGTCATAGGGATGAGATTTTGTGTGATTCGGAGGGACTTTAACACAAGATTGCAATATGAATAAGAAAAACTACTTGCAGACATTCTAAAATAAAGCAGACACAAATTGATCCAAGATTGACATAGATTAATTTGAAATTGATTAGATTCATCATCAGGGGAAAGTTTCTTTGAATAGTCTCAGATCTTTTCAATGGTTGTACACTCGCAACCAACTTCATGTGATTGAAATATAAAACACGGAAATTAACAGGTTTCTTAGATTGGTCTCTCGAGAAGACAGGCTCTCTCAAATTTTCTCTTAAGAATTCAACCCCCGACCATTTGCAAGAGTATTCTCATTCCATTCATACATTTCACTCACTCACTCATCCCAAATTTTCCCCCAAGAAAAGAAGAATATTTGAGGAACCTTTGCTTCTTACCAATTTGTCTCAGAAAGTGACGTTTAACAAATTTAAACCCGCAGCTTCTAGGTGGACAAATCATGAACTGACCACATTTATCAGACCCTCAACTGATGACTGGGATGCCATGCCACAACCTTTTTATAATCCTTCTAATCATTCTTATTCTATCATGAAAAAAATCTTCATTTCAATCGTTTTTTGGAGGCTCTGCATGGCTAGATCTGACAAGCAATCCTTTTCATCCTCGATGAAAAACCTTGAGAAATGAATGCCACCACATGGATTCCTACATTCATGCCTTTAGAAAATGATTGTCCGTGCACAGATTATTCCACATACCTACACTGTGAGTCTGATTTGCAAGAGAAATAATGCGTATTCACACCTTTTGGAGCCTTGCAACAAAAAAGGTGAAAAAATCAAAAGAAATGAACAACAACCCTCGATTTTTCCCCTTCTCAACTTTAGATTAGATTTATCCACATGTTTCCTTAGAGCAACTACAAAGGAGAAATACAGGGTCAAATTTCCAAATAAGCACGGGCCTTCCACATGCCTTAGGCCCAAGAAAAACACCTTTTGGCCTTTAAAAAGTCTCAGTATAAAAGGAGGCAGCAGAAGCCTCCACGTGTCTCCATGGCACTCTTTTGATATGGTGCCCAAAAGTAGAGACCCTAAACAAGTGTGGGCTCACCACGTGTCTCAGTTCGACAGATTTATTGAAAGAATTTTAGGGACCAGTGGAAGGCGCCATGTGTCTAGGGTCCGAGACAGTTTTCCTTGGCTGTTGAAAATTCCAAGAAAGTGTAGAGTAATTGGAAGATTCCACGTGTCCCCATGGTGGTCCTTCAAAAATAAAATTAAGGGGCACATCCCCAAATAGGTGTGGGATCTTCACATGTCCTAGGATTTAGAAATTTTCTCAAAAATTTTAAGTATAAAGAGGAGCCAGCAGAAGCCTCCACATGTCTCCCTAGCGCAATTTTGAGATGATGCCCAAAAGCGGAGACCCCAAAAAAATGTGGGCTCACTATGTGTCTCCTTGGTGTAAATAATAAGGTAAGACCTAGAGGTGGATCCTCAAATGAGTGACGGACCTCCATGTGTCCATGGTCCAACGAAGCTACACTAGCCGCATGAAAAAATGTCTAAGTCTGGGAAAGGTAACAAAAACCTCCACGTATCTCCATGGCGCAACTCTAAAGGTCAAACCAAGAGGCAAATTTTCATATGAGCTCAAGCCCTCCACGTGGAAAAAACTTGAGTTGAAGCGAGCCTTAGAGTTTCAAAATTCCCCACCGAGCCACATCTAATCAGAAAAAGCCACATTTCCACAAATGCTGAGATATAAATTAAACAAGGGCAACACACCCATCAAACCGTAGAATGTAGGGAAATCACCATTTGCACCCAGAAATGAATCTTTCTTTAAGGATAGAGAATTTGGAAATGATATAAGGCCTAAATGTGATCCACCAAGCCACATCCAATCAAAAAGGACCATGTTTCCATAGATATTAGGACAAAATTTGACAGGGAAAATAAATGTGACTGTGGAAAAACAGAAGAAAGGGAAAAAAAAACCTGATTTTACGCCCAAGTTACAAATTCTTTCATATGGATAGAGGAATGGAAAAAAAATTCCATACTTTAAGTGATCCTCAACCAAAGGAAAGGACTGATCATGGAAACCAAATGAAGGACAAAGCTTTCACGCACCAACATGGGGATATAGAAAATACAAAAGAGTCCACATTTTGAAGAATTTCGAGGACAAACAGGGCGAGATCAAATTGAGCACCAACACATATGATCAGGGGAAAAGTGATTCTAATATTATATTCATTAAGCATACCAGATATATGTTGTAGCTAAGATATACATAAGGCCAATTGTGTAGGTTAAGGATCCAAGGCAACCCAAACTTTAGTTGCAATAACACATAATCCATAAGATATCATATGTAAATATACCATGAAAACCTTCATAGTAGGAATGACAAGAGGTGTGATATTAGATGGTGTGAGTCCTAAAGTGTGAAAATCCTCATAAGTACGTATATTTTATTGGTATTTAAATACAAGGTGAAATGTTTCTAATATTGGTTACAAATATAAACTATACTAGGTAAAGTATCAAAGTGAGATACCCAATTAGAAGGTGGGGATACATTGTACAAGATATTAATATGTCCAATTTCTTTTAGAGTATTAATTTTTCAATTAAGGATTGACATGTTAGGAATGTGGAGATAAATAACAAAAAAAGATAGATATCCACCATAAATATGCCAAGGTTTATATTTAATGAATGTATAGACAATTAGAATGACTTATAATGAATTAAATCATATATTACATGTATAATAATGAAACTAAATAGCCCATAACACATAATAATGAACACAAAACATATGATTTAAGTGGGAAAATCTTTCCGTAAAAACCCACAGAAAATATCAATTATCTTTCTAGAGAATTGAATTTCACCTAGCACTCCCACTTTTTCTATAGATCTCCAATAGCTACACCATATCAAAGATATTACAGAACTGTAAACAACATTCACTCAATGTAGAGTACTAGTTCACATATTTCACATTCATGTTTGATAATTCTAGTCATATATAGCTCACATTATTCATCATCATTTCTCATGAGAATATCAAAATGAGATCACCTTATTTTTATACAAGGTGGTTGATTGGTTTTACCACTTAACTATTATATTTCTATTTTGCATTAAAAATCACCATACACATATCAGCATAGGGATCCACCACTTTATATTTTAAATATAAGTCATTTAAGCCAAAGTATTTAGTCTTTTTCAGGTTTATTAATTAAGTGTTTTCCTTCTTAATATTAAAAAAATCGATATTCCCCCTTAATAGTAAGTAGGGAAACATACCAAGTCACCCTTTTAAACAAAATTAATTACAATTCTTAAATCATCAAAGTGATTTAGGCTTACATGCAAACATAATAATTGTTCCCAAAAAATGCATGCCAAGTCAAATTTTTATACAAAAGGAATTACAATCCCTAAATCATCAAAATGATTTAATATAACATGCAAACAAAGATCTCTATTCCATGGAAATTTTAAAAAGTTGGAAAGTGTTCTGAGGGTTTTGAGAAAAACAGGTCGTGGTACAAAGCTTTAGTGTTTTGTATATTTTGAAAAATATGTGGTACAAGGCTTATTGTTCTGTGGTTTGTAAAAAATGTGTGGCATGAACCTTAGTATATAGTGGGTTTTTACAAAAAAAACATGTCATGATACCAAAATTTAGGGCTTCACAGATTTTGGAAAATCTGCAGTACACTGCATAGTGTTTTACAAGTTTTGGAAAAATAGAAACTCCATGGTACACGAAAAGAAAAAAATCTCAAGATAAAGTGATTAAGTATGAAGTACTACATAATATTGTGTAATCTTGTATAAAACAAGAATCTCTCATATCTACTGCTTCACTGGGTACTACAAGCAAAATCACATGGTGTGATTATTGACTTAACATTCAATTATAGTGAACTTCTATAAAATGGGAATAGTATTGGCAATTTACAACAATCCTTTAAGATGTGGCATTGACATGATCATTCCCCTTCAAGGGAAAATTTAATAGTACAAATTCTCATCTAATTCATAGGTGGAGATCAAAATTCATCAGCATGATTATTTGAGCCAAATTCTAAAATGCCATATGCTCATTTAATTCAGAGGTGGACATCAAGGTCATCCACATGATCATTTGAGCCAAATTGTTAAAGGCATAACATGGCATGAAATTTACTAAAAATTGCAACACATAATGCCTTTGTAAAATATTTTTTACTTGATGTTCAGTGGAACAAAACTTGAAATCAATGTCGACATTTAGAACTTTCTCCTGAATAAAGTGCATATGTATTTCAATATGATTTGTTATTTGATGTTGAACTAGATTGTTTGCAAGAGAAATGTAAATTTTTATGTCACATAGATGGATATTACTTCCTTTCACACCCATATAAATTTCATCCAATAGTATTTTCAGCGACATAGCTTCCTTTGTTGCTTCCATAACACTTTTATACTCTTTTTTAGTAGAAGAGATATATACCATTGGTTTCTTCTTGCTACTCCAAGTGATTACACCTACACCTAACTTGAAAACATATCCATAAGTACATTTCCTATCAAGAATATCACCATCATGGTCAAAATCACAATAATCAAATAAATTTGTATCATCAATATAAGAATAATACAAACCATAATTAATTGTACCTTTGATATACCTTAGAATTCTTTTTTCTATTTTCCAATAGTCCCTCATTAGTATCCTACATGAATCTAGAAACAATTCCAACTACATGGGATATATCAAGCCTAGTGATAGTTAAATAAATCAAACTACCAAAAATTTGTCTATATAGAGTAGGTTTTAAATTTATCACATACATGTTTTTGGGTCTAATTTAACACCAAATGCCATAGAAATGGTAACGGGTTTACAATCAATCATGTTAAATATTTTAAGAAGGTTAGTAACATAATATTCTTGAAATGTAACAATATATATTTTATATTGAACAATATCCATGCCTAAAAATGATTCAACGGTCTAAAATCACTCATTTCAAAATGTTGACTTAATTTCTCTTATATTTTAAGAATTATATTCTTATCACTATTAGTAATCAAGAGATCATCAACATATAAGACAATAATGATAATATGATTGTTTTCATATTTTACAAATAAATCCATTATTAGTAAAACAATTTTTTAAACCAATATCTTGAAAGAACGTATTTATCTTAGCATATAAATCCATGCAAAATTGTTTAAGACCATACAAATTTTATTTAAGCTTACGCCCATATAATTCCTTACCAAGTTCTTCAAAACCTTTACGTTGACACATGTAAATTTTACTTTTAGGTCACCATTTAAGAAATAAAATTTTAGGATACATTTGGTGAATCTCACATCGATGTTGAGTAGTTAGAGCTTAAAGAAATCTAATAGTGCTCTTTTTGGATACAAGAGAAAATGTTTTAATGTAATATAAACCAAATTTATGAGTAAACCCTCTACATACTAATATTTCTTTGAAATACTTTTGTATTTTACTAATAGAGTTATACTTAATTTTTTACAACCATATAGATCCTACAATGCTTCTTTTAGGAGGAAAAAGAACTAATTCCCAAGTTCAATTCTTGATTAGAGAATTATATTCAGCTTCTATAACATCAACCCATATTTTATATAGAATTAATTATTCAAATGATTTAGGTTCAGCCTCATATAAAGTTGACAAGGCATGATAAGAATGCTATTTGCGGGTCCATCTTTCTCATGTTATTAGATTGAAAATTAGAAACTTGATTTTGTGACTATTTATGATTATAGTTTGAGACACATATTATGATGGCTCACGACTCAATATCCACATCTATCATATCTAAATAAGTATACTCATCCTCTTGTAACTTTTCTTTCCATATCATCTAGAAAAGGGCTAAGGGTTTCAGGATTGGGGGAAATAGAGAATGGAAGAGAGGAAAGTTGTAGAAAATGGTATCTCAAAAACATGAATAGTCCTTATTTTTTATGATCTCATATTTGAATGGATCAAAGACTCTTAATCCTTTTTTACAACCGTTATACCAAAAAATGATGCAAGAGTAGGAGGTAGGATCAAGTTTCTCTTTATCACCTTTAGGATTGAGAAGGGAAACAAGATTACCAAATATCTTGAAATTGTATATATCATGTTTGTGTTTGATTCATAGTTCATGAGGTGTAGTTTAATGTAAGGATTTAGTAGGAAACCTATTTATAATGTGGAAAGTAGTATACATGGCTTCATGCCATATAAACTTAGGCTTATTAGAATCATGAGCATAATCCTATCCATTTCTATTATGGTTTTATTATTCCTTTTAGCTATGTCTTTTTTCTGTGAGGAATATGAAGTTGTTAACTCTCTTTGAATTCAACAAGACACAAAAAACTCATAGAACTTATTATTCACATACTCACCTCCATTATAATTTTTTGTTCATTTAATTTTCATATTAGCCATGTTCTAAACAAGGGATTTAAACTTTTGAAACTCAAACAAGACATCATACTTTCTCTTAATGTAGTATGGCCAAGTCATTCTAGAAAATTCATCAATGAAACTTACAACATACAGTGCTCCACTAAGAGAGGTAACTTCCAAAGGACCTCTTACATTACTATGGATTAACTCAAGTAAGTGAGAGAAATTATACTCATGATTTTTGTGAAATGGTTCAAGATGTTGCTTACCATGCAAAAAAATTTCTCAAGATACATTGTCTGATTTCATCTTAAAGAGAAATATCACAAGGTTAAGATGAGACATTTTATACAAACTCTTAAGTTGTATATCCCCAAGCCTTTCATACCATAATTGAACATCATTATAGAAAGAAGAAAAAAAAGTTTCAAACACAAATTCATCAAATATATACAAACTATTTTTTCTCTATATATTAGCAACAATAACTTTACCAAGCCCATTCTTCACATACTATTTACATTTCAATAACACAAATTTAGTATTTTCTATAGTTAATTGTGAACAAGATAAAAGGTTCTTGTTTAAGTTATGAAAAAATAATACATTTCTAATAGTTCTATTTTCTAACTTAACATATCCATAATTTTCAGACCTGATGACAGAATTACCTCCTAGATATATACTTTCATGAAATTGCACAAGATTTGAAAGAATTTCATGAATATAACTCATTTTCCTAGAGGCACCACTATCTAGGATCCATTCACTGTCATTAGAAGCTAAGAGAGCAGTATAAAGAATTAGTAATTTTCTCAACATTGTTATCTTGGTCTTTATTTGATTTTGGTTTTTATTATTGAAGTTATTACTTTTAAAATTAACCTTATTTGTATTAGAATAACGTTTAGATGTTTTATGTCCAAATATTCCACATTTAGTACAAGATCCATCAAAATAATTTTGAAACTTTTGACTATTCTAATTATTATTAAGATCAATTTTAAATTTAGATTTAAAGTTTGGATTGGATTTCTATTATTCTTATTTTTAAATGATTTTTGATTTTGAGAGAAAAATGCATGAGATTCATTCTATTTTAAATCAAAGTTATGCATTACTCTTTCTTCATGAATTAGGAGAGATGATAGAGTATCGAAATTAGGAAAATCATATTCATTTTGATATTTAGAATTCAAAATAGATATATAATTTCTAAATTTTTCATGTATGTTAATCTGAATAATAAATTATAGCATTTTATCTTGAAATAATTCATAGTTACTGTCATCTAAATTTTCCTTAATATTCTTAATTATAGCTAAGTAATTAAATATCCTTTCATCTCATCTCATTGGAGTTATAAACAATTCCATGATTAGCTTGATTATCTTAGAAAGGTGAATTCCTTCATGTATAATTTGTAATTGATTTCATGCATCAAATCGACATTCCATGTGTCCTATGGGTAAGTGAACAAAGTTGGGAGGCCAAAAAGTGGACAAAACCCCGTCATCAGATGAAATGCGTACACGTTTTAATTTTTTTCGTTTGGTAATTACCAAACTTATAACACGTATGCGTTTTAAAGAATCCAAAATGTGGATATGTTTTAGAGAAGGAAAAAATGCGTACGTGTTTTAGAGAAGTCAAAATGCGTACGCATTTTTTATAGTATGGACTATCTATGTATATTTGGGTGTCTTATAATTACAAAAATAAATGTTTAAGTATAAGAAATAACAAAAGAAATCTTTTGTTATTTCTTATACTTTAAATTTATTTTAGTAAATATAAGAAATTAGGGTCACTCTGCACCTGATGGAAGTGGTCCCATAGCTCCAACAGTTATAATCTAGAACATAGTTTTTCAAAATATAATCTTGTTAGTACTTACTCATTTTCAGGATTTTAGAAAAGGACAAAAAAATTTAGGATCATATATATTGTAGTTATTCTTTGTTTTGGGAAAGCATATTGTCTTTTTTAGGTTTTTGACCTTCTAAATCAGATTTTGGCCCTACCATTGCTTTAATTGGTACCAATTTTTAAATTTGGTCCATAATTCACTTTAGTGACCATGAATCAACTCTATAATGCTTGTCTACTTCTTACTAAAAGGAGATCCTCACTTTGTAGATAGAGGATTGTTCCTTGAATGGGATTCCTTTCCTATTTCCAAAATGAGGTGATTGTAGCGTGCCTCCTCCTTAAGGTGTGATAACACTACTAGGTGTTGAATGAGTTTTTACGAATAGTACAAAGTGAATTACATCATGTGAACTAAGATGATTGCTCATTCTTAGAAACATGGTGCTCCATATAAATATCACCCCCTCACCTTTCCTAGCTCTAAAAGCATCCTTTCATGAAATCAAATTCATGATTCTCATACATGTTTTTTCTCATATGTCTCTTATGGAGACAAATGATGCCTTAATACTTCACACATAATGGTCCTTGATACCTCGGTGACATGACTAACTCATTTTAGGTTGTTTATAAGGGTGTTCAATTATCTACAAAATGGCCAAAAATTCCTTTTTAGGCCTTTAGAGGAAGTAGTCTCTCATCAAAACTAAATGAGTAGATCAATCACTTTAGACATTATTCCCTACACACTAAAACATGTTGAATGATCTTATTAAGAATTTCCTTTGGGTGAGGCTTTATGATTTAGGGTTTAGAGTTTAGGGCTCAAGGTTTAGGGCTCAAGGTTTAGGAGTCAAGGTTTAGAGGTTTAGGGTTTAAGATTTAGTGTTTAAGGCTCATAGTTCACATTTTACAGTTTAGGGTTTAGGTCTCAGGACTTAGGGTTCATGGTTCATGGTTTATGGTTTAGAGTTTATAGTTTAGGGTTTATGGCTCGAGGTTAATGGTTGAGGGTTTAGTATTTAGGGTTTAGCGCTTAGGGCTTAAGGTTCAGGTTTTATGTTTTAGGGATCAGGGTTGAGGGTTTAGAGTTTATGCCTCAAGGTTCATGGTTTAGGGTTTAGGGATCAGGGTTGAGGGTTTACACTTTAGGGTTGAGAGTTGAGGATTTAAGGTTTAGGGCTCAAGGTTTAGTTTTTAGGGTTTAGGTTTGAGGATTTATGTTAGAGGGTTTAGGGTTTTGGGTTTTGGCTTAGGGCTTAGAGTTTAAGGCCTAGGGTTCAGGGATTAGGGTTTAGGGCTCAAGTTTTACATTTTAGGGTTTAGGTTTGAGGATTTAGGATTTAGGATTTATGACTAGAGTTTAGGGTTTTAGGGTTTAGGGTGTAGGGTTTATGGTATAACATTTATCATTTAACACTCAAGGTTTAGGGTTTAGGGTGTAGGGTTAAGAATTTGGGTTTAGGAATTAGGGTTTAAGGTTAAAAGTTCAGGGTTGATGGTTTATGGAAAAAGGGTTTAGGGTTTACGGTTTAAGACTCGGGGATTAGGGTTTAGGGGTTTAGGGGTTAGGGGTTAGGTTTTAGGGCTCAAGGTTTAAGGCTCATGGATTAGGCTCACCCATTCACTCACTATAATGTTTTATGTCTTATGCATTCTTATAATTATTGATAGATATTATTTAACTAAAAAGGGTTCATCTAATTCATAGGTAGAACATTCAATGGAGTCATCAAAATTTGATGCATCTCATATACTGATATGTTATCGGAGGGAAATTACAGATGTCCAAGAAAAATTTGGTATAAATAAATATTACCCAAAACAACTATCTTCTTTTTCCCATTGCATGCAAACTATTTCACTCACTTTAATGTTTTGTGTCTTACCCATTCTTATTAGTATTGATAGAGATTATTCAACTAAAAAGGCTTCATCGACTTCCTAGGAACAAAATTCAAAGAGATTCATAAAAATTTTATGTCTTTCAACTATTGATATTTTGAAGGAGGGAAAAACCCACCTCTCATAATAAATATAGTTGTAAAAGTACACTTAATGATGGTTCTGGGTACAATACTAGGAAATATGGTCATAAGATATTCAAAAAATATGAACTCACTCATGATATCTACTGGAAATATATGAGGTTTAGGGGTTAGAGCTTAGGCTACTGGATTTAGTGTTAAGGATTTAAAGCTCAGGGATTATGGCTTAGGGTTCATGGTTTAGGGTTTAGGGTTAAGGGTTTAGGATTTAGGGTTTATGATTTAGTGTTTAGGATTTAAGGTTTATAATTTTTTATTTTAGTGTTTAGGGTTTATAATTTAGGGTTTAGGTCTCAGGGTTAAGGGTTTAGATAAAAAAAGTTAAGGGTTTACGGTTTAGTGTTTAGGGCTTAGGGTTTAGGGTTTAAGGTTTAGGTTTTAGGTTTTATGGTTTATGGATTAGGATTTAGGGTTTAGGGTTTCAGATCTAGTGCTTAGGGTTTATATTTTAGGGTTTAGGGTTTTTTATTTAGTTTTTAGGGTTTTAGGGGTTTAGCATTTAGCATTTAGGGCTCATGGTTCATGGTTCCAGTTTTAGGGTTTGCGACCTTTAGGATTTAACATTTAGGGTTTAAGGTTTAGGGCTCATGGTTTAGGGTTTATAGGTTAAGGTGCATGGTATAGGGTTTACATATCAAGGTTTGGGGTTTGGAGTTACGATTTTAAGGTTTAGGGGTTAGAGCTCAGGGATCTAGATTTATGGATTAGGGCTCAGGGCTCAAGGTTTAAGTTTTACGATTTAGGGCTTAAGGATTAGGGTGTAGGGTTCAACGCTTAAGGTTTAGGGTTTATGGTTTAGGGATTAGGGTTTATGGTTTAGGGTTCATGGTTTATGCTTTATGGATTAAGGTTTGGGATTCAAGTTATTGTTTTAAGGCTTAGGGGTTACAGCTCAGGGGAATGGATTTAGGGTTTAGGTTTTAGGGTTTAGAATTTAGTTTTTAGGGTTTAGAATTTATTATTTTTGTTTTAGGTTTTAGGTTTTATAGTTTATGGTTTAGGTCTCATGGTTAGGGTTAAGGGTTTAGGTCACAGAGTTTAGGGTTTAGGGTTTAGTGTTTATGATTTAGGGCTTATGGTTTGCAGCTTAGGTCTCAAACTTTAGTGTTTAGAATTTAGTGTTTATGATTTAGGGTTTAGGGTTTATGGGTTAGGGTTTATGGTTTAACATTTAAGGCTCATGGTTCATGGTTTAGGGTTTGGGGTTTAGGGTTTAAGACTCAAGGTTTAGGGTTTGGGCTCATGGGTAAGGGCTGAATATTTAAGGATTAGGGTTTATGGCTTAGGATTTAGGGTTTAAGGTTTTAGGGTTTTAGGTTTTAGGGATTAGGGATCATGTTTTAGGTTTAGGGGCCTTAGGTTTAGGGTTTAAGGTTTTGATTGTAAAATTTAAATGCTAAAATATTTAGGCTGAATGCTGAAATCCTGAAAATTACCTATGAACTGACCAGATTATACTATAAAAAAACTATCTCCTAATCCTTGACTAATGGAGTTATGAGACTAGTTCCATAAGGTGCAGAGCGACCCTAATTTCTTATATTTACTAAAAATAAATTTAAAGTATAAGAAATAATAAAATTTAAATAAGCATGCCAAAATCATATACAATGTTTATACTGTAAAGAATGTGTACACGTTATAACGCATATGCATTTTTTGTTTGCACTTTTTTCCAAAGCCATGCCTCAAGACTTGGGATCCGGTTTGGATCCCTAATCCTAAGGCATGGACATGCTCAAACACAAAAAACAACATGTTTTTGCAGGAAAATATAAAAATGCCACTTCCTCCATGATAAATCAACATAAAATAATTGATTCGTTTAAAAAAATTATACCACGATGTAGAGCAGAGTTTTCTTCTTTTTAAAAATATAATTTTTCAAATTTTATGACTAAATATAAGGTTTCCATATTATTTATTTTCTAACTATGCCTTTTTATAGCTATTTTTTGAAGTTTAAATATGTCTATATTTCATCGTGTATATTTTTTTGGGTCGTCGAAATTGAAAACAAATTATACTAGCACAAACTAGGCCTAATTCTATACATATTAAAAAAAATCTAATTTCGATATTTTTGAGGTAGTTAGGGGGGCATGGTTGGAGCTCTGTTATTTTTGAAAACATTAAATTTTTGTACTAGAAAAATCATAAAAAAACAAATATTTGCTAAAAAACACTAAACAAAATTATAGCACAAACTAGATGCTCGTAGCTATCTTTTTACCAAAGGGTTTTCAAAACTACTAAATGGTGCTCAAAAAAGGCTAGGGGGCACGAAAGTCACTCTGTTATGTTTTTTAACAAAAGTAGGAGAACTTGTTGGTATTTTAGTTATTTGAGCCACTTAAAATTATCTATTTTCAATCAAATTTATTAGCTTAGAAACTAGACTCAAAATTCTACTATTCATGTTTACATAACATCTTCTAATTTTGAGTGTAACTATTTCAAAAAAAATCATACATGCTGAATTTTTTTGTTTTTCAAAACAATTCGTCCACTGAAGACCCCATTTTGACCCCCCAACTTTGTGCACTTACCCCTATGTGTACCAATAATTCATATTTTATGCTTTGCAATAGGAACAAAATGGCCTTTTAGGATTTTTGAGAGAAGGAACCCAAGATTTTAGCGTTACCTTGTCTCCCAATGGGTCATTTTTCAACACCATTAACTAGATCTCATAGCTTTCTTGTCATAAAGATGGCATTTATCCTAACTCTCCAAATACTATAGTTAATATTATTTAACAACTGAGATTCATCCAAGGATAAATTAGATGAACTAGCCATACTTCAAAAAACTTATCAATTTAAAGAAACTTAGAGTTATGTGGTTTCAACAAAGAATTCAGCAAAGCAAGGAAAAGAGACTATACTGTGTTTTCCTTTTAATATCTTAATTGATTAAATCATGAAGTCATGGGAAGGACAAAATTGACCTTAATGCTTCTTAAAAATATTTCTTTTCATATGAGCACTAGAAAGGACACTCATAAAATTCACACATTTATTGAACTAGACATACCTTTACGGATGATAAGAAGTTCAACCACCAGCTATTGATGACAACCTCAATCCAAGATAAACCTTTGAACCACTTACTCAAATTTACCATGAATAGATCTTTATTTTTAGATAAACAGACTGTTGAGAAGCAGGCCTTGCTTATTTTAAATGAACTATGCCTTCTAGAATCCTAGAGAAGGCACTTCACCATGTGAGTTCACTTTAGAACATAATATAGTCATCAAAGTAGTATGATGACTCCATTCCTTGCTTTAGGTCCTTGACATTATTCATGGGTGTACTAATTGGTGT
Organism: Taxus chinensis; assembly: GCA_019776745.2. Lineage (NCBI taxonomy): Eukaryota > Viridiplantae > Streptophyta > Pinopsida > Cupressales > Taxaceae > Taxus > Taxus chinensis. Next base: position 864,787,026 of record CM034147.1, on the reverse strand, counting down.
GAAAATCTCATCACTTAAGTTCTCATTTTTTAATTCAATTTTTAATAAAATTTCATACTGCATTTTATATATTTTCTCTAATACAATTTGACATAGCAATTCTTCATTACTTGTAATAGAATTAACTTCCTTCCATTCAAACTTACCATTTCCTCCTGATGCCTTACTTAACCTTGTTTCTTCATTAGATGTTTTTAATTCTTTCTTGGCTAGTTCTATGCGAGTATGCTTTGTTTCATCCTTTATCTTGTATATAAGCTTCCTCTTATGACAATGTCTTGCAAAGTGTCCAAATTTGTTTTAATTATAGCACACATGTTGATTCTTACTCCTTGGGTTCTTCAAGGAAAATTTTTTCTATGTGACCCTTCTCATGACAGTTATAACAAAAAAAATTCTTCTCAAACTGATTTCTACAATCTCTCTAAGTATTTTATTTTCCTAACCTTCTCATACAATCTCTAGCTCTATGTCCAAAATGATGACATGAAAAACAAACTCCATGAAACTTACCCAGAAGTTTCCTTCAATTTGGTTTCTTGTTGATTTTCTTGTGTTTAAAATGTCCTTGACATGGTGTATGTCTTCACTCTCTCTTCCATTCAATTTTTCTTTTTTGTCTTTCTTTTTCAATTTTTTCTCTTAGAGTCTTAAACTCAGTACTTTCCTTGTCACATTCTTCAATTTTGGACTTGATAGTTGCTTGACATAGTTCATGAATGGATTCATGCTCCACTTCACATTGAGTTGCTTCACTTTTAAGAACCAGCCCTTACTTGTCACTATTTGTAATTTTCTTAATTTTCCTCGATTCATTCTTAGCTTGTTCTAGCTCATACTTTAGGATATTTAGTTAATCCTCAAGTTTGATATAGTATTTTTCTTTGACACTTAGATATTTTGAAAACTTATCAAAAAATGTTGCACTCTTTCAGTTCTTGAAGATGAATTTAATCATTAATCTTGACTTCATAATTTAACTCATTTATCAGGGCTTGAACAATCTCGTACTTCCTTTTCAGTACTTCTTCAACTTGACCACCCATACTTGTGCATCAAGGACCTTCTTTTATGATGTTAAAATTATATACAGAGAACCTTATCTAATACCATTTGTTATGAATTTTAAGCACTGAGAGGGGGGTGAATTGGTGTTGTTTAAAATTTTTTAAGGAAGTTTCGGTTACTCATTTTACCATAATGAGAATTCATATTTAACTAGGAGAGAAAGAGAGAGAGAGAGAGAGAGAGAGAGAGAGAGAGAAATAAAAAATAAACATGAAAACATAAAGAGAACAGATTTAATGTGGGAGACCCATATAGGAAAAAACCAACTAAAAACCAGAGAACTAGCTTGGAAATTTTTATCGTGGAGTTACAATGGTCTCACTTTGTGGTGAGCTTCTACTCACCTTGAAGCACCCACTATAATCCTAAAGCACACACTCCAGTATAAAATCAAGTACCCACTTGAGTAATTTGGAAAGCATCCACTTGTTATGAAGCACCCACTTAAAATTTGTGCCAATCACCCACTTGACTGTTGTTCTGCAACCACCTACTTTCTAGGAAGCATACTCCTAAGTTGTTGAGCTAAAACTCAAACTTAAAGCACACAAGAAATAATTTATCATGTTTTTATTATGATTGTTTATATCAACCTAATGTGATCATTGTTTTAGCTCTGTATTTCATTTTTACTCCTTTGTCATCATATATGTTTTATCCCTAACTGACCTCTCTCCTTATATAATCAATACATTTTTCTTATTACACAAGGTTCACTTAACACCAGAGCTCCAATATCTGAATTATCCTACTACACCTATAGTTTACCAAATATTACAATGTTTATCATCAAATTTTCTTCAAAACATGTCTTAACATCTCCTTTCAACTATGTTAACAACATCAATACATGTTCATTTGAAAACCTCTATAAATATTGTCTCCTTTTCTCATTTTTGGCTAAGTCTTCTTCTCATACTCATCTATTTTCGATACCCATACTTAGAGCGAACATACCTTTCAGCCATATTTTTTGTATGCATAGCTTATTTACCTTCCCTTGACCTTTCACATGCATGTTATTTTCAAGGCTCTACAAAAAAAACTCCATTTTCTTGACCTCATTCACATTATCTACTTCTCTATTAAACTTATTTCATCACAATAAAACTTAACAAACCTTTTCGTGCTCTATTTATTTGAAATGAAAACTCCCTTTGTGTTTACTTGACTCTTGAACTTACACCTACTAAGTTCCATACCTTTTTGGAATCATGCATGCTTGACCAAGAAATGAATTTTCACATTCTTGTACAAGCTGTATGAGAAGAGTATTCGTTTTTAACTATCAAAATAACTTTTAGGTTCTCCAAGATATCATTAAATTTGAGTGATAATTTCACATGACCTTCCATCTTCACCACAAGACCAATCACAACTTTAGCACTTCAACATTATTATGTGATATTATGATATACATGAACACCAAAAATCACTGAAGTGTATTTGAAGCACTTAGACACCATTGGATGATTATTTAAGAATTTATATATAGTTTTTCAAGTTACTTATGATGCAATAAATGAACATCCTTCACTATTTAAAGGTCCTTTGAAGAAAAGTGCACCTTACTAGTCACCTGAGATGTAAAAAAAAAATATTGTCACCACTGCCACATAAATTTTAGGCCTTTAAAATCAATTCAAAACCACTTATAGAATGATTAAGTCATGTAATATATTATGAATTATAATCATGAAGCTCTAGACTATTTCCATGAAGAAATTTGCATTGAAATACCAGTAGCATCCCTACAAAGAGTGAAAGAATACTTGCAACAAAAATGTCACAGAGAACTCTTCAGAACCTTAATGGAATTAAAAAATTATTGAAGAATCCCTTTTTAAAGATCAAAGTAGAGACATTTTTATAATTTTAAACATTTCCATTGTTCAAAACTACATTTTGATCATTTTACATCTTCAAACCCTAGAATCAGTTATTATCCACTACAAAAACATGAGGGGCCTTAAAAATGAAATTCTTAGCCAATTAATCATGAAATTTTAAAATTACACATATTGTGGACTTAAGGAAATTCCATAAACCTTTTCATATCATTTAAATATTTTTAAACAATTCAAATCATTCCAATAATAGAGAAGAAACGGTGCACAATGTATAATGAGCATTACAAAGCATTCCTTGTTGAGTTCAAAAGATGCACTGCATAATTTATAGTGAGCAATGGTTTGGCATGGAGGATTAGTGATCAAGAAGCTTTATAATTTAGAGCACCTAAAAAAAAATTTATACACTAATCAATTACCTTTATATTGATCTCATCTTGCATAGTGGATTTCACTTCACATTCTGACTGTCATTAGGTACATACACACTCTTCTCCATTTTATATTATTATTCACATGTGAAGTACTTAATTTTACACCTAGACCATGATATTGAAGACTCAATTTTTTTCATGCCCATAATTCACACCATTCACTAGCATAGGCTTGATAGGAAGGATTTCCATAATGAGTTCTGAGTACACATTAAATGTTGTTTCCTTGCCAACTTTAGAAACCATCACAATACACTAAAGAGGAGGAGTGTTTGAGCTTCAAGGATCATCACCTCACTAAGTTCTCCATTCACTAGAACCATTTTCTATCTCAAGCATAACCTTGATCACTACTATGATTATATCATCCAGTTCTCATGATTTTATAAGAATGCCCTTGCAAAGACTGAGATGGATTGGCTAGAAGGGAAATACTTGAAATCCATACTTGCCATCACTATCACATGGATATAGCCTCATTAAGCTTTGCAAAGATGACTCACTTCATAAACTTGACAAGAAAACTAAATAACTCATTTCATCTCAAACACTTCAAGAAGCAAGCCAAATGAGAGAGATAAACATGTTAGTATAATGTTCATAACTTCTTTGATTCTTAACTAATTTGCCTAAAAAAATTTGCAATACTTTAGGATGTGGGTTCTCTAAAAAAATTCCTTCTATGATTTATCTAAATAATGCTCCATATTTTTTCTTGGGTGCTAAGAATATAGGATTCTCAAATTATATTCCTTAAGAAGTGAGCCTTAGGAAAACTTGCATAACTTCCACATACCTCTTCCAAATTGGATGAAATTTTGCATGAAGTACTACAAGATACCCATATACACTCCCAGATTGTTTTTTATCCATATATTTTCTTGTACAACTCATACCTATCTCATTTACCTCAGTATACACTATGAGTCCTCAAATCCAACTTTGGTAAACTTTTGAAATTTACCTCCATGAGATAAAGTAAACCATGTTGTTGATCATAAATTCCATAAGCACCATCCTTGGGGTCCTACCATGCTCACACAGTCTTGTCATGACCTATACAAAAATTTCACACCTCATCAGGCTCTAGAAACATGCCTAAATGAGCCATTTTTAACTAGGACTTCAACAAAATGACCTAAAAATCACTCCAACAATTATTTCACATGCTATTACCACCTTATCTGACCTATAAAACCTTTGAACTAAGAATACCAACTTGTACTCTACCTTTAGTGGATAACGACCTCATAAACCAAACTTGTAACATCCTAACCCAGCCTCAAACCTCTTTGTGAGCTTCAACCATCATTATAAGACACTACCATTCAACCTTAATGACCCTTACAGATCCTCAATTCACCACTCACTGATTTTCCATCAGTGTCATTTGACATCAATGATAACACCATTGACTAGGGTTCAATAATCTCCCCTTATGTCATTGATGGAAACCACTTAGAAACTTTTATGGAAAATACACACCAGCAACTTCAAATCACCATTCCTATTTTCTGAAAAAACTCTCTACCCCTTTGACATCTATGAAAATGGGTAATGCATTCAACAGGACAAATAAAAAGAAGATGATTACTTACAAAGTATTGGCTTACCTCAAGAAGCTCCCCCTTTGATTAACATCACTATCTTTACACCTAATTCTTAACTAGAAGAATGAATGACTTTACCAATAAGCCCCATACATCCCCCTAAACCTAATATTTCCATATCACTCATCTCACTTCACCCTACTCAAATTTTAGTTCTTTATTAACATTCTTCCTTTTCACTCTTTGCTTTCAATTTTTAACATAGCTCCCCTTGTGAAAATGATTGTACCATTTTCATTTTCCTTCCAATCATAAGGATGACTCAACTTTCTCCATTTCATGCCTAATGCATCTATTCAGAACAATCTACCCTTATCCACTGTCCTTTAATATTTCTTGATGATGAATTTTAGTTCTTTCAATATGGACTTTTAGGCCCAAATGTTTAGTTTCAGGACTATGCAACATTTAGAGACATTTCTAACACTTACACAAACCCAAAATTACCTCATTACACATTTACCTTATGTAATATGACACCTTATTCACTATTCTTCATGATCTCAAATCTGGTTACTCTTAATAGTGTACCAACTCCTCAACTAAGAGAATTCATTCATAAAACTGAAAACACCATGATGGTCTTCATACCTAAGATGACATTAACCTGCTCTTGTTCATGTACTTATCTTCATAAGTTATTTTTAATTCTTGAGTACCTTGAAGACTTTTAAGACTGATTGAGATATTTCTTTTCACTTTCATCCTTTGAGCTTCTATCATATTGTGTTGATTATATGCCAGAGTGTATTCGACCTTCAAGCTCCTTGACATGTGGATCATTATCTTTACATCAATCATCATGATTACATTTTTCTTGGTCTCTATCACATTTGACTCCTTCACAAGCTTTAGATAAATTTTCATTCTCATTCTTCTCATAATTAGTCTTGACAAATTGTCTTCAAGAACTGACTGTGATTCAAATGGCTGGTTTTTTTGGCTCTTCACTCAACTTGATAGTTCTCTGGATTAGGTTTTTATTTTTTCACATACTTAAGAACATTGGATTTATCCTTTTGGAATGATGAAACAAGGATTTATACTCGAGTTCTATCTTGATATTTTTTCATAGTTACAATGGTCTCATTACTAACTGCAGCTTCCATAAAATGTGTTGACAGTGATAAAATACTTTCATACTTCTAGATGATATGCGTGACTTATTTACACAATATTTCATTAATACATATCTTATTGACCTTATTTAACAAACCACCAGATACCTTGCAGTATATTTCATAACAAGACAAAGATAACATTCTTATCTTTACTCCTTTTTTAATTCATTCTTGAGTCTGATGACAAAGACACATTTTCATACCTGGACTAACAGAGTTGTCTCTTTCATGGTATTTTGAGAACCATGTGAAGACCTTCACATGATACTTTCTTATACACATCAACAAGCATTTATACTCCATATCAGAATCTTAATCTTGACTGAGATTGAAGTTAACAAGCAACTTGTAAACATGTAAATGAAATTCCTACAAATGGACAATATTTTCTTTTCCTTTTCAAATCAGACTCCAATTCCACCATATACTTTATTTGCAAGATGGGATCAATATAACGGTGCTTTATTAGAGTGTAAACGTTGTGTTAGGTTCTCTAAATAATAAAGGTGCTTGGTCATTGATCTTCCATGCCAAACCAAGACTCGTTATAAATCATGCAGCATATTTTGAACTCAACAAGGAATGATTTGTAATGTTCTTTACAATCTCTCTCTCTCTCTCTCTCTCTCTCTCTCTCTCTCTCAGTTAAAATTGAATGCTCATCATGGTAAAATGAATAATTGTAACTTACTTCAAAAAATTTAAACAACATTGATTCACCCCACCCCTCTTAGTGCCTATAATTCCTAACATTCCTCAGTGTGAGGATAATCTGTAAACCTTCTACTTTGGAATTCTCAAAAATCACTCTTTAAAACGTTGTTGTTCTACTTTCAATTAGAAAATGACAGTTTGAGCTAGTGATTCAATTACTTGTGCTTTAGAACTAAAATTTACAAAGACATGAATGAATTAAAACATGAACACCAAGAATTTTATCCATGAAACCTCCAGTGTAAGGGAAATCTAGTCGAGAAGGGAGATTGCTATCCAAAATTCACCCCCAAGGTAATTTTGATAACTTACAGAATCTCTTTAGACTTGGAGGGTTAGAAATGGTGAAAGGCCAAAAAATTAGATTTTTAGGGACCCCTTTGATTTTCTCTAACTTCCGTACCCAAGAAAAATCCAAGGAGTTAGAAAAATTTGCAAAAAAATGAAAAAATGAAGTCGTGGGCCTAATTTATTGCAAATCAGGTCTAGGGGTTGCAGATGGAACCAATGCGGGTCGTAACCAGGTTCTTCATACTAATTTTGGGGCCTAAATGCTAAGGTAATAGTGGTTTATGAAAAAATCATATCAGTGCGTCATAGGCCGCATAGGAACATACGGGACAGTCGAGCTCGAAATCACAGATTTCGCCACACGATAAAGAAACTTAGTGAATTTTGGAGATGGTGGAAAAAAGTTTTTGGGACATTCAGGCCCAAAAAATCTGAAATATCCGAAAGCAAGGGAAATGTAGAAAAGGTGGAAGTTTTTGTCCCAAGTGGTCTACGGGATAGCTGGGAAAAAAGAACTCACGGGATCCAAAAAGCTGAAAATGCCACACTCAAAGTAAAGTGGGTGGAGAGGAATTCAATGGATCTCATGGCCCGGTCAATGGAAGATGTGTGGGACAGAAAAACCCGAATCAGGTGATGCCGAAGAAGGAGGGATGGACAACCCATGGGACACTTGTGTAAGCTAGACCCGAAATCACCGAAACGTCTGCAAAAAGAAGGAATCAAAAAAGGTAGAAAATATTGGCCCAGAAGGTATGAGTTCCCTAGGGACATGAGTTCCCAAAAAACCCACAATGCCTACAATACAAAGGAAAATTCAATGCCTGACCCCCGAACTTCAAACGGTCATAACTTTTGACCCAGAGCTCCCTTTTTCACAAAATTTAACTTTTTACAAAGAGCACGACATTTCTTATTTTTAATAAGGGTAGGTTGGTGAAAATAAAATAAACATATCCAGCTCCAACAAATTAAATTTTCATTCCCGTAAAATGCAAGAAATCCCTGGTAGACTCAAAATAGTTGCTCACACTCATAAATCCATATCTTTTGCATTTCTCAATAGAATCATGCAAAATTGGTACCATTGGAATCGTGACCCCAAGAAAAATGCACAAAATTCAAGAAATATAGAATTTGATGAAGACCTAGTGGTGTGTTTTTTGAAAATGTGGCCATGTTTAGAACAGTGATTTTATTGGTGGTTGGGAGAACATTAAATGAGCATGTGCATACATTTTTCATTGCTGCAAGTTATGGGACAACATGGGGATCCTTATGAAAGAAACAAAACATCATTTCATCTCATTTACAACATATTTCAAGTGGTTGGAAGGAATGTTTAAGGATTTTGATTTCTCCCTTTCTCTCTCCTCTTAAAACTCTATAAATAAGAATGTTGAGCTCATTGTAAAGGGGGGTAGTTTTTTAGTAGAAAAACTCAGAGCCAAATTGATTTTGTGAATCCAATGTGTTGCACGCCCTTGTAGTGGACTCCTTGCATGGTGATCCAGGCCCTTATTTTTTAATATATTGAACTGTGCATATCAATGAAGCAATAGATACAAGTTTTTGGATGTATCTTCCTATAATTTTTTGTTTGCATTCTTATTGCCTCTTCAACATCATTGAAAATATATTGTGTCTATTTTTATGATCTTGCAAGGAGTCATTATCATTGTGTGTGTATGAAATATTTTTTGTATGCATTTTCTAGATTGTGGAGAACTGTTATCACCCTCTCTAGTGTGTGTTTTGCTTCCATTTTCACACATTGGAAAGCTATTCTCATACATTTCTTTTCTAGTGTATCATCGCTTTATTGGAGGTTTTGTTTTCATGCACTCTTTCTCCCTAGTCCATTGGAAAGTTATATTAGGAAAATACATTCATGCCTACATTAGAGTAGATTGTAACAGGTAGTTTAGTAGCAAGAACCAAATTTCTCTGAAGGTCTATGTCAAGTAGCAAGTCCCATAACTTGGAGATAATACCCGCGTTATCCAGTCACATCGTGAGCTCAAGAACACACACTTGTGCAAACCACAGGGTGCTATGAGATGGTGATAATAGAAATTGCTCTTTCTTCCCACTTATTTTATTAGCCAATTCAAAAATGAAGATACATATTTTACAATAAGTATGAAAGGAAATTTGACAATGTCTCACACTTCCTCCCAAATATGTTTTTTCTCTATTCTCAACCTCCTTGCTGCTACAAACTCAATTCCAACACTAAAAATACTCTTGCAATTACTCTCATGAAATATCTTACTTCCAATCCTTTGCTCCTCCAAAGTATTTATAACCTCTCTTATGTCCTCTCATGCACTGGAGAGTGAAAAAGGTCATGGCAGGGAAGGGACAAACTCAGAAGATTCAAATCCATGTTTATTCATGATTCATTTTTAGTTTTCCATCAAAATTCATAGGACTGCCACCCTTTGTAAACCATCGGTTACAGGACCGCCACCCTGGAAAACTGGCGGTTACCAAACCATCGCTTTGCATAGGGCAGCGATTCTGTTAAAATACTGACAAAACCTCATTTTCTCCATTCTCTCCTTTTGGTGCTGGATGAACTAGTGAAGTAGAGTTATTGTGGATCCCTATGGATCACACATCCCCTTCTCAGGAGGATTTTGGTCCCATTAAATCTTAGTTGGGGAGTAGATGAGGAAATAATTCCCTCACTTGCTCCTTCGAGTACCATCATGCCTGCCTTGGTGTCTTTCCTTTTCAGTCCATCCTGCCAAGACTCCTACAGACCTCTCTTTGTCCCTCTTACCTTCTTTTATAACACTACATCCTTCTCCCATTCACCTCATGAGTCCAAGATGCAATCTTATATGGAAGGTAACAAGTATAATCCTTCATCTTCATCAAACATGGATGGTTCATATAGGTGCAAATTCTCATAATTTACTACTAAGTACATCCACATAAATGGTGAAAATTCAAGCCGAAAATAATTTCCTCCAACCTACTCCTATATGGTGAAGGGTCCATATTGTAGTGGCTTGAGCTTCTGTGCTTGACCTTGTAGTCTCTCCTTTCTCAAGTAAAGCCAAACTCAGTCTCCAACATGAAGCTTATGATCTCTCCTATGCTGATCATGTCTAGCCTTGTACTTGGCTTAGGATTTTTCCATCTTATCTTTTACCTTGAGATGAATTTTTGGAATTCTCTCAATGAATTTTGTTTCTCTAGTCACCTTTCAGTCCCATACCTCTACTTCATCATGTTTCCCACTTCTATGTCTAGCATATTTGTAGGTAGATACCCCAAGCATGCTTCAAACAGTGACTTCATGGTGGATGTGTGTACTACCCAGTTGTAGGAATGTTGAATGTAGGCTAAGGACTCATCCCAAGTCCTCAAATATTTGTTATTGTACCCTCTGATTAGCTGGACCAAAGTATTGTTCACCACCTTTGCCTTTCCATTTGTCTATGGATGGAAGGTTGTTCTCCTTTGTAACTTAATGTCCATCTTGTCCCACAAAGTAGTCTAAAAATTTCCCAAGAATTTAGAATCCATGTCAGAAACAATAGACTTTGGCAAGCCAAAATGCACCCGTACTTTAGCAAAGAAATGATTTGTTTCCTCATGAGATTTTATTGTATTTTTACATGCCATAAGAATACACATCGTATTGAATCTATCAACAACAACATAGAGATAGATATGGCCATGTTTAGACGTAGGTAGTCCTCCTAAAAAATCCATAGAAATTTCCTTCCATGGATGGGTAGGGATCGGTAATGGCATATACAAACCTTCCTTCCTAGTCTTAGTCTTTCTAGTACAACAAAGTTTACATCCCCTTATAAATTTAGAAAATTATTCTTGCATATTGGGCCAATACACATACCTTTACAAGTTGTATAAGGTCTTAGCAACACCAAAATGTCCCATTACTTTCGAGGTATGTGTTTCCCCCATCAATATAATACTTTCTTCTTTCATCACATAAAGCTTCTCCCATCGATAGAGCATCTCATCCTTGAAAAAAAAATCTTCAATCCCTATCCTTTTAGCCCCTTGGGAGTGCAACTACTGAAATGTCACCCCAAAGTCTTTGTCTAGCGCATATTCCTCTCAGTAAGTTTCCTTGATAAAGGGCTCGATTTGAGAGATACTAGCCAAGGAGGATATTTTCTCCTATGTGGGTGGCCTAGACAACATGTATACCACCAAGTTTGTACCACCTTTCTTGTATTTGATCACCAGAAAGAACTACTGGAGGAATTTCATCCATTTGTAGTGCATTGCCTGTTGAAATTTTTAATGTGCTTACAAATACTTGAGAGGTTTGAGGTCAGTGTGCATAATAGTTTATTTACCAAAAAAAATAAAAATCCATTTTTTAATTTCTTGAACTATTTCATACATTTCCTTATCATATATTGAATATCCCTTAAGTGCTGAAGTAAAAGTTTCATAATGATAGCATACGGGTTTACCTCCTTGAAGAAACATTGTTCCTATAGCATAATCACTAACATCTGTCTCTACTTCAAAGGGATTATGCAAATTAGGAAGAGCGAGAACTAGTGCATGATTGATTTATACTTTATCAAGTCAAAATCCTAATCATGTTCCTTACCGTAGTCAAAACTCTTACTCTTTGCGGCCACTATGTGTAGAGGTGATGCAATAACAGAGAAACACGGAATGAATTTCCTCATGTATTATACTTTTCCCATAAATATTCTAGTCTCTCTTGATCCCATTGGTGTTTCCCATTTGGTGATGGCTTCCACCTCCTTTGGGTCCACTCATAGCTCTCCTCCTCCAACCATGTTCCTAAGATAGTCAAGTGATTGTTTAAAAAACTCACACTTCTTCATGTTATATATTAGTTGTTTCACCTTGAGAACTCGCAAAACTTGCAGAAAATGTGTTAGATGTTCCTCTTATGTGGCACTAAAAAAAATATCTTCTGGATATACAATGAAACATAAATCTATGAATTCCTCCAATGCATCATTCATTAATATCATAAATGTAGTGGGTGCATTACATTATTCGAATGGAAGTAATAACCACTCATACAAATCTTGTTTTGAATTAAAATTTAAAGGTAGTCTTCCATATATCCTCCACCTTCATTTTGACATGGTGATATCCTGAATTGAGATCTAACTTCATGAAGAATTTGGCATGTTGAAGTTGGTCCAAGAGATCATCTATGTAGGGAGTGGAAATCTATTCTTTATGGTGATCTTATTAAGAGCATGGTAGTCGATGCACATTATCCAAGAACCATCCTTCTTCAGCACCATTACAATAGGTAAACTAAATGGTGAGGTGCTTGGTCAAATCACACCTTGGTCTAATAGCTCCTAGAGTTGTTTCTTCACCTTATTACTCTCCAACAATGATTCCCTATATAACTTGATGTTTGGTAGAGGGGACTCTTATAACAGTTGAATCTCATGCTCTACCTCCTGTTTTGGTGGTAACCCATTGGGAACTTGAAAAACTTCCAGAAAATACTGAATAATACTATCTATATCCTTAACCCCATGGTTATAAATATCTGAAACATATACCCCATCTTGATTATCCTTTAACAAAAGTAAACAAAAATAATTATGATTTTCCTGAATAATTCATTTTGCTTTGTTAGCACTCACAATAGTAACCCATGACTTACGTTGGTGTGCCTGGATGTTGTAGTTGATCCCATCCTTGACCCATATATATCGGTTCTCCCTTCTCATAAATATAACATCCCTGATATACAAGTAAGGAATTCTAAAAACAACAACAAATGCATCAAGTGGAATAACATCAGCCTTCGATACATTAATATAATGGGAATTGATTACAAACTTGACCTTACATATTCTTGTTACTTGAATTTATACACCCTTCTTCACCCATCCCAAAGGATATGGATGAGGATGCTCGTAAGTCTCAAGACCAAGCTTCTTTACAACTGCTTCAGAAATCAAGTTAGATTGAGAACCGGTATCGACCAAATCTTTTATCTTAGTTCTCTTGATCCGGATTTTGATTTGGATTAGTCTACTCATCTCTTATACCCAACTTTCCATGTTGGTGGTCATGCATCGAAGACTCTCGTCCATATCTGATTCATCCTCTATCTCCACCTCCCCTTCCATCTTCAAAACTGTCATAGAATTCTTTGAGTCCTTGGTTTGGTTCTTTGGATGCATCTCCAGATGTAAATTCCAACATGTACCTTCATTATGACCATTGATATCACAATTCTTGCAAAAAAAATTAGGATCTTTACAAGTATTCAAAGTGGTGGCGGTTTGTTTACCTTTCCCCTTCCATTTACCATCATTACTTGTTTTCCCATGATCTTTCTTCTACTGATTTTTTGACTACTTTTCCTTTGGCTCTGCTTCTTCTTTCTTCTTTTCATCATTAATGTAGTATGTGTTGATGGTGAATCACAGCACCCCTGAATGTCTACAACTCGATGGGTTGAGACTCTCAGTGCGATTGCATAACATGGAGCTTTTCCCAAGTGTGGGACCTTGCAAAATCGGAAAAGCTCTCTGGATGAAGGCCGATTCCTATTCCTCTGTTCAGATACACATGAAAAAATACAGAGGGTTTACTCAAAAACCTAATCTAACTTGCCAAGGAGACAAGGTAAGAAAATGCATTAAAATAAACCTAAACTAACATATATGATGCACCAAGGAATGAAGAACACCTGTCTTGCCAATAAACACAAACCATTAAAATGCAATGCAAGATCATGCACAGATAACCAGATTTGTAGTTAAAGACCAAGGGGATGCAAACGAACACAGAGAGGGTTGAGAATCATCCACAGACATGTATTATTTTCTCCAAATATTGACACAATACACTACAAAATGCCAAGAGGCAAAGTTGCATTACAGTTTTAAATGGGAGGTTTGAACTCCACAAATTCACCTACCAAAGAGAAGAAGGGAGGGGCAAAAAAAGAATGTCCAAACTTTAGAAAGAATCCCCTCCTTACAATTTATAGGAAGAATGAGAGAGAAAAGAGAGAGGAATTCCAAAACTACCCCAACCACCTCCAGGTTGTATTTAATTCATCTCATTATGGTGGTAGGTGAGAACCCTAGCAAACCCAAAAAGTGGCGAACTGTATTTTACATATTTAAGAATTTTTTCTCACCCAATTAAATATATCTGGTCGTATTTCGATAGAGGACCTCGTAATCTTTCCGAAAATTCCAACCTTGCGTGAATCCGAGCCCCCTGTGAAAAGTTATGGCCATTTGAATATCTGGGACAGGGTCTGCTTCCTGTCAGCGCTCAAAATGTTGTGCCTCCTGAAGGTTCACCTTGGGACATCCATTTGCGTGTCATCATACTCTTAATTGCACTAGAGGTGCATCTGTGTTCATGTCGACACTCTTTGACGTGTGCCTTCTACCTAAGCCTTAGCGTAAACTTTTTTGTGTCGACACCTTATGTCGTGATCTCCATATTCTTCTATTTGCCTATATCTACCCGGGGGGGAGATATTTACAACAGTATGCTTGTACACAAGCTTCATTGATATCCTTGGGCTTTGTGGAGATTACCTTCTTTCGAAGGTGAGTGTGAAATCCTCCCAAATATTTGGTCATAATATCTTCATCCTCTAAGTCCATATTCATCAACATGGTTTGTCTCTGAAACTCCGTAGTATAATACTACACATTTTGACCACTGCCTTGTCTAAAATACTACCATTTAATCATTTGGTATGTCTTGTGGCCAATAGGATAGAAGTTAGCTCTAAGTAATTATTTAAATTCTTTCCAAGATTTCACAATGGGACATTTCTTTATTTCACAAGTGTCTAGATGGGTTTCCCACAAAACTAGAGTGTGTCCCTCCATCTTGAGACGTGCAAAGGTGATCCTTTATGCCTCAGTGACATTATGGATGCTAAATTATACTTTTAATTGTTTTAAACATTTATCAAGTAACACGGTATCTAATTTTCCTTCGAATATCTTGATTTCAACTTTAAAGGGAGAATGATAAAAGTTTATCTTCTCTATTGTAATTGGAGTCTCTTCTTCACGCTCTTCCCCATCATGGATCCTTTCTATGCCAAAGTTTTTGGATAAACCACAAACCACTAAGTCCATTGCATCTTTCTTAACAGAAGTCATCTTATACAAATCTACAAGTTATTGTTGTCTTCTAAACATCTTATCCATCACAGTTTCCAACACCTCAATTCTACGGACCAAGTTCTCTTCCTCCATTTGTCCCTGAATTCTTTGTTTCCGCTTCTTTGTAGAAATGTCTAGATCATAATGTAAAGTTACTTCACCCTTAGAATTTTCCCTTAGACCTTATAACTTTCGTACAAATCATAAGAACGAATGCCATGGTCTTGGAAACTTGTTATCTTTGATACCAAAATGATCTGTAAACCTTCTACTTTGGAATTCTCACAAATAACACTTTAAAATGTTTTTGTTCTACTTTCAATTAGAAAATGACAGTTTGAGCTAGTGAATGAATTATTTGTGCTTTAGAACTAAAATTTGTAGAGAGAGAAATTATGTATAACATGAACACAAAGAAATTTATCCTGGAAACCTGTAGTGTGAGAGAAAACCAGTCGGGAAGGGAAATTGCTCTTTCTTCCCACTTATTTTATTGGCCAATTCAAATATGGAAATTTGACAATGTCTCACACTTCCTCCAAAATACTTTTTTTCTCCATTCTCAACCTGTTGGCTTCTTCAAAATCAATTCTAGCACTAAGAATACTCTTCCGCTTACTCCCATGAAATATCTTGCTTCTAATTCTTTTCTCCTCCCATGTACTAGAGAATGGGAAAGGTCATGGAAAGGAATAAAAAAACTCAAATGATTCAAATCCGTGTTCATTTATGCTTCATTTTTATTTTTTTGTCAAAAGTGACAGGACCGCCACCCTACGCAAACCGGCAATTACAGGACCGCCTCCTAGGAAAAATGGAAGTTACAGGACCGCCTCCTTGGAAGACCAGAAGTTATAGGACTGCCTCCCTGGAAGACCAAAAATTACAAGACCGTTACTCTGCACATGGAAGTGGTTCTATTAAAATACTGACAAAACCTCATTTTCTCCAATTTCTCCTTCTGGTGCTGGATGATTTGGTGAAGTAGATTTATTTTGAATCTGTATGGATCATAGGAGGTGCAATGGATATAGGCTCAAAATTATTACTAGATTCACTAAAAATAGATATATTTGTTTTATCTAATGGACTAGGTTGTGAATGGGGAGTGATAGAAGAGAATTGTGGATTGAACATATCCACTTTGTAATATTGATAAGGTTATAGATCAAAAAATAGAGTATTCTCAGTGCCATTTTATAAACATTTGAAAAAATGATGGAAAGTTGATGAAACAGATTGCATATCATGAAGCCATAGAAAACCCAAAAGAAAATTATGTTAAAGATCAATATCTATGATATGAAATGTAGTACGTGAAATTTTATAGGAAACTAAAAAATCAAAACTAATAGTGCCTAATGTAGAGCATATAACATCGTAAAAACATCACACAATAGTAATGTCGTGATTAATGAAAAGAGGAGATATACCCATTTTTATGATCAGTGACTTGGGATAAATTTTAAGACCAAATCCATTATCTACCAAAATCCTCTTGATAAAGAATCCTTGGATGTGGGTTTTAATTAATAATGGTTGGAATTTTTCCATATCATCATTTGAAGGGATATCAAATGGGGTTAAAGTAATATCCTTATAAAGTTCCTTAAATGTATCTGTAAGAGAAGAAAATGCATTTGGATGATTACCATTGGCCAAAGTGAAAAAGCGTAAGGTATCTTGTAATTTGTATTTATAAATAAGTAATTTTTAAAGCAATTATAAGAGATATATATTTGCAAGTTTTTAATTAAGTTTTTGTAATATATCTTACCCCTTGTATGACATAATAGTTATGGACATAGGATAAGACGGTTGGGGAGGAAGAGGTGGATTACCCCAGTAGGTTTCATATTACGTCTTATGGTCACTGCATTAACCATATGACTTAATGGAGAAAACCCATAACTTTATGGATGGATAGTAGTAACAAGAGTGGATTCATATTGTATATCAAGATAATTAGGACCCATATAGCTCTTGAGATTAGCATAAATAGCTTCATTCATATGAAAAGTATTTGTGTGGACCTAGGTGGAGGGATATTAGCCCATACCACCATGTGAATGTGGATCATTAGGATTAAAACAAATATCATAAACTTTGGAAGGAAATGACATGATGATATAAAATATAAATATGGAAATAACAATAAGGAATATAAACTCCAAGGCTAGAAAATTTTGAGATATTATGTTCGATTCAAGAGTCAGGTTCCCCAAATATTTTCACCCTTTTTAAATTTGATTAAGATTGACATCTATAACCAAAAAAGTAATGAAATAAAAGCTATAGGGGGTTATTCTAATTAATTAGCTTCCAACATTAATCAATCACTATCATAACAATGTGTTACTACTTTTTAAAAATGTACATGTTATAATACAAGTTCATAAATACGAGGGATTGAGTGCACTTTGTTGATTGCAGATGATTTTTGACTCATATGGCTGATTTGAATGATAAAATAGGGAGATCTAGACCTAAGAATTCCTCCATCGTAAAATTGTGACCTAAATATTTAGACCGTACATTAGGCTTAGGAACGTCCTTATGGTATTGACCTACTTTTATGGTCATGAATATTCTCAAAACTACGATTTATAACATTTTGGGATTTTCATTTGTCTGAATATCTTCGTCACTCTATATCATAAATTTTTAAGTCACACTGTGGGGGTCTCAAAATACTCTAATCAATATTTCAAACCTTAACCCTAGATAATAAGTCCTAAAAAATAAACACTAGTTGGGTTCGAGAACCTCGTGCACCACCAACACTAGCACTACTCCAAAGAGGCATCAAACCGTATTTCATTCTCCACCTATTATGTGATATCTAGTCGTAATGCCTCTGATAATATTTCACCGGGAACTCCTTGTGCTATGATTATTTTAGTAATGCACAACTTTTGGTTTGGTGGTAGTAATCTGGAAACACAACAACAAACATAACACAAGAATACCATAGACTATGACAAAAGGAATGATGACAAATCTGAAATACAACTGTAAAATATATTATTAACATGGAATTATTACAATCTCACCCATGAATTACTTCAAGTGTTACCAACTCCACTTGATTCCAACAATAACTATGGGAGAAACTTCACAATTACTCCTCTTGATGACTTCCTTAACACACCTTCACAAAGAATCCTTTATTCATAAAATAATTATTACAACTTTGCTCTATGATAAATGAGAGGGGATGGCCTCTCTATTTATAGGAATTCAGGCTTATCCACCCTATCTCTAAGATAGGATAGGAAATCTCTTCCGGCCAATCATATTCCATGCCTAAACTCTTTCCTTTACATGTAGGCTTATCTTCTAAGATAAGATAAACCTTATCATCTCACATGGGTTCCACCTTTTTAGACTTTTCTACAAATAAAATACACAAAATATTTATGACATCACTCCTTGTCCTTATTACAAATATAATATTTCTAATTCCTAATCATGTAGACCCTACTTCTCTACTTACCCCAACTTTGACATTTTAACATTACCGGACCACTTATGACAAATATTTACTTTTTACCACAACATTCCTTTTGTACTTTGACTGTTACCGTACTCTACTTTATTGGCGGCACCGTACTGATGGCGTCGTTATCTTCTATTGGACGCCACTACTAATTATACTTAACAACATCCTATTCCTAATACATACATTAATAAAATAGAAATTACAGAGGAAAATTTTAATGTCGACATTTTCCCCCTTCCTAGCTTCTACTCCGTCCTCGGAGTAGACTCTTATTTCTGAAGTGCTGCCTGGAAAATCTTTAACTTGTCATGGTTGACCCATTTCGTAATGGGAGTGCCATCCAATTCCTCCAGTCGATATGTACCATTTTCATGCACAACTGCTATTTTGTAGGGCCCCATCCATTTGGGAAGAAATTTTCTCTGCCTTCTTTTTTTGTATCTGGAATCATATACTAGAACCAAGTCATTCACATGAAATGGAGACCAATGGATCTTTTGATCAAAGTATTCCTTCTGCTTCATTTTCTTCTTATAGCTTGTATCCTTCGCTATTTCCCTCATTTCCTCTAGCAAATGAAGATGCACCAACCTTTCTTTTACTGAATCACTTTCATCCATCCTTTCATTTTTCATAACTCTCACAGTGGGAATATCAAACTCAATAGGAAGAACTGGATCAATGCCATAAGCCAACTGAAATGGGGAGTATCATGTTGCTGACTTTGATGTTGCCCTATATGCCCACAATGCTGCATGAATCCTTTTATCCCACTTATGTACCTGCAAGGCTGCATCTTTTGCTAGAATTTGACATAACACAAAATTTGTTCGTTCCACCTGTCCATTTGTGCTTGGCTTGTATGTTGTTGCCTTCCTGTGCTTAATAGAAAACTTGTTGACTAGGGCTTCTACCACCTCATTAATGAAGTGGCTTCCTTGATCTGTTACAATTTCTAATGGGCAACCAAATCTAGTGACAATGCGTTCATATATGAACCTTGCCACTTCATCCATGGAAGTTGTTTTCAATGGCCTAGCTTCAACCCACTTGGTTAAATAATCTGTGGCAACTACAATATACTTATTTTGGTGTGGGGTAGTTGGAAGTGGACCTACAATATCTATTCCCCACTTTTCAAAGGGACCAAGTGGAAGAATAGGGCATAATGGAGCTGATGAAGTCTTACGGTTACCATGTGTTTGACAAATATCACATGTCTTACAATAATTATAACAATCTCTAAAAAGAGTGGGCCAGTGATAACCTGCATCCAAGATCCTTCTTGTTGTAAGTTGTCCAGAGAAGTGTCCTCCACATGTACCATTGTGGAATTCTTCTATCAGCTCCTTCCCTTGATCACGTCCAACTGCTCTCTTGTACTGTCCATCAGGTCCTATTCGAAATAATACTCCATGCAGAATAGAATATGGATGACTGGCTTGAGTAATCTTCCTCTTAGTCTTTGCATTGGCACCATCAGGAAACTTGAATTCATTCAGATAATTCCAAATATCTATGTATTCACTAGGGATTGTGTCAAGGGATAACAATGTTGCATCTGGGAAATCATCATCATCACAAGATGAACCTAAACCATCATAGGCTCGAGAGAGTGCATCTGCATTGACATGCTTCTTTCCTGGCCTATCTATAATATCAAATTCAAATTCTTGTAGCAAAATTATCCATCTTGCTATCCTCCCTGATGGGTTAGGCTTATTTACAATATATTTTAGAGCCTGATGATCTGTTACAACTATAAATTTCTGCCCTAGCAAGTAATTTCTAAACTTCTTTACAGCAAAAATGATAGCTAGAGCCTCTTTTTCTGTTACAGTATAATTTACCTCAGCACTGCTCATTTGTCTGCTCCCAAAGTAAACTGGATGATCATTCCCATTTTCATCCTTTTGGCTCAGAGTACTTCCTAGTGCTGCATCTGAAGCATCAGTATACACAATGAATGGCTTGCTCCAATCTGGATTCTTTAAAACAGGTGAAGACACCAGGGCTTCCTTCAGTTGTTCAAAAGCTTCATGCGCCTTCTTTCCTGGTTCATAAGTAACATCCTTCTTCAAGAACTAGGTTAGTGGTTGTGCAATCTTTGAGAAATTCTTGATGAACCTTCTATAGTAACCCACATGGCCTAAAAATGATCTCAACTTACTTCTATTCATAGGAAATGGTAACTCTTTGATTTTTGAAACTTTATCAGGATCAGTACCAATACCATCTCTGGATACAACATGCCCTAACAAAACACCTTTAGAACATCCAAAGACACACTTTGTAGGGTTTAGTGAGGCTTGTGCTTCATCTAACCTTTGAAATGTTGTCTCCATCTGGTGCAGGTGGTCCATCTTGCTCCCATAGATGCAAAAATCATCCAAAAATACTCTGATGAAGTTCCCAATGTAGGGTTCAAACACCCTATTCATCAAGCGCTGGAATGTTGCCAGAGCATTACACAACCCAAAAGGCATAACTCTATAAGCAAACATTCCCCAAGGAGTGGTGAACGTGGTCTTCAGCTGATCTTTCTCTGCTATACAAACTTGGTTGTATCCACTATATCCATCAGCAAAACTATAGCACTCCTGGCCAGCTACTTCGTCCAAGATCTGATCTGAGAATGGAAGAGGGTAATGATCCTTCTTTGTTGCCTTGTTGAGCTTCCTATAATCAACACAAATGCATAGTTTCCCATTCTTTTTTATTGAGATCACAATGGGAGAAACCCATTCTGAATTCTCCACAGCAAATATGAATCCTGCATCAAGTAACTTATCTATTTCTTCTTTTACAGTCTTGGAAAAATTAGGATTCATTCTATATGGCATTTGCTTTATGGGCTTAGCACCATCTACCAGCTCAATAGAATGTTCTACCCAACTTACTTGACAGAGTTCCTTGTAATCAAAAGTGAATAGGTGTATGTACCTTTGAAAGAGCTGGAGGTAGGATTCCTTCTCACTCTCCATCACAACATCACCAATATTTATTTGTTGGAGACGATCATCAATTTCTTCTTCAGATAATTTATGGGTTCATGAGTCAGTGTGACTGGAAGGATATCCATGACCGAAACATCAACCTCACTTTCTTCATCTTCTGTGTCCACTTCACTGGTACTAGAGTAATCAGAGGAGGTCCAATCATCAGTTTCATCACTTGAATCCACAGGTTCTACCTTATGATGTCGAGGGATCACATTTATCTTCACCCTCTCTCTGCCACATCCAAGTGTCATGAAGCCTTCATTCCAGTAGTTTCTTGCATGAACTCTCCTTAGCCATGGCCTTCCCAACAACATTGGGTATGCAATAGTACCATTTTTCATCACCTGAAAGTCTACCACACATACAACACCCATAACAGATATTGCCACATTTGAAACAACACCTTCTGGTTTAGTTTTTCCCTTATTTAATGACCTTAACATAAGTGTTGAGGGGCGATCAATTTTTAAACCCAACATATTCATTACAGACTCCATCATTACATTAACTGCAGCACCTCCATCAACTAAGACATCATGAATTGAAATACCATTACATAATACCTCAGCTTGTGGAGCATAGGGATCCGCCTCTGCCTCCAAAACAGGTACCTCAACCTCCTTACTTCATCAAACATTGAGTCCACTTCGCAGCTCCCGCCTCTTCTCAGAAGACATAGCCAGAAGTTGACCATATGTAATATTTGCAGGCCTTTTGGACAGATCTTCTAAGATGGAGTATGGTCCTTATCCCTGTGAAATTAGAAAATCCTGCACACCCAACTTCCTTCTCCTATGTTTCTTACTAGTTTCTCCTTTCATCTTCTTAGGATCATTTCCATCTTGGTTATCTTTTTCTTTCTTTCTTTTTGTTACAAACACATCTACTTCATTATTTATGCTCCTATCTATTACATCAAAAGAATTCACAGGTGCTTTTCCTTTATCATTATCTCTTGTACCAGATGTAGAAGCTCTATCTAGACAATTATACTTATAATGACCCTTTTTATGACAACCATAACATACAACTTCAGTTATATTTCTTTTTGGACCTCTATCTCCTCCCTGAGAACTAAATTCCTTTCCTTGAAGAAGATTAATAGTTAACTGACCCATCTTCTTGAGCAGATCTTCATACTCAGTAGATGTACTAGGGAAAATATTTGTGCTCACTGAGAGTGGTTGTGGATTCTGGACCAAAGGTGTTGGTGTAGGCTCTATCTTAGCAGCAATTTCTTTGGGCTCCTCTTCCATGCTTTCTTCTTGCCTTCTTGCAATCTCCTTTGCTTGTTCAATGGTAGCTGGGTGGTCATACTTCACTCGTTGTCTGATCTCTGGCTTCATCCCAAGAATGAAGTGCTTACATAGGAGATTATCCATGCCATTCATCAACCCATCTGCTAATCCTTCCTTCCGGATCTGGGCATCGAGCTTCCTCCTTAGCTCTAGAACACGAGCATGATAATCTCTTATCTTCTCCTTCTCTCCTTGGGCTAGCTTTGTGATCTCGATCATGAGATCTGCATATTTCTGTTGTTCACCAAATTCTTCAAGAAAAATTTCAGTTAATAAATCCCATGAGTTTTTCACATTATCACCTAGTGTTTCAAACCACCTAAGTGTTGAACCATCCAAAAAGGTAGGAAAAAATTTAGTCCATTGTTCCCTTCTTATGAGGCCATTACAAATGCAAGATCATTTAAACTCTTGAATGAAAGAGGAAGCATCTTCATTAGATTGGGCTAAAAAAACAGGAATCTTCCCCATTTTTAAATGTAACCACAGTGAAATACCAACTCACAAGTACAATTAGTAAGACTTATGTGCACAAATAATTAAACTCACTACAATAGAAAGTGACTTTACACCTTTCTACAGTAAAATAGGAATGACCACGGTAATCTTACATTTACTATGGTAAAACTTGACTTACTACGGTAAAAACTGACTTTACTATGGTAAACACTATTTACGGTAAAAATGAAGTTACTGGGGTAAACACTATTCATGGTAAAAAATGAAGTTACTGTGGTAAATACTATTCACGGTAAAAAGTAAAGTTACTGTGGTAAATACTATGCATGGTAAAAAGTGACTTTACCATGGTAACTACTAGGCACAATAAAAACAAGGTTACCCTCCTATTGATTTATGACTAAGTGGGAATATCTCTCCAGAAAATCCACCAACGAGGAATGGTCCCGGAAACAGAACCAAAATGTGAACACGAATCTGGTACTCTGATAATATTTCACTGGGAACTCCTCGTGCTATGATTATTTTAGTAATGCACAGCTTTTGGTTTGGTGGTAGTAATCTGGAAACACAACAACAAACATAACACAAGAATACCACAGACTATGACGTAAAAGGAATGATGACAAATCTGAAATACAACTATAAAATATATTATTAACATGAATTATTACAATCTCACCCATGAATTACTCCAAGTGTTACCAACTCCACTTGATTCCAACAATGGTTATGGGAGAAACTTCACAATTACTCCTCTTGATGACTTCTTTAACACACCTTCACAAAGAATTCATAAAATAATTATTACAACTTTGGTCTATGATAAATGAGAGGGGATGGCCTCTCTATTTATAGGAATTCAGGCTTATCCACCCTATCTCTAAGATAGGATAGGAAATCTCTTCCGGCCAATCATATTCCATGCCTAAACTCTTTCCTTTACATGTAGGCTTATCTTCTAAGATAAGATAAACCTTATCATCTCACATGGGTTCCACCTTTTTAGACTTTTCTACAAATAAAATACACAAAATATTTATGACATCACTCCTTGTCCTTATTACAAATATAATATTTCTAATTCCTAATCATGTAGACCCTACTTCTCTACTTACCCCAACTTTGACATTTTAACATTACCGGACCACTTACGACAAATATTTACTTTTTACCACAACATTCCTTTTGTACTTTGACTATTACCGTACTCTACTTTATTGGCGGCACCGTACTGACGATGCCATTATCTTCTATTGGACGCCACTACTAATTATACTTAACAACATCCTATTCCTAATACATACATTAATAAAATAGAAATTACGGAGGAAAATTTTAATGTCGACAGTCCCTACTGTATGTTTTTGACCATAGAGAGAGATGTAAAGTGCGAAGTTTGGAAACTAACCAAAATATTTTCTTAATGGATTTTGTGCATTTAATTCTCAAAAACTATTGAATAAGGAGTGTGTATAATCAAACAAGATAGAAAAGAAACCATGAAATGTACTAGATAATAATTGGTAAAGTGTGCATATTTTAGCAAGAGAGCGATGTCAAGACTACCAGTGTTAAAGGGTATAATTACAAAATTTGAGTGCCTATAGTTTGATATTGTGTTTATCATCTCATTGTTTCATCTGAGTTTGTTTTTAAAAAGGTTTCACACAAGGGGATAGACAAGAACACATAATAGTAGAATATATTAGACATGTAAGGTGTAAACCTGAAGAGTGGCCCACAAATATACCTTGAGGGTATAAGTGGGTAATCTTTGGGAATGTTGTGTTCTCATTACCACTACACATTTGTGGTTAAATAACTCTTCATCTAGGTTAAAGAAACTCTCTATAGGATTCCTCTATATACATTTTAGTACATGAGGACCAACTCTTTGTTACATGGTTGTCGTCTAAGTCCTGGGAATTGGTGGTAAAATCCACCTCACTTCATAGAAAATAGGTAAAATTGATTTTTTTCTTGGCTAATAACAAAAATTCCTCTAATGAATATGTTTATTCTACTATAACATGGACTGTGGATAATTTCTTGGTGATGAAATCAAAGTAAATAAACCCTAAAAAAATTAAATAAATTTCCTAACTATTTCTGATTTCTAAGATCACCTTATGGTGCAAGGAAATATCATACACCGCTAGGACTAGGGCCACACATGCAATCAACAAATGAAAAAAAAAGGGAAAAGTTTATTATTTTTATTCTTTTGATTTGTTTAATATTTAACTAATGAAACTATATGAACAATATATTTATTGTCATTATTTGGTATTCATCGCACGATGTCAATTAAAAAAATTAAAACCCCCTCCCTCATTTCAATTATTTTAACCGAAAAAAAAAGTAAAAAATAAAAACCTTCAAAATGAATTTACTGTGGTATGAAAATGGTTTAGGTGAATCATGGTTCAAGTGAAGGCTTGTAAGTAGAGGAATATGTTGTGGCTTTAGTGCTACCACAAATATATATAGGGTGTTTGTATGAATTTTTTCACCCAAACCACTGTGAGCGAGTTATGTGGTAGTTCAGACAAAGGGGTTATCTTCTTGAACACCCTTGAAATGGGCCATGCAAAATTCTATGGGTCACATTTTTAGCCCACCAAGTGGACACACTTATATTCTTTCAAACACTATATATAACTCTTTGTGAATTCAATAGAAAATGGTATTGTAACCATTGGTGGGAGTTTTAGTGTCATTTTTATAAATTTCATCTTCTGATACAACCATTTGGATATTAACAACAAACTCAAAGTATTGATTATTTATTCTAACCTTTGTTTAAAATAGAATAAGGAAGGGGTCCAAAGACTTATCTCTTCTATAATACATATCATCAATTATGTGAATATATTTCCTTAACAATCTAAGAGGATTAACCATAGGGATTTCAGCCAAAGGATTTCCATGTTGATTAATGAAAATATATTTGTAGTATTTATATACCATCACACTTTGAGAGATATAACCATTGGATTTTTGTTTTCTTCAATGGAATTTATAAGAAAGAAACCTCTAGTGTATTTTTGAGACAACGTTGTGTAAAACATTTAAAATATTACTTTATTGTGGTAATTCGGCATTGATCTACCTGTCATCCCAATATTCTTATTACAAATCAAATCCAGGACCTAGAAATTTTCAACCGCTTCTTTTACAATTGTGTTGCACATATATTTAGCAATGTTCTTGACATTTCATTCCTTTATTGTTAATGGTGTGAATTTATTTTTGTACTTTATGTACATTTTATTGTCAAGTAATGGCATTCCATAATTTGACATTACAATATGTAATGCGAAAATTTGACATTACAATATGTAATGTGAAAATTTGAAAAAATACATTAAAATTAATATATTCTGAACAACAATTTTTTTTCGAACTTACAAGTTTGATCAATGTGTCTAGATAAGACAAGCCATTGACACCACTCTACAAGGACAAGAAGTTGAGGATGGTGATATAAAAGGGGAATACATTGGAACAAAAATAAGGAAGCATGAGTTCAAATTATGCAAAAACCCTTTCAAATCATTCAAAGTTGGTTCTATAACTATAATAAAATCTTACAAGACTTTATGAAATCACCATGTACATTAACAATAGCAAGCTCACCAAGAACAAATGATATATAGGTATAAAGTAAAGAACAAAGATTCCATCCAAGATTGAATATATGAAATTAAATATTACTTGTTTTTAAACTCCCTTGCAAATTGGTTTTATCAGTATCCCGTACCATCAGAAGTGGCTAATATGGTGATTGGATGCACCTATGTATAGAGACAGTGTAAATACATGTGAGTACATACTCCACCCATCCACTTATGTGTTTACGAAATGTTTAACTTGTAATATTTTTATGTATTTGTTTCCTCTGTATTGATATACACATTACTGTTCAGTTGCATGGTAGCACACAAAACTCTATTGTAACACATTGTATTTATTTAAAAGATTTTTTTTTTAATATTCTAATTACTATTATTCTTTTAACTAACATCGCATATATGTATGATATGCATATTATGGTGGATTCACATACATAGGTGCATCCAAATGCTTGATTAGTCGTTGCCCCTTCCATTAGCCATAAACGTATGCTTTTCCTCAACTAGAAACTATTCCATGATGTAAATATTTGTGACTGATTTGTTCGCACAAAACACAAAGTTTTATAACCTTTTTAATATGGGTGAATCCCAAATTCAAATATAGGGGAAAGAGCTAGTACTGGTATATCCTATGTTTGGGTTTTCACACTGTTGTGTAGATGTCAAGAAGGAACAAAAAAATTACATCGACATGGAGCCTATGATTTTTTCAGTGTACATTTTTCATTTTGAATGTTTATGTGGAAGGAAAGACAAATCTCATATGTGAAATGCATGAAAAAACTTTGATCTAATAGTTGTCGTGTGTTATATATTTATTATATTATTTTTTATTTTTATTTGTTACTTTTTTTGGTATACTTATACTACACTTACATAATTAGATTGGTGCCTCGTGATTGATATCTCTTGGCATATTTTAAATAGATGTATTTGAGATATCCATACTAATCTAGTTTTAATAAAAGTAATATATCATGATATGATTACCTATTTTAAAAATTATTTACTAAAAACTAAGCTTGATATAAACATGTACTAATGATGTACTTTACAACTTTTAGATGTGTAATCATGTACTGTATCCTCTGTATTTACAGACTGTTGTTTTTTCTGTCAGGGAAGACAAAGGGCAACCTTCCAAGGTTTGACCCAGAATAGAGGCGACAACCCAAAAATGTTTCAACATGTCGTCATTTGCACGCTTATTCACAAATGTTTTCCACATATTCCAAAGATTAGGTACTTATGTTGATACATAGTCTGTAGTTGTACACTGTTACGGAAATATACCAAAAACAAAAAATGATCTCCAGACTCATTAAATACTCCAGTCGTTTACGAAACTCAACTTTCAGAAACTCCCAAAAATAACATTGCTTCATCTTTGCCTTGAGAATCTCGACGAGGAGATTTACTTATGTTCTGTGAGTCTTCGATATCTTCGACTGTTCCGCTGCTGTCGAATTTGTTCACTAAATCGACATCATCGACGATTGACTAAGTATTTAAGCTCAACCCGCAAGCATATCTGCAGGCAATACTTTAGTCATGGGTAGAAGAACGTTTTTTCGACGGTGTTTGCTATGTTGCATTTTCCACGAAAGAGGTGATTTTGTACAGGCTGATGTTGCAGTCGAAAATTCCAAAGCAGCTTTCAGTGACAATGAGCAAGATTTTTTCAAGTCGACTCCAACCGCAAGGGAATTCTATCGAAGTTTTTTGGCGGACTCTGTCAAAAAATTCCAAGTCAACTCGCCGAAATTAGCAGAGAATATGGAAAGTGAAACCAAGGAAACTCGACAAGAGAAAATTAAGACGAACGATTACAGTGGTAAAGGGAGAGATAAAGAACTGGTTGGCGGAGGAAAATGTTTAATGGACTTCTTACAATGCGAAAAAAATGAGGTGACGCCCATGAAGAGTAGTGATATGTTAATTGAGGCTTTAAGAACTGTTTCTGTGTATAATAATGAGGGTGAGAAAGAGAAAAAAAGCGTGGGCACGGGTAGCAAAGCAGAGAAGAAGAAGAAGAGAAAAACGGCTGGATGGCCTCCACAAAATGGTTGGTATCCAGTTCTTGACACCATACCAGAAGAGCTCTCTCCGGTAGACAAGTAACCTTTGCTTTTTTCCATCATGAATGTCGTTTTAGATTGCAATGATGAGTAGGAATGAACATGTTATCTTGTTTCTCTCTGATGCATGTGTAAGAGACATCCATAACCATTTGGGTTCTCACTCCAAATAAAATTACATAGATTTCAAATACGGTATTGAAGAATATAAAAGTAATCATTTTTGTTATTTTCTTGAAAGCCATGGCTTCCAGAATGAGATAAACTTTGGTTGGTTGTACTTCATAGTCGAAGCCGACAAATAATGAAAGAGGACGATAATAGTGAAGCTTCTTAATACGAAAGAGGACAATTTCGTGGGTGCATTGAACGATAAGTGCGGGGCAATATTTTCACCGAATTACTTGTTCAGTTATATTGTGTGTTAATTTTAAAGATTTATTTCTCAAAAGGCCTTTATTAACCCATTCTTCTTAAGTATATTTTTTATTTTTTAGTGTTGAGGTTAAATTAGGGTTTTAAAGAAGAATTATTGTTTCCAAACAATTTACAAGATAGCCAAGAAAATTGCACTGGTTTTATGATGAACATAATAAAATGATCTTAATAAAAATATGGTTTTGTATCTATTAAAGAAGACCATTTCCATACACATTTTTGATATATTCATCTATTTCTATACTTATTTTGGGAATGGTAATTGTGGCGACATAATTTCTGTCATCTAATTTTTTAATTTTTCTCATCTTTCTAACATGTCAACCATAAACGAGTGTCTTAAGATTTTTATATAATCAACTACTATCTATCCCCTAAAACTCTAGTCTTGTCATGCATTTCAAATATTCTTTTTACATTTTATTATCTTTTCAAACATTGTAGATAGCCCTTTTTTTAATGTTTATTTCAAGACTTTTTCCTCCTAAGAATTTGATTTAGACATACCCCAGAATCCAAACTCCATGTTTAACCATTATGAAGTGTTAATTTCCTTAGAGTTATTTTCAATAGAACCAAAAAAGTGTGTAGTTTTTGATAACCAAAACTAGGTCATCAAATTCATAGACATAATTTCACACATATCAAAGAATACCATTTTCATACTTATTTGGAATTTTTTTCAATGTTTCCATACTCATTTGATAAATGGTTAGTGTAGCCACATAACTTTTATATTTTAAGGTTTATTTTCCTTATTTTCTAACATGCCTCCTACTTCCAACCATAAACAATTATCCCCATATTTGTATATAATCAAATATTGTTTGAAAAAAATAAAACTCATTTTTTTTCACATTTCAATTAAATTATTAATCTATTTTTTATATTTTCCTGCATTTTAAATACCCCATTATTTGATAACTATAATATGATTTACTAATTTACATCTATTTAACAATTGAATATGTAAATTGAGTCTTCAATTTTAAACTTCCATAGAAAATATTAGGAAATATAGGGCGGGATTGGATAACCCATCTATATATACCTTCCTATTCAATATTTTGTTATAGTTATGGTAGAATACATTCACCTATTTAATTATATTTAAAACACTTATAACATTTTATAATTTGTTAGAGTACCTAACAGTCCTTGAGACCCTATGTTAATGAAAATTATACTTGGGAGGATGAACGAACCTATTAGAGATATGGTTCCCAACATCTGTAATTATCTTGGGAATTTAATGGGCCTACTACAATGGGCATGTGTATTTATTACCATATTTCCTAAAACAATTACGATGTAGACATTCGTAGTTGACACGTGTTTTACTCAATTTTTGATCTCCTTCCTTTTATAGTAAATAAAGCTCCTTAAAGGCCTTACTTACCACCGTTACATTCCATCTCACACATTTATACAAGATTTGTGAGTCGTTATCTTTCTTCTTGTCTAACACTCTCTAGTACTAGTGAGACTTGTATCTTCAACATGATTCTTCAATGATTCCTATAGAAGTAATTATGTTTCTATAATTTTTTAATCCTTCATAGAAAACATAATCCCAATCTTCTCATGGTTTTTTAGAGCCTCATCTATATATTTCAATCATTTATAATAGTTTTTTTACTCCTAGGCTTTAATATCCTTACCAAATATTTTGAGTTTGAATAAGATTATGTTGATTATTTGTTCAATATAATGAACTTGAATTTAAGACCTAAGATAGATTCTATTGAGGTTTCCATTACTTAATGCAACCAAATCACAAATTTTCTCCTCAAATTGACTGTGTTTTTCACATCATGTGATCCCTTTAAAACCCCTAGTGGTAGCTTCCTAGATGTGATGCACCCCACTTATGGTTGTTGATTCTTTCTTTCATAGGAATCCACTAGATTTTAGTCCTCCAAAGTCATGTGACTCTATTTTCTTCTCCAATAGGTTCTACCAATTTGAGGAATTGGGATCCATATGTATTATTCACTACACAAGAGGTGGGTTTTCCTTCTTTCTAATGAGTATCCTTGATAAAGGATACTAAAGTTATATGTTGAGGCATTTGTAAATATATTATTCCTACCACTTAGAACATGGACCACTCAAAAGGTTTATCTAGGTAAATGCTCACAATTTGGGCTTCCAATCTAAACAAGGTCTCCCAATTGTAGAAGCTTGTAGTTTTGGAAAAAGAGATAAGAGGTGGAGGTGGCTTATGTGGAGAGGACATCTGATATTTTTGGAGGAGTAGAAATTGTTGTCTTTAAAGTAGGTATGGCATGATATTGTCCTTGGTCATAGGTAATGAATCTTTTATGGTTTTTCAATCAATATTTGATAATCCATAACATGAGAGGAAGTGATTGCATTTGATTCTAAAAAATAATTATGAGGATTTTGGTCCTCTCCAAACTTTCATATTAATATTTAAGATTCCTCTACGTGTCTTTTTTGGCATCATGTCTTGGTTAATATCTTCTCAGTCCTTATCAGTTATAGTTGCATTTTCTTTGAATGAGGAAGGTAGAGCTTTTAGCATAGATGTCAAAGGTTCTTGGTATATCACTTGATGACACCCTTTTTTTTTTTTAAGATTTGGATCCATTAGATTCCCATTTATTACTGGATTTTCTACTTTCTTGTTAAAACTATTCAATTTATTTATTTCTAAATAGTTCATGACATTCAGGTCTAGTTTGGAAAAAATTGGGATTGACTAGTTCATTGTAGCTAGAGGTAAGGACATGATATTGTGGACATATATTGACTCCATTACATCACTATCATCTTCATACATTCCTTTAGCCTTTAGGAACCAAAACCCTTTAAATTTTAGTAATCTCTTCAAATCTCATAATCACATAATCCCTTCTATGAACTTTATAGTCATTTGAACAATTACCTTAATAATGGTTGGTTCTTTTTACATAGATGGAGCCCAAAGGAATTTCCTTGAAGCCTTTTTTATCCAATAAGTCTTCTTTTTTGTGCTTACATATTGAAACTAGTCCCATATACACTATTCCCTTGGAAATCTACCATATTCTTATAAGTGTAACAACTATGGATTATTGGGAATCACATTGTTGTTTTATTCCCTTTTTACGTATCTTGTGGGTGAGTGATAGTTATCCACATAGTTATATTGGGAGCATTTATTCTCATATATCGTTGAAGTTTCTACAAAACTCCATCATATCCACTAACCCTTTTGTATGTTAATTTAGGTTGAAGATAAAGTAAATAACTCCCATATTGGGTCACCAATTTAGATCATTTACTTTAAATCCTTGTCAAATGGTCATCTTCGTGTGTTTTGATTACAAACACGGTGAATGCATAATTTTTGTATTTGAAGTACTACTTTATATCCTCTAAATTTTAGTTGTAGCTAGTTGGGTAAGTGCAGCAAGTTGGGGGACAAAAAAGGGGTCATAAGTGGACGTCATATTGCAAATAACAACATAATCTCAACTTGTAGGGATTATTAGCAATGCATACACTCAAAATTAGAAAAAACTTATATCCATATGAATTGTAGTATCTGGAATCTAGTTTCTAAAGTACTAATTTTTTAAAAAATTGGACAAGTTTAGCTATATTAAACACTTAAAATTCAATAACTTGGTTTTTTTTTTTAAATGCCTATAAGATTGTTGTTCATTTGTCTGTGATTTGGATGACCAAAAATTGATATATATATTTTTACTTTAGTGAGAAGTTAGATGCCACTATCTATCTTGGGATAGATTTTATTTTTTTAATTTTTTTGAGCAATATTTTAGTTTTTATGATTTATTCCAAGAAAGTGGCCTGAAAAACATAAAGAAAACAGAGCACTTTCCATTTTCCCTCCATAACTTCATCAAAAAATATTGAAATCAAATAAATTTTTTTTGAACATGTATATAATTTCACCAGGATTGGGATGGTATAAGTTTTATCACATCTTAATAAGTGAAACAAAATTTACAATCTTAAATGTAGAGATAAACATTCATAGGTAAAAGTGTCTTAAAGACCTAATATTAGTAAAAAATTATAAAATGATATTTATCCTATTCTATTCACTTTTAAAATCAATATTTCTATAAAACTAACAGTCTCCCCCATGCGATGGTACCATTTTTATGACATATTTTTGAATTTTTGGCATGGTTCAAGTCTGCGGAAGACTAAATTTGATGTTTTGCTATTTTTGATGTAAAATTCAGGATTTGATGTCCACTTAATTGTCCCCCAACTTATTGCACTTACCCAGTTCTTAAACATTATTTTGAAGTCTTTGAAATATCATCTTGTATTGAGTACCATAAATAGTATAAAATTCAAAATGGACCATACCAGGTACAATTTCATGTAGACAAATTATGCGGCTTCCAATTCATTCAATTGTTTATGAAGTGAAACATTGATTGTACTCCCTAGTTTATGTGTTTTGTCTAGTGTTGATGATACTTATCATCAAGAACATCCACAGATGGAACTCACTAGTTGACTTATTACCCACTACTTTATTAACTAGACTAAATAAGTATAGTATTTCATATCTCAAAACATGTCTATGTAATTTCTTTGGAAATTTCAATTTTCCTTCCTTTTTACGTTTTAGCCATGTCTCATTGAACTCCTTAAGGCATAATGTACAATTTCAGTCCCATATTATTGTCTAATTTCTACACTCATATCTATAGATAAGCATTTAGGAGGATTTTGGAAACAGGATTTAGAGAATAACCATCTAATAACACAATAAAAACTCCTATACTTTTTCATACATATTTATGTCCATTGCTAACAAGATTTTGACTTTTGCACTATCTTTGTTCAATATTTGATATGTTCTCATTCATCAATATATGTGTTAAATTACATATATGTAGTTACTTGTTGGATTTATTGATGTGTTCACATCCATAAATATGTGGTTGTTGTAGTATGTATCTAATATTCCATGTCCGTATATGCATATTAAGATTGGAATATTGTAAAAAAATAGATTAATAAATCAAGTAATGATGTTATTTAGTGTTATATTAACTAGAATTTTATTTAGTGTGAATGTGTGAATAAGTGAGTTGTTGCAACAACTTACTATTGAATAAATTCAACTAGTGAAAATTATAATTGTATTAGAAAGGCTTGAATTATTTTTAAAAGATCACTATATATATATATATATATATATATATATATATATATATATATATATATATATATATATATATATATATATAAAACTCTTTATTGATTGAATATAAAATATTAATTTATTCTACAAATATTCATGTAAATTCCAATACTTCCACCATTGGGGGGAGTTTTAGTGCTAATTTTTATGAATTGCATCTTTTGATACTTACATTTGGGTCTCACTAATGGACTTGACGTCTTTAATTGTTGGGATTAAGCCTTTCTTTTAGAATAGGGCAGGGTGACCAAGACATATTTCTTCTCTCATACATATAATCAATTATGCAAGTATATTTCCTTAAGAATATGAGAACCTTAATCGTAGGAATTTTAGCCAAATGATTTAAATCGTGATTACTGAGAGAAGATCTATATTATTATTTATAACCTCATGCTTTTTAAGAGATAAGCATTGGATTTGTGCTTTTTTATGGATTTTATAAATAGAAATCCTATAACCTATTATTGAGAGAACCTCATTTATCAAACATGTGAGTTCTTATTTCATCTAAATTTTCAAAACTTTAGTCTAGAGTGATCATTCATAAATTTACCCACTATCCCAATAACCTCATCATAAATCAGATATATGAGTTTGAAATTTTCATTCACTATGCAATACATATATTTCATAATGGCATTGATCATATATTTCTTTATAGATTATTTTATTAAAAAAAATCTTTTTTCAACATTATGTACACTATACTGTCGAAAACATGACATACAATATGTAATGTCAAATTTTGATAGAATAAATTAAAATTAATATAATTTGAATTGTTTTATTTTGTGTTACATGAAAAAATTCCCATACTAAATAATCAATGAAGACAAGAAATAAAGAGAAATACTTTATTGTTGACATTTTTTTAAAATGGGTGTAAACAATAATTTTACGTCTAACAACCCTTCCTAAAATGGAGTGTTAAATATTAATGTGTCCCACTAATTGGAGTGAAGTAAAAAAATAGTTATGAATAGCTGTGATAGTTTTCAAACTACCCAAGGAAAAACATATGAAAGGTTAAACAATCAATTTTGAAAAGGGTCATAATCATACTTTGTAATACAATCAAAGACACCTCAAGTGTGTAAAGGTGAAGGAAGGTGGTGGGATTTGGGGAGGTGTATCTCATGTGTCCTAACTATGGATACAAAGTACAAACTTGGATAGTTATTTTCTAGGGAAAGTTAGAATTACATAATATTTAAAGACAACTAACTAACAAATAAATGTGCAATTGCTCATATACAAAATATAGAATTTTTATTTTTATTTTTACTTAATCAAAATAATCATTAATAACAATATTATCACCCAATTCAACATTGTAAAATATTTTAATGCATGGGAACTCCTATTGCATTCTAAGTGACTCCAACTTTTATGTGGTAGTATGTTATTGGTTGAATGGAGAAATATATTTCATATTGGATTATCAAGTCTCTATTTAGTAGGAAAGTTTTAAATTTTCTCAAAATTCATCATTGTACATCTCATGTTTTTTACTCATTATGTTTAGTTATTTGTAAATATTCCTCTCAGGATTACTCTTCATGTGGAGTTCATTCAAATATTTCTATCAAAATCTTGAAAATTTTCTTAGATATTTTTTTGGATTAGTGTTGAATATCAAAAGGGTTTCATAGAGTATCTTTAGATTTTTGTTGTATTCTTAAGAAGATTCATGAGTTAGGTATACTAAACATTAGTAGGAAATGCACTTATATGTGGATAAATGGATTATTAAATTGAGTGGATGGAAAGAAGATTAGAAACTCCTGCGTAATTTCATTGCTAAAGGAGATCCTTATGGTCAATCAACATGGAAGGGGGTTAGACTTACACAACATTACAATTACCAAATCTCATGTCAAAGTTATGGGATTGTTGGTTATTAAGATTATCTAGAAATCATGGGCACATGATACAGTCACAGTTAGGGGTCCTAAGAAGGAATTCTATAGACTATATAACCACATGATCCAATGTTATATCCTAATTGTAATTAATCTAGGCTCGAATTTAACAAGAAACAACATAATATTCTTCAATTAATACGATAAAAATATTTCAAATTCAAGAACAACTTGTATTACACTTGAATGATATTGTTAGTGGAAAATTACAGCACCCCTAAATGTCTGTAACCCGATGGGTTGGGACTCTTAGTGTGATAACATAACATGGAGCATCTCTCAAAGTGTGGGACATTGCAGCTAATGGAATCCTATCCCATGTCCTTTGAAATCTGAAGTTGAAATATGTCAGCTTCTCATTAGGAGCCCTCTTGATTATTGGTAAATGTTCCAACAAGGATAGATTATCTCCCTTTTTTCCAAATTGGTTTGGACAGCTCTGCGCAAATGGTCCCAGTTCTGAATAGAGCCTGCTGTCAGGCTCCTAAACCACTGTGAAGCTTTACCCTTGAGTGAAGAGGCTAACAATTTGACTATAATGTCCATCTTAGTGATCTCATGAATTGCACAGACATTTGCAATGTCTTGAAGGTGGTCACTAGGAGAAGTCTGGTTTTGTCCAGTGAAATATGGGATGCTCTTTAATGCTGCAACTGGGACTGGATTTTGTGCATCGAGGGCGAGTGGGTTGCTGCCAGTGAAGTTGACATAGGGGTTAGGTGGTTGTGCCATTATGATTGGCCTAAGAACCCTTGATGATTGGATGAACGACCTACTTTGTTGACAAGGTTTTGTTTGGTGGAGATGGAGACCTCTGGGCTCTTCTCCCCCTTCTCCCTCTATCTGGGGACAAGTGCAGATAGACAAACAATCCTTCTTTTCTAGTTCTTGACCTGGTCTGAATCCATCTCCTGAATTTACCGAGCCTGCACTGCTGAAACCAGTGAACTTTGATTCCTTTGGAGTTGCCAGATGTGTAACTTCAGAGCTTCTAAAAGTATAAAAAATTACAACAAGTGCACATAAATCTTGTTGTAATAAAATGAATACCTCTTGGTCCCACCGGGCATGCCAAAACTTTTAGTGCAAAATCACAGTACCCCTGAATATCTGTAACCCAATGGGTTGGACTCTCAGTGTGATAGCATAACATGGAGCATCTCACAAAGTGTGGGACCTTGTGAGTCAAGAAAGCTCTCTAGATCAAGGCTAGTTCCTATTCCTCTCTTTAGGTGAAAAAAAAAATTACAGAGGATTTACTCTAAAACCTACTCTATCTTATCAAGGAGACGGGGTTGAAAAGATGCAAGGAAATAAATATAAGCTAATAAGGTGATACACCAAAGGAATGTTAAAAACCCATTTTGCAATTCAACACAAACCATAGAAATCAAATATAACTATCATGCATAGATAACCAAACTACAATGAGAGATCATAAGACAATAATGAACACATGAGAGGGTTGAGAATCATCCACAGACATATATTATTACTTCAGAGTTGATACAGTACATTATAGTAGTCGAGAGGTAAAACTTTTTACTACAACTTGAATGTGAGGTTCAAAAAACTCCACAAATTCTCTTGCAGACAAGGGAAGAAGGGAGGTTGTAAAATGAAAAATGTTAAATCCTTTACAAGGAGCTAAGCTTCTCTTTATATAGATGCAGCGAAGGGAGAAGAAGAAAAGAGGCAGGAAAGTTGATATTGGAGTTAGTCTACCATTCATCAATGCCCCGGAAAATCCACCCACAATCTGTTGAATATGCCACTTCATGTTTGTTCAGTGTGTTGAAGAAGGAAGAATGACGGATCAAATCAAATCGGATCCGATTGTTGGAGCAATCAAATTACATATTAATGGTATCAAGACATTTTCCCATTTTTCACCCACCTAACCTTGTCAAAATTAAATTTTCAGGTTTCAATGGCGTAGGTGAGGTTGAGACTTTTCCAGTGGTGCCAAATTTGTTGATTTTTGGGCACTGGATCGAAAGATATGTCCATTTGAATGTTTGAGTCAGGTTCATACAAAAATGGTAAAAACCAGTTAGCAGAACAGGTTTGTGGGCCCGAAATTCACTTTGCACTATTAGGCACAAAAAATAAAAAATGCAAAAATGCCTCATAGCCCCGCAATTCACTTTGCCAAAAAAAACATTTTCGGGCCCACCAGTCTGTATTTTCCATTTGGATAAAAAGTCCTCCCTGGGCCAGCCTTCTCGCATGCAATTTAGGATTGACACGTGGCTCCATGGGCATCAGCAGAGGTGCGGCTCACTTTAATACTTTGCCCTTTTTTGAACCAAAATTTTTGAATTGCCTCAGACAACCTGCCTTCCCTCCTTGACTTGAAATATGGCCACGTGTAGAGATCGTGCATGTTTGCGAACCACTTTTGGATTTTTCTTTTGAAGTTGCACCGAGAAGACACGTGGCACATTACATGGATTTTCTCTGTTTCCTTATGTTTTGACTAATTCTTTTTGTTTTTTGAGGCCATACGTTTGACCCAGAACACATGGAGACTTGGCACTTTCCTAAGTTTGTCCCTTGGGCTGCACTTCTTGGATTTGCACAGTTAAGGCACATGGCACCATCCGCTAACTCCTTCCACACTTAGTTGATTTAAGTGGTCGGCTATATCCCCCTTTTAACTCTTGGACATGTGGAAGCTTAGTGCTAGTTTGGAAGACCCACTTTTAGATTGACCTTTAAAGATGCGCTAAGTTAACACGTGGTGCCTTCTGCAAGTCTACGATAGTTAGATGATTTAGGATGATGCATTTTTTTGAACCCTTGACACATTGAAGCCTCGCACTCATTTGAGTCTCCATTTTGGGCCACACCTTTGAATGTGTGCCATTGAGACACTTGGCATCCTCCACTGACACTTTTATACTTAACTGATTTGGGCCCGCTGCTCTTTTAATTTTGTTAAACCCTTACCATGTGGAGGGTTGGCGCTAATTTGAGTCTTTTCTTTGGGCTCTTACTTTTGAAATTGCGTCAAGCTGACATGTGGTTCTTTCCACTCGTTTGGACTTTTGAATGGGAAAATTTGTCTCCTTTTTTGATCCTAGGACACATGGAAGCTCCACATTGGTTTGGGGACTTCCCTTTGGGTTTAACCTTTGAAGATGCGTCGATGAGGCACGTGGAAGCTTTCGTTGATTCTTCCATACTTAGCCAATTTGGGCTCACTCTGAATCATTTGTAAAGCCCAAAGACTTTGAGCCTTTCTCTGTTTCTTTCCTTTGAGCCTCTGGTTTTCTTTGACACCATTTTCTTCCTTAGCCGACCCTGTTCCTCCATTTTCAAGTCCGCTTGTAACCTAACTGTTAGATTTGAAACATGAGCTCATTCGACGGAAATTTCCCTTGTATTTTTTTTTTTGCAGGGTCATGTTTGATCAATTTTTCTAGCGGGAAAAATTGATATAACAAATATTCTTATGACAATACTCCATAATAAATCTCTATGAATTACAATTTATAAGAATTACACTACATAACTCTCAATACTTGATCCATCCTTTATAGTATCATTTCTAAGGTATATTTATTTCATTTGATTCAATGTTTTTAGGATAATGGATGTCATGAAAATTAATAAATTTAAATAACAAGAATGCAACCACACATGACCCTTCACATTACTATACATATTTCTATCAATGTGATAAATGCATATAGAAAATAAAGGAATAAGGACATTTAATTACATATAGTGAGGGTTTCAAAAAAATTTAGTCCAAAATCAATTTCATCAAGATTTTAAGTGGAAATTGTTTTCAAAATATAAGATATTAAATCCAAGATGTGGAAATAAAATGGGTTTAAAATGTCAAAGGGAATATGCGTAGTTTGTATAAATGGTAAAATAAAGGGTGTTTTATAATTGAAAATTTGTGTTGGGAGGTGATGTTATTAATCAAATATTGAGCTTATATTTAGAAATATGGGAATTATTTAGTATCATATGAATGCATTTGATAGGCCATAAGTTAATATAGTGATTCCCATGTGCTTATGAAACATTTTTAATATGGCATACTTTTCTTATGACACAAATTTCTTATGAAATTTTTTTTTATGACACATATTGTGTCATTTGGGGTTCATGTAATTCTCACTCCTCTTTAACTCTATGTGAACCACACTATTGATTTTGAATTAATTATAATCTCAAAACTTTGTTGTTGTATTCTAGTTAACATACAATAAAAGTGCAGGACATCATGATTTCCATTGTGTTTTGGTTATTATTATTTTGACTATATGTCGTACTTTGGACCCTGATGGGCATTAAAGGATAAGACAATTAGCTAGAATGGTTGTATTTTCGTAAAGTGATTGTGACATAATTACTCTTCGATATTGTTTTGTTTAGTTTATCACTGTGATTGAACATATAATCATCATTACACATGGTACCTGTAAATATTAATAGACGAATGACATTAACGCATAGTGTTATGGAAATGGAAGGATAGACATTACTGTAAATGAACTAATTAACTATTGATAGACATTCAATATGGAAGATAATTATGGGTCGTCATTTTAGATATATGTTGATATTTCAAATTACTTTTCGTATTGATTTTGTTATGATGTTCAAAGTTATTCTGTAATTTCTTTGATATTGGAGAATTGGAGAAACTGTGAACCGGTGAAAGTATTGATTAAATTAGATGATTCAATTAGTTTATGATCTTAGTTGCAAACTGATATATGAGTAGAATCGAAATGTTGAAAATTGTAGTAATTGTTGAATTACTTGGTCTTAGCAATAGTAGTTATGATATTTGATGTTGAAATTGATATTTAGATATAAGTGTTTTATTGCTTCGACATCGTTAATATGGCCACGAGGCTAGAGGGGTATTTTGTGATTTTTGCAGGTAATTATATCACAATAACAAACTATGAGGATATGATACTAACAACGAAGGAATGTGGGGTATTGGCAACTGGTCAACATGGTAGTTTGTGTTATGTTGTGTGTCTTATTTTTTGTTAGGGGGTCCCCATGGGGAGATTACCTCCAATTGTGAGCAAAGGGTTTGTGTGTTTTCTTTTAATTTCTTTCAATTAATTTTAATGTGTGTGATTTTATGGTGATGTAATTCTCTTTTATCATTTATTTAATTTGTGTCTAAATTAGTAAATTAATCATGTTACTAAACTAATTATAGATGAGACAAAAATAATTCATTTATTAGTTTAGATGGCTCTTTGGTTTATGTGTTTTATGTCGAGTGTATGTGATCTTGAGTGTGGTACACTCTACCTTTCCTTAGAAAATCGGATTTAGCCTAAACAACCAATTTTGGAGGCTTGTGGGACAAATTAAACTTGTCACATGTCTCTTAATTTATTCTACCAACCCTACCTATGGGTTGGAGTGTCAAAAATAGACCCCATTATGTGTTTTGGGAAGGCAAAAGGTAAATTTTTATTGCACTTTCTTACATGTGTTTAATTTTTTTCCTAAAAGGGGTATGGGTTGAACTAGTGTGTGTAAGAGGGTTGTCATACCTCTCAACCACCCATTAATTATGCCTTAGGGTTGACATTTGACTTGTGATGTGGAGTTGAGGATGAGTGATGTGGAATCCTACATGGAGCCACCTCACCCTTCTCTTCCCTTTTCCTTTATATGCATGTTTAATTGTTTTTTGGGGGTTACTCATTTCTTTTAGGGAATGCTTAAAATTTTTTATAGCTTTCTTGATAATGGTGTTTGAGCTTGGAATGGATGGTGCTTGGTTAGGATTTTGGAGGGCTTGGAACTTGTTTGTGCTTGATCCTCTACATTTGGAAAGTAGATCTTCACTCTTGTAATCACATTGTTATTTTGTTGCACTCATATGTGTGGATGATGGTTGTTGTATTGCTTATGAATGTGGGAAATATATTTGATCCTTAGGTTTTGGGAGAAATGGAAATGGAGGTAAAACATGAGGGAGACATAAGAGAAATGTTATTGGGTATTTGAGGAGGGAGTTGGGTTAGGATGTCTACCTAGTTAATAAATATGTTTTGTGTTTATCTTGTTATTTTCTTGAGAGAGGCATAAGAGTGAGGGAAACATAAGAGTGGGTTTTTCTCTTGAGGGAGGTGTTTATCTTGTTATTTGTTGGTTTGTTGTAAAGAAGTTGGTATTGTGTTATTTTC
This sequence comes from Taxus chinensis, assembly GCA_019776745.2. Taxonomy (NCBI): domain Eukaryota; kingdom Viridiplantae; phylum Streptophyta; class Pinopsida; order Cupressales; family Taxaceae; genus Taxus; species Taxus chinensis. The sequence goes on along the minus strand of CM034147.1, from coordinate 864,744,060 downwards.
ATTGTTTTTCTTGATTGAATGTGTGTGTGGAAACCATTTTTGAATTGCCATGTTTTTCTAAATATCCCTCATTGCTTCCTTGTTGGGGCTTGGGGGCTAATGAGGAAGAAGGCTTCTCTCCCTCATTGGATATTTTGGTTGGGTGGAGAGTGTTTCCTACTCCCTTATTTTTTGGTGTGCTTAGCTTGATGAATATGGTGACCTCATTCGAGAAAGTGTTCTTATTTGGAGAAAGACATGTAGAGTTGCACCTTGTGATATTACAATCATTCTACTAATAAATTGTATTAATAGTTTATTGAATGTAGATCTCATTCATTCTTAAAAATGGTTTATTGTGATTTACACTACTCAATATGAATGTGAACTTTGTAAGGATCTTGTAATGGTTTTGTAATGAAATGAATAAGGTGCTCAAATCTATGTTTTACTTTGGAAGATGAGTGTTAAATATGTTTTGAAAGGAATAGTGCTATTGGGTGAATGCAAGTTTGATCATTTTTTGTAATATTGGCAATACCCCTTGAATGAGGTAAAATTTAACTAGGTATGTTTCATATTTCATATTCCAATGATGCACAATAAGGAATAATTAGAATTAATTTTTTTAATATACTTTTCCTTTGTTGCAATAGAAATTTATCATAAAGTAAGCGAGCATATAATAACTAAGATTACCCCCTTTAAATAGTTATAAAAATAAATTTGAAAGTGATAACTTGTTTAAACTAATGCACCCATTTTTTACACTATAATTACCTGGGTGCTTGCAATTTACAACATTTATTCTTTCAAACTATTTGCAATTTCCTATTTAATAAGTAACTTAATCAATAAATAAATCTATATTATTAATATATACTTGTTATAGATTAATAATATATTTGACTATTTTCAAAATTTATATTTTGCGAATAGTAAATAATAATAATAATAATAATAATAGGTTTTTTACAGTCCACGATGCTGTGGGGCAGCCTGTTTCTAGGTCTACAAGCGGCGTATAGCATATGGGACTACCTCGTACTCACATGCGAGAGGCAACTAACTTTGCTACAAACGATGCGTACATACCCTACCCCCTACAGGATTCGAACTTGTGACCTCTTAGTATGATTAGAAATCAATATAATCATTTTATTAATAAATATCATTACTTACCTAATATTAACATATATATATATATACTTTATTTCCATCTTTCTATTAATACATTTCAAATAACTAAAAAATATTAGAATAAATTATTTTTTGCCTTTCAAATCGGCTAAAGGTAAATGGAAAGTAGTAATAATATTAAGAATTAAATATTTTATTTTAGCCTTGTGAATCGGCTTCGTTGGAGATGATTCTTTTTAATAGATAAAATAAATGTAAATAATATTAAACACCACACTTTAAGTTATACGGTGAGGGAGAGTAAGACGATTGAATAATAGAAAAACAATTCTATGGCATGGTGATTTGGTCAGCCATTATGGCTGCAGATTTCTTTGGGCATTGTGTTGCCCCACACTCCTCGAGCTTGCGCGGACCATATCCTCTTTCCCCCAAGGCTTAGCCACTACTTATTCAAACCACGACCATTTAAATATGAGCAGCCTGTATAAATGGCAAAGTCGTGGCCCTATCAATGCACAGTATAAAAATATATATATGTACTCTTTTTCTATAAAAAAATATAGGTTTCGGTTTTCTCAAATGGGTATATGCATTGTCTATTCATTTAACCTTCAGGGAATTCGTTATTCAAAAAAATAATAATAAGTAAAGAAGCGAGACCCAAAAACCCACAAAGGAAATGGGTATATCCTTGTCATAAACACAAGATCTTAAAAAAAAGAGAATTTCCAATCTTCACCAATGGCCTCCATGGCTTCATTTCCCTCTCCTCCTCCTTTCACCTGCAATACAAAACAAGAGAAAATGAGAGATTAGATTTAGAAAATGAATATAAGAGAACCCATAAGGATATTTAAGGTTTCTTTAGTTTAACCTAGATCTAATGACTTAGATAGATTAAATCAAATGGTGAAGGATGAACCCTACATCACTTATGTGATGGGATATTTAGGTGGAGATGAAATAAATAAAAAAGAGGTGTGTGTAATATTAGATGGGGCCCAAGGGGTTAGTACAAGTTGTGCACACTTAATCTTTTAAGAAATAAAAATAAAAATTAAGGTGCATGATTTTTGAGCTATAAGATTTTTGTTTTGCCTAATTAAATATTAAATTTAAAATTTAATTAGGGGTCTTTAGATAAATTAATTTAAAAGGGATTAATGGAGTTATGATTTGAAAAGCTAATGAAGATTATTTAAATAAAATTTTGGAGCCTTATTAGTGAAAGAATTAAAACGTAATAGTAATTTTGAAAATTGGGGCAATCTTTATTAGTCGACAATTGTTTTTCCAATGCCTTATAATTGTTGAAAAATTTATAATTTGGATTAGATTAAATCTCAACGAATGCCTTGGAACCTTTAAAATAAAATTATTCCATAATTTTTTTTGTTTGCTATCAAGTTTCATGGGGATTTATGCGAGAAAAATACGGGCGTTACAGTTCATTAGCTAGGAAATATCCTAACACATTCATTCATATTGAGGTAATTAAAATTGACACAATAAAATTCAATATACCGGTAGACATTGGAGGTGAAAGGGTTTAAATTATTAATATTTGGATTTAAGTATTGGGGGTATGTTAGAGGTTTGGGACATAGGGGAGATAGACTTAATATAAAGTTAAAACATATGAACCCTACTCTTGAAAAATAAATACCATAAATTTGCAAAATGAATGTAGTCATAAAGTTAAATTATAATCTCTTTTTGAATAAGTAAATATTAATTATGAGCTTCTTAACCAAAATAATAATAAGATGATGGTAAACTAGGATCGAGTATGATTTTTATTATTTGAAGACCTATTGATAAACAATTAAATCTTAACATTAAGGTAATTGGTAATATATTTCGAATGAATTAAAACTCTTTTTCTAGAGAAAAGGTGTATTAAGACATTAATAATTGAGTAGGAAACATGATATATTTTCTATTTGATATATTAAAATAGAAATAAAAAACGTTCAGTAAATATAATTATAATGAAATATGGGTAAGTAAGATAAGTGGAAAAAATAAGGGGTATTTTCATTCTAATAACATAACGGCAAGGGGTATTATCATTTGAATAATTAGAGATAAAATATATAATTAAGGATATTATTTAATACCCTTTAAACAAATGTGTTATATCGTACTTTTACTAAGTTAACCCCTAGTGTGTTGTGTATAATATATTTTTTTATGAAAAATGGAATACTAAGATACTTTATAATATCAAATTGTTTGATTACATTTATAGTTGTAGTCTAGATTGTTGACACACCTTATGATTTATTTCTTGTTCACGATACATTGATAATTATACACTTGAATTGCTATCATATTAACTTATATATCTCTTGATTTATAAATTTTACAAGACATTTTGACTGCTACATTATTTTCTATATGCCCATTTCTTTATGCATTTTGACATTTGTATCATTTATTATTACACATTGATTGTTGCATTTCTCTCTCTAAGAATGTAATAATTGGACATGATTATTTTTTACAAATATGCGCTAATAATGTAATTCCCACTCCTCTTCGACACTGATAATACTGTGTTTTTAATTTTAGTGGATTAGAGACATGGACTTAATTGGTATATCTTAGTTAGCATGTTGTTAAGATACGAGGGACATCATGATTACTATTATGTTATGATTATTACTTTGGACGATATGGATGTATTGTGGACCTTGATGGATAATTACAAATATGATGATAATCTACAATAGTCACTTTGTTATATACTGACATTGGATGCAAGACGTATTGAGTATATTCGAACTATTGGACTAACCATGTGGTCTCATTGATGTTTGCGAATTGCTAACAATATGACGGTATTAGGGATTGGTAATATGTTGTTCAGTGTATCTAGTAGTTAGGAGTTACAGTAGATATAAGGAATTTCATGATTATTGTAGACTGTGAATTTGAGTAGAATTGTAATGTTAAGTGATTTCAAATAATTAATACAAATTTGTAAATTTGATGATAATTATTTAGTTACATTATACGAAGATGTTAATTAATAAATATATATGTGTGTGTTATACTAACTTTATGTATGGTGAGGATTGTATGACGAATGTTTTTATATGAATTGATTCCCATGACATATTGATATGGCCTTGAGGCCAGAAGGGTATTTTGTTTGTATTTTGTAGGGACATTAATATTATATGCATCGAAAAGGGATAGGGGACCAACCACATAATGATGTCAAGTGTTATGTAACATGGCCCAAATCTGACAACATGTGTGTAATGTAATGTTGTGTTGTTGCATGCTTTGTTGGAAGGTTCCCAGGGGAGGGGTAACATCATTTATGTGGCCAAGGGTTTGTAATGTGTTTCCTTTCTTTTAATTTTGTTTGTTTTAATTTGATGTGCTTGTGTTTAATTATTGGGAAATATTGTCACTTTATTAACACATATTAATTTCTCTTAAATAAGTCATTTAGCTTAAATTTAAACTAAAAGGTAAGATATGACATGTGGGAAATAAATTGGGTAGATTAGTACTTATTTTTTTAAATGATGTAAATTGAATTAAACTCATTTAGGTGGTGTGTACTCCACCATCCTTCCCAATTTCAAATTTGTCCTTGTTGGCCACTTTTAGAGACTTGAGGGACAAGTTAACCTTGTCCCTCACATCTCAAACTCTTCTACCAACACTACTTATGAAGTATGGGGCATATTTTTTACCATTTTAATACATTATTAAGTGTAAAAAAGGGTAAAATATTTGAACGTATTTACTTACCACATTTATTCTTTTCCTTGATAGGAATTGTGTGTGAGTTGGAGTGTCATGTGGGCATGTCATAAGTCTTGCATGTGCATTTAATTACTTTGGGTTTGGTGTTTTACTTGTGTTTTGGAATGGATGGATGATGAAGTGGCATCCTACATGGAGCCACATCATCATCCTCACATCCCTTTTCTATTCATTGGATGAATTTCATGGATTTTGTGTTACTTTCCTTATTTGATTCTCTTGCATTTTTGAAAATTGGTCTTGGTTTCTCATACTTAGAGTTTCTCTTTTGAGTTACATCTTGGATTGAGCGTGGTGTGAAGGGTTCAAAGCATGTAGAGTAAATAAATTTGAATTTGGAGGGAGAGGTAGGTTTTGCTCTTGTTGTCATTTTTGTATTAATGTATTTTGATGTAGAAATTGTGCTTGTTGCATATTGCATGAGTGTTGTGATTTTGTTTGATTGTGGTTGTGTAGTTTTCCTTAAGTTGGGTGTGGGATATGGATTTATGGGACCATTAGGGAGGAGAAAACGGATATGTGATGCATGCATTGTGGAGGGAGTGTGAGTTTGAGTTCCACTTATGGATAGTAAAAAGGATAACATGGATATATTTTGCATACTTGCAAGTGTAAAAAAGAAAAAACTTTGATTATGTTTTGTATTTTGTGCACATGGTGGATTTTGGGTGGAACTCTTACAACACTTGGGAGAGAAAAAAGGAGGTGTTTCCCATATTCCATTCATCCTTTTTGACTTTTGTTGTTGTCAAGCCTTTTTTCTCTTATTGGGAAATTTGTGATATTGTTTGATTATATTGTTTGAGTGTATTATTTGAATGTGTTATTTTATGGAATGTATGTTGTGGAAGCCTTTTGTGAAAGTTTTCAAAATTTTCATTATAGACCTCAAATTTTTCTTTGGTTGGGGCTCAGGGGACAATAAGGAGGATGGCTTATCCTCTTATTGGATTATAGGTTGGAGCGGTGAGTTTCACCTTCTCCTCCCTCCCTCCCCCGCCCGCCCCCTTCATTGTATTTTGATTCAAATGAGAGAAGATGGAAGAATGTAAGTGAAATCTATGAAGCTAGAGGATGCCATCGAGATGAAGATTTTGTATTGAGCCTATAGAAGATCCTATATTGTGAATTTACCCATGTTGTTTTCCACTTAATTTGGAAAGCTTGCAATTTGTGTATTTTTAAAAGAATGTTTGTAAATCCCATTTATTAAATTTGTAATGTTATAGTTTAAAAGGAGATACTTTCAAATTGCTTTTGTCTGAAATAAAACCCTCCGAAATCTGAATTTTATATTGAAGTTGTATTATGTGTTCAATTCAAAATAATGGTGTTCATGTGTGAATTAGTGAATGTTGATTCTTTTTGTATTGTTGGCAACTTCAATTTTAAAAGAAAAAAAAGGAAATGGTTTGAGTTAATTTTATAATCAAATTTTTTACATTTGTTGCGAATGATATTAGTCCAACTATGTTATATATAAATGTAGTTGATTTATAAAGATGTTGTATACAAGGTTATTTATATTCTTCATGTTAATTCAACAAATAAATCTATCTAAACTTTATTTTGATAAACAAAACTAAAAAGAAAATGGTTACATATATAAATGTATACATTTATACAATAAATATGTAAATATACAAATTTATAAGGATTTCTAATTATATTGTTTTTATGAAATATATTATAATATTAAATAAATTATTATATTAATCAAATTATAACATATATTTAAATTATTTAATATATAATTATATATATTAAATTTTAATATGTTTTAAATGAATTAATATATATATTTAAATATAATTGAAAAAAAATAACTAATGTGTGGGGGGTGAGGCCCCCCTCCCCCCCATTTTGTTTTTATTAATAAAAAAAGAAATGTGGGGGTTGGGGGGGGGCGGGGGGAGCAAATGCCTCCCTGCCCTAAATTTTTTTAATCAATTAATATATAAAGTGGGGGGAAATCCCCCTAACACATAAACCCTAAAATTTTATATGGCCGTTGTAGTGCCCAGCGTTCTCTTTTAATGAAAAAGAATAAAATAATAATAATAATTTTGTAAAGTGTGATGGTTTGTTAGTCGAGTAAACAATTCCACGTGAAGGCATGTGGTTTTGCCATGAAAGGAGCATGGTGGAGTACGTGGGTAGCTAACCTCTAGTCAGACCTGTCTTTCTTTTGCATAATAATGTAAGCACCTAAATTAGAATCCAAGGCATTTTCCACCGTCTGAAAATTTTAAGTGGTATTTTATTATTTAATGCTTTCATCCCAAGTAAGTGCATCTCGGTTTGCAATTTTTTAATTTTCCATCCCTTTTGGAATTTGTTTTTTAGTCTTCCAACAATGGCATTTTATTCCTCTCCTTGATTGCAAACCACCCTTCTATTAAGAAATTTTACATGGAGGATCTCCCACCAAATACTCTTATCATCAGATAAAACGATACACCAACAAGTTTACAGACACACTTGGCCAAAGAGGTTTCTGTATGGTTTACAAAGGTAAGCTTCCCAATGAATCAATGGTAGTTATTAAAATTCTTATCAAAACACAGTCGAAATTTGTTCATGAATGAAGTAGTTACCTTGGGGATGATCCACCCCTTGCATCTAGTGTGGATGTGCATAGAATACATAGGTTTCCTTATAAGACAGTCACATAGTTTCACATATACAACAAACAGGTCACAAAATGGATATCAGTTCTCTTGTACCAATGGACTCACAACATGTCTCAAACATGAGCTTTAGAACTTGCGTGAACATTTGCCAGAACATTGGGCACATATGAAGGAGTTGATTGTGCGCTGATATGTTTGGTCGCAAAACAAAAATTCTTAGAATACCATGGTTACAGAAATTACACAAAATGTTTTTCTAGAAAGTGTTTGAATACTTTTTCTGGACAGATGCATTTTACAGTTGAAAGATCAAGCTCCACAACCCTTCCCAGTGCCTCCCTATCTGCGCAGCCTCCTAACTCATTCCAAAATGGTTTTTTTTTTGAAAAGGCGTAGAAACTTTCGAGGAAATGCATTTGTAGGTTTAAAGCCATACCTCCTCATGCCTTTCCTACACCCTCCCAACTTGTGTCAAATCGGATCTTAGGAACAAGGTATAGATGTAAAAACAAAAGTATATAGAATAGAGGAATAGTGTAAGATGTTGTAGTTGTAAATGTTATGAAAAAACGTGTATGCAAAATGAGGATCCTAATCACCAAGCAGGTGAACTATTTAACATAATTTCTTTAAAACAAATATGGATCTGCATTTTCATTTGAAACATGTTCCTATCATCCCCAAGAGGATACCAGATTTCTACATGTCGTTGTTTTGTTTTTGTATGCAAAAGATGAAGAAGATAGAGGATTTAAAACCCTTCATTGGTCTAGTTATAGCAGAGAAAAGATGAAAACGTGTATATTATAGCTTTTTCTCCTTAATAACAAAAAAACTCTTGTTGATTCATTCATTGGGGGGAGATAGAAATGTCTCCAAAAACATGAATTTTGGTACATGAGATTCTAGATCAAGTGACTGACGTTGGAGGTGCGAATACAGAGAGGGTTAAAGAAAATAGTTACTTTAGTAATGTATGAACTAAGAAATGATAGAATGGTGGAGTTTGTGGATGCTCACGAACTATTTGACAAAATACTAAAATAAAAGTTGAAGCCTTGTGGAGTGCGAGAGTGAAACCGCTTGGACTATGTCATACTCTTGAGACGTTAGTATCACTAGGCATGGTCTCCTTACCTCCATCTTCTATAATTTTTGTAATTTGGTTCTTCATTTACAATCTATTAGAAACATTAAACTACTGAATAATTTTAAAATTATATATGTAAAAAAACTTGAATAGTGTAAGGCAATAAAACCCCACCTTGTGATTTTCGAAATTGTTGCACCATTTGAACATCAACTGTGGTTGCCACCATAACCTCATATGATGCAACTCAGGTATCTGAATCAGGTGCTCATGTCCACTGATTTTTGTCAAGAGTTAGATGTTTTTTCAACTAAATACAACCTTTTTATTTACTTGCAAAGTTGGAAAAAAACACCACTTTTAGAGACTTGCAAAACAACCTTCTGAACCCTCATAAAAGAGAGGTCAAGCATCGTATGTGTTCCTTGATATGAGGAGAGTCACTTCAAGCTTTAGATTGACCCTAGTCGACTATTTGTACTCTCTTCGCCGCTTCTCTAGGAGCCATTGTTACATTGTTTTGTACTTCCAAGTAGCTCTTAAAACTAAAAAGTTGTCTTTTGTTTTGACCCACCATTTGGTCCCTGAACAATGAAATGCTTGTTGAGCGCTTCGCAAACCTCTAGTATTTTTACTAGACTATTTCCTAGAACCTTCGGTTCAAGAAAAATCATATTCTTGGTTAGTTTGGAAAAGGCTTTTTGTAGGCCTCCAGTCGCAGTTTTTGACTAAGTCAAACTAGACCAATTACGACCGGTGGCTCTCAGGGAAAACCCATCGTCGTTTGAAACCCGTCTGTAAATTCTCAGTTTCTGTCCACTCTGAAAAATTATCCATATATAGGGAAACTTGTAGGGAATTTCTCATTACACTTTTGTCCATCGAACATTAGTTTTTGAGGTGGTTTTGTGATCCCTCGAGCTAAATTTTAATTGTTTCCAACCAGGACAATTACGATCTGATGACCTCAGAAAAACTGGCCACCAATCATAAACCATTCACCAGTTCTGAATCATGTCACTTCCTATAAATTTTTGGTGTATAGGAGGAAATGTATAAACTTACCCATGGTGTTGTTTGGTCATCAGAGGACAATGTTTGAAAGTGGTTCCCTCATCTCTCGAGCCTTTATTGAATGTTTTTGCAACTAGTAGGAAAATGCAAAAATAAAGTTGTAGGACCCCTTGTCGGGTTTCCAAACAATCATGGAAATTGTTGACACTTGTAATTAACTACTTGAAACTCTACTATGTGACTGTTATGTGAAATTGAACTTTTAGAAAAATAGTGTTTCTCTCTCTTCCCTATTTCTTTCTCTCTCCTTGGTTAAGAAATGAAGTGAACTGAAATGAAATAAATATGTGTCTCTAACCTTCTCCTTTTGAATGTAAATTATTAATGTTATTATGTAAATGAGAAACTAAAAATGTTAATTATGCTAGATTTGGGTGGATGTCATGCCAGCGATTTATCAGCTGATTTCATGCTCAAATGGCTTTGCAGGGTGGAAGTGAGATGGCGAAAAGGCATGGTGTTATTCATTGTTTTTTATTGTAATTTATATAGGTTATTGAAAAATGCATATATGTGTAATGTATTTCCATGTTACTAGAAATTTATATTTAAAATTCGGTAATATGTATGAGATGCTAGTTTTAGGAATGCCTTGGGAAATGTGCATTTAATCATGGGTGTACGTTTTTTATTTAGATTTGCATATGGCAAAAGTTGGATATGTTAAATGAATTTTAATGTAGTATATCTTGTAGTGCATTTCCAGTTGTGCAATATTCAATTAATTAATTTATGTGTTGTGTTCTTTACCTTTAAAATGCAATAAAGAAATCTAAGTGAATTAGTCAACCCTAGTACAAAATTTGTGTATAACTAACCATCTTGTGCTATTCTTTTTGCATAGAAAACTGAAACCTTAGAATGAACTTAAACATGTATGCTTGATGACACCTTCTATCTTAAATAAATAATAACCCTAGTTGAGTTACCACCATACCCTGTATATTTAGTGACATCGTCATGAAACCATCAGTTAAGAACGACTTGATCAAATGTTATCTATTAGTAAGTGGTTCCCTTCTAGGATTGGTTATCATGTGTGTAGTAAGAAGAATATATTCTCTTCAGGTCTGACTTAGTGTTAGGTGACATAGATCACCAACTACTCTTGAAATTAACCTTTAACAGATGGGATTATCTAATGAAGTTAATGTTTAAACTTGTTGTACCCTCCCTCTCATTCTAGTCCACATTAGTTTTCAAAATGCTATTTTCTTAAAAGATACTTAATCCTTCACAACTAAAATTTATGGTACTACACCTAAGAAATATATTCATTAGTTCATTTCTATAACTTAAGAGCCATTGTTCAAAGCAACAACTATGTTGTGTAACCCTGCAAGATATGGAGTAAGTAGAGATAACACCTCCTTA